>CM019714.1:7699811-8299811 GCA_009760885.1 Achatina immaculata | reverse complement strand
AGAGTTACCTGCTGCTATTTGAATGTTGTATTTTAGAAATATCTGCTTATATTTTAGTGTTGTCTTTTAGAGCTACCTGCTTCTATTTTAATGTTGTGTTTTAGAGTTATTTGCTTATATGTTAATTTTGTGTTTTAAAGCTACCTGCTTCTACTTAAATGTTCTGTGTCAAAGGTACCTGCTTCTGTTTTAATTTAGTGTTTTAAAGCTCCTTCATTCATTCATTCATTCATTCATTTGCATGTCCCTTGCGGAACTTTGCCTCCCTAACAGCACTCATGTAGGCCTCTCGGTTGTGAGCATGATGGCCTGCTGCTGATGTATCCATTTGCAGATCATCAACGATATCTTGCAGCCATCTTTGCCTTGGTCTCCCATTATGTACCCTTCCAAGATCGTCTTCTCTAGATTATCATGACGTTTAATGTGTACAAATTATTTAAGTTTTCTCTCTTTACTCCTCTTTACTAGCAGCCTTCTTCAATATTAAGTTCTTGTAGCATGGATATATGTGTCATTTTTTGTGTCCATGATATTTGAAGAACTCTTCTGTAGCAGTTACATTCAAAGGCATTTATGTGTTTCTCAGCTGTTTTGTTAAGTGTCCAGGTTTCACAGGCATATGTTGCGATTGGAAAGATGCGTGCCATTAAAAATCTTATTTTTCTAGTTCTGTCTGTTCCTCTCCACAGATTCTTTAGTTGTTTTACTTTCTGAAGAGCGATAGATATCCTCCTTTTAATATCCCTCATTGTATCTCCATTATTAGTTAGTTGTGATTCAAGATATTCAAAGCTCTCCACTTGTTTCAGTTTTTCGTCGTTGATACTTATTTCAGCTGCCTTGTTTGTTTTGTCAGATGTCATCAATTTAGTTTTCTTTGCATTAAGTTAGAGGTTTTGCTCTTCGCTGTTTTAGAACTACCTGGTTCTGTTTTCATGTTGTATGTTAGAGCTAACTGCTTCTATTTTATTGCTGTGTGTTAGAGCTACCGGACGTTCAGTTGTTTACCAGAGCAAAAGCGCGGGTCTTGATATGTTAGGGGGGTATAGGTGTAAAATGGAATTGAAAACAGTACTTACATGTACTTCCGTGTACTTATTATGTTTCAAAGTATAACTAAATGTACGAAAATTTCATAAATGCAGTGTTTGTTTAAGGAAAAAAGAAGTAATGTGACGTTTTTAACAATGATTGTGCCCAGCTCACCATTGGCTAGGTCTAGATCTGCACTACTTACCATCTGAGATGTCTAGATCTACTTGTCGATCTCATATTCTGATTCTATGTTGCATTCTCGCTAAATTAATGTCTGAAATAACCTCCCTAACTACTTCTTCAGTCGTCTAAATATGTCTAGATCTGCTTGGGATACATTCAAGAGCAGTGGGGTGGTCACAGGCCATGACCATACCCCTATATACATTATCAAAAATTGAAAATTGTCCATGTTTCTCTTCCTTTTTCTCTCTCGGCATCGCTCGTATCTAAGGACTCTTTCACCATTTTGAAAAATGTCACCGGAAACGTGGACGAAATATGTACAATCTAAATGTTACACCGCTTCTTTTATTGAAACAAACCAACTATCAATTTTTTTATCATTGGTAAGCAACGGGTGTACAGGAAGCGTCACAAAATTGACACCTGGCACGGAAAGTGTTAATGGTGTCTGTTAGAGCTACCTGCCTCTTGTGTGTTAGAGCTACCTGCCTCTTGTGTGTTAGAGCTACCTGCCTCTTGTGTGTTAGGGCTACCTGCCTCTTGTGTGTTAGACCTACCTGCCTCTTGTGTGTTAAAGCTGATTGTTTATATTTTAATGTTGTATTTCAGAGCTAATTGCTTTTATTTTAATGTTGTGTTTTAGAGCTACCTGCTTCTAGTCTTGTGTTTTAGAGCTAACTGCTTCTATCTTAATATTTTGCTTCAGAGCTACGTGCTTCTATTTTAATGTTGTGTTTTATATCTACTTGCATCTATTCTGATATTGTGTTTTAGAGCTACCTGCTTCTATTTTATTGTTTTGTTTTCGAGCTACCTGATTCTATTGTTGTGTGTTAGAGCTACCTGCTTGTAGTTTAATGTTGTGTTTCAGACTACCTGCTTCTTTTTTAATGTTGTGTTTCATAGCTACCTGCTTCTAATGATGTGTATTAAAGCTACCTGCTTCTATTTTAATGTTGTTTTTAGAGATACCTGATTCCTTTTTTATTATGCGATCTAGAGCTGCCTGCCGCTATTTTAATGTTGTGTTTTAAAGCTACTTGTTTCTGCTTAAACGTTAGAGCTACCTGCTTCAATTTTAATGTTGTGTTTTAGAGCTAGCTGCTTGTATTTTAACATTGCGTTTTATAGTTACGTGCATCTATTTTGATATTGTGCTTTAGAGATACCCGCTTCTATTTTATTGTTGTATGTTAGAGCTATCTGCTTCTATTTTAATGGTGTCTGTAAAGCTACCTGCCTCCATTTTAATCTTGTGCGTTAGACTTACGTACTTCTGTTTCAATGTTGTGTTTTAAAGCTACCTGCTTCTATTTTAACGTTGTGTTTTATAGCTACCGGCTTCTATTTTTATATTGTGTTTTAGAGATACATGGTTCTATTTTAATGTTGTGTTTTAGAGTTATCAACCTTTATTTTAATGTTGTGTTTTAGAGTTACCAACCTTTATTTTAATGCTGTGTTTTAGAGCTACCTGCTTCTATTGTTGCGTGTTAGAGCTATCTGCTTATATTTTAATGTTGTGTTCCAGAGCTACTAGCTTATATTTGAATGTTATATGTTAACTGCTTCTATTCCAATGTTGTGTTTTAGAACTACTTGTCTCTATTTTAATTGTGTGTTTTAGAGCTATATTTTTCTATTTTAATATTGTGCTTTAGAGTTACCCGCCTCTCTCTTATTGTTGTCTTTTATAGCCACCAGCCGTTATTTTAATGTTGTCTTTTAGAGCTGCCTGCTTCTATTTGAATGTTGTGTTTTAGAGTTATCTGCTTATATATTAATGTTGTCTTTTAGAGCTGCCTGCTTCTATTTTAATTTTGTGTTTTAGAGCTACCTACTTTTATTTTAATGTTGTGTTTTATAGCTACCTGCTTTTAGTGTTGTGTGTTGGAGCTACTTGCTTCTATTTAGTGTTGTGTTTAGAGTTACCTTCTTCTATTTTAATGTTATGTTTTAGAGCTACCGACCCCTATTTTAATGTTGTGTTTTAGCACTACTTGCTTCTAGTATTGTGTGTTAAAGCTACCTGTTTCTATTTTGGTATTGTGTTTTAGAGCCACCTTCCTATATTTTAATTATGTGTTTTAGAGCTGCCTGCCTCTCTTTTAATGTTGTGTTTCAGAGCTACCTGCTTCTATTTTAATGTTGTGTGTTATAGGTACTTGCTTCTATTTAAATTTTGTGTTTTAGAGCTACCTGCTTCTGTTTTAATGGTGTGTGTTAGAGCTACCTCCTTCTACTTTAATCTTTTGTATTAAACCTTTCTATCTCTATTCTGATTGAGAATTTTCATGTGCCTCAGAAATGACTCAGTAAATCAGGGCCACCTTTTCATATTGTACGTATTATTTTTCCTGTCATCTGCTGCGTGTAGATTTTCTGTCATAGTTTCTTATCTGACACGATTTTATTCTTGTATAATGATTACGCAGAGATTAATTTTGTCATATCAGTGATAACATTTATCTATTTATCTCGTTGTCCAGAACATATACATAGCTGTGACACAGAATGGTATGGACCAAACTGTCAGTACCAGTGTCACTGTAAGGGAGGCACCAAGTGTGGGAACGGAAGCCAGTGTTTGAAAGGTTGTGAAAGAGGATTTTTTGGCGAAGGTTGTCAGTATTGTAAGTATGTACAAGACTCGTGTCCTTAAACTGCTGGCCCTTTTTTATATTATAAAGTTCCATATGTACAGTGCACTCTGAAAATTCAGTATTCTAGAGGTCAAGCAGGTGTATTTGTTGTTGATGGTTATCTCAAGACGTTATAATTATTACTAGTTCTTATAGGCAATTGCCTTCGTTATAGCGTCAGAAGTATTTGGCACATTACTGTTTAACCCACTGATGACGCTAGGAGTTTTATAAACCTGGTTAAAGTGTACCTGTTTGTCACTTTGCATGAAGTGATTTTAGAAATACCAGTTTTTTTCATTACACCTTTCAGTACCTTATTATTTTTTTTTAATGTACAACAAATACACTTTACAAACATCTGGGGAAATTAAATGTTCGTCTGTATTTTTTCTGACTGTATTTGCGATATTTACTGTTAACATAATGTTCACATGCGATATCAAAGTCAAAACTGGCTGGTTCTCCTGCATCATCATCATCATCATCATCGTCGTCATCGTCATCGTCATAGTCATCATCATCATCATCATCATCATCATCATCATCACCATCATCATCATCATCATCATAATCATCATCATCATCATCACCCTATTGAATCTCCAAACCGATTTCGCTAGCTGTTTTTTTTTTTACTAGGTTTTGTAACATTTAAACTGGTTGCTGTAGCCGGAGAGCTCCAAAGTTTCCATCTTTCTCTTTATTTTCTGATGTGTTATTTACTAGTAAATGCCGGTTAATGGGATGACTGATTTAACCCTTCTGTAATTATAGACTTTACAAGATGTAACTCCAAGCTCTGGTAGCCGATGCCAAACCTAAAAGAAGTCTAAGGATCAGTTGATAGTACCGTATACTTAACATGTTTGTTTAGATATCGATATTTGCATGTAGGATATACTTTGTTATTGAAGATACTATAGCAATTCTAGGCTTTGTTTCAACTTTGATACTTGAGTAGAAAAATATTGATGTCAGATAACACATGGAAATACATAACATACATGAAAAACGAGCAGCCATGTTGAATGTAAAGACAGATCTTGGAAAAGATCTGCAAAAGAAACATACAAATAACTAGATAATAAAGTAAAAAGTTCAGCTAGAAGGGATAAAACAGAAGACGTGGACAGTATGGCGAAAGAAGCAGAGAAGGCAGCAAAAACAGGAGACAGCAAAACTTTATATAACATACAAAAGAGGCTAATAGGTACTATTACATCTATAGAAAGACCAATCCTTAGCAAAACTGGAACCCTGTTTAATATCAAGTAAAGACCAAAAGCAAAGCTGAGCCGAATACTTCCAAGAAATATTTAATTGATCACACCCAAATGAATTAATAAATCTTGAAACCGATACCAGAAACCAAGTTAAGATTATTCAGTTCAAATGTAATATCCGCCATCATTTATGCATGTGAAAGCTGGAAATCAACTAAAGAAATAGATAACAAATTAGACTCTTCTGAAAACAAATGCCTAAGAAATATACTCGGTATAAAGTGAAATGAATTCAAGAACAACACAGAAATACGACAGATGAATATACAACAACCTGTCTCATGGGTGATCAGACGATCGACATATGTCGGTCACGCGATGAGAAGAAACAATAAGAGAATCCCAAAATAAACTATCAAGTGGAGCACAACAGGCCGACGAAAAAGAGGTCGATCACGTGAATCTCTAAACAGGACATTTAACAGAGTAGTTTAGTGGGCATAACACCTCTTCATATGGTTGAAAAGTCGAAAACAAGAAAACTTGGCAAAATACCATGCGAGCCCTATGTGACGTTTAGCGGCATGGAACGATGCAAGATGTAAGATGAAATCACTTCCCAGAGCTTGTGATGAGAATATGTTTTGGTTGTCTGTAGCGTAGTCCAAACTTACATCAATATTTTATTTGAACATCAACTGAGAAAGTAATGTTTGTCAATATTAGTCAGTATTGTTGTAATAACGTTATGGGATGGTGGCAGCAAGTTGCACACAAACAAACATCAACAATATGAAAGCATTATAGTGGACTTCTAGAACTTAGACCAACTATGTTATCAGTGACACTGAGACGCTACACACTCTTTAAGTCTAGCGTCAATGACTCTGAGGAGCTACACGTTCACCGACTCTGTTATCAGTGACTCTGAGGACCTACACTTTCATCGACTCTATTATCAGTGTCTCTGAAGAGCTACACATTCACCGACTCTATTATCAGTGACTCTGATGAGCTACACATTCACCAACTATGTTATGTGACTCTGAGGAGCTACACATTCACCGATTATATTATCAGTGACTCTGAGGAGCTACACATTCACCGACTATATTGTCAGTGACTCTGAGGAGCTACACATTCACCGACTATGTTATCAGAGACTCTGAGGAGCTACACATTCACCGACTATATTATCAGTGATTCTGAGGAGATACACATTCACTGACTAAATTACCAGTGACTCTGAGGAGCTACACATTCACCAACTATGTTATGTGACTCTGAGGAGCTACACATTCACCAACTATATTATCAGTGACTCTGAGGAGCTACACATTCAACAACTATATTATCAGTGACTCTGAGGAGCTACACATTCACCGACTATATTATCAGAGACTCTGAGGAGCTACACATTCACCGACTATATTATCAGTGACTCTGAGGAGCTATACATTCACCAACTGCATTATCAGTGACTCTGAGGAGCTACACATTCACCAACTATATTATCAGTGACTCTGAGGAGCTACAGATTTACCGACTATGTTATCAGTGACTCTGAGGAGCTACACATTCACTGACTATATTAAAAGTGACTTTGAGGAGCAACACACTGGCACTGTCGTTCTGTATTATGTTATTATTACTACATCAAAGACATGCACTATAATCGCTTACATATTACAAGAACGTTTTAAAAAGTTTGGCTTCCTGTCTTCCCATGCGATATGGACCGATGAACAGATTCAGAAGTTTTATTAAGAAAGAGCTCTTGAAAAGCGTCAAGGCTGCACTCAAAAAGAAAACAATCAGTAACTGATTAAGATGTAAGCAGACAGCCACACTGTGTAAGAAGACAGCCAAATGATGTAAGCAGACATCCACATTAAGACGTAAGCAGACGGCCACATATGGAATTCAAAAGTTATAAGCACAAAAACCAAGTTAAGACTATTCAATTCAAATATAATATCCACCCTCATTTATGCATGTGAAAGCTGGAAAACAACTAAAGAAATAGAAAAGAAATTAAACTCTTTTGAAAATAAATGCCTAAGGAAAATACTCGGCATCAAGTGGAATGAATTCAAGAACAATGCAGAGATAAGACAAATGACTGAACAACAACCAATCTCATGGGTGATCAGGAAAAGGAGATGGACATATGTTGGTCACTTGATGAGAAGAAATGATCAGAGAATCCCAAAACAAACTATCAAGTGGAACACAACAGGCCGAAGAAAAAGTGGCAGACCGTGTGAAACTCTGAAGAGGACATTATTAAGAGAGGCCAAATTAACAGGCATAAAATCCTTTGATGCGGTTAAAAGACTCGCCGAAGACAGGAAAAATCGGCGAACTACTTTGCGAGCCCTATGTGACGTTTAACGGCACGGGAAGGATATAAGATATATAAGATAAGACGGCCACAGTAAGATGTAAGCAGGTAGGCACATTATGCAAGCAGACAGCCAGATTAAGATGTAAGAGACAATCACATTAAGAAAATATCTCAGATGGTCACTACAACAATGAGAAGTAAAAGAAAAGCGCATGCGAGAAGAGAAAACAACAACTCTCAGTTTTTTGTTCTTTTAGTGTTCTTTCTGTTATCTGTTAGCGTCCTATCTGTTATCTGTTAGCGTCCTTTCTGTTATCTTTTAGTGTCTTTTCTGTTATCTCTTAGCATCCTTTCAGTTATCTGTTAGTATCCACTCTGTTATCTCTTTGTACCCTTTCTGTTTTCCATCTATATTGATGTCTTACAGACATCAACATAGATGGGAAAGATCTGAAGCTCATCAAAAACATATAATGGCAGGAATCAGCAGCAACGAAGGTTGAGATTCAGATAGGAACATTCCAAGACATAAAATGTGGAGTAAATCAAGGATGTGTTCTATCTCCTGACCTCTTCTCCTTGTACAACGAAAACATAATGAGAAATATAGATAGCTTGCAGGAATATCAATTGGCGGGTACAACCTTAACAACTAAAGAAATAGAAAAGAAATTAAACTCTTTTGAAAATAAATGCCTAAGGAAAATACTCGGCATCAAGTGGAATGAATTCAAGAACAATGCAGAGATAAGACAAATGACTGAACAACAACCAATCTCATGGGTGATCAGGAAAAGGAGATGGACATATGTTGGTCACTTGATGAGAAGAAATGATCAGAGAATCCCAAAACAAACTATCAAGTGGAACACAACAGGCCGAAGAAAAAGTGGCAGACCGTGTGAAACTCTGAAGAGGACATTATTAAGAGAGGCCAAATTAACAGGCATAAAATCCTTTGATGCGGTTAAAAGACTCGCCGAAGACAGGAAAAATCGGCGAACTACTTTGCGAGCCCTATGTGACGTTTAACGGCACGGGAAGGATATAAGATATATAAGATAAGACGGCCACAGTAAGATGTAAGCAGGTAGGCACATTATGCAAGCAGACAGCCAGATTAAGATGTAAGAGACAATCACATTAAGAAAATATCTCAGATGGTCACTACAACAGTAAAAGAGAAGTAAAAGAAAAGCGCACGCAAGAAGAGAAAACAACAACTCTCAGTTTTTTTTCTTTTAATGTTCTTTCTGTTATCTGTTAGTGTCTTATCTGTTATCTGTTAGTGTCCTTTCTGTTAACTATTAGCGTCCTTTCTGTTATCTGTTAGTGTCTTTTCTGTTATCTCTTAGCATCCTTTCAATTATCTGTTTGTATCCACTCTGTTCTCTTTGTACCCTTTCTGTTTTCCATCTATATTGATGTCTTACAGACATCAACATAGATGGGAAAGATCTGAAGCTCATCAAAAACATATACTGGCAGGAATCAGCAGCAACGAAGGTTGAGATCCAGATAGGAACATTCCAAGACATAAAATGTGGAGTAAGACAAGGATGTGTTCTATCTCCTGACCTCTTCTCCTTGTACAACGAAAACATAATGAGAAATATAGATAGCTTGCAGGAATATCAATTGGCGGGTACAACCTTAACAACTTAAGATAAGCAGACGACACAGTTCTGATTGCTAAAAGTGAAGGGGAGCTACAGGATCTTCTGGACATCGTGGTTCGTGAAAGTAAAAGTAAATGTCTCAGTCTGAATAAAAACAAGACTGAAGTGACGGTCATCTCAAAGAAAAGAATACCACCAAAATGTAGCATTACCATCAATGACAAAGAACTGAAACAAGTTGTTAAATTCAAGTACTTAGGAACAATTATAACAGAGGCTGCGAAATGTCACAACGAAATAAAAAGCAGACGTGCTCAAGCCAAGTCAGCATTCCAGAAAATGAGAAACATCCTGTGCAACAGATCCATGTCAATGGAAACAAGATTCCGAGTACTTAAATGTTACATCGGGTCAATTTTGTTTTAAGGATGTGAAGCATTGTCCATGAGTAAGAGAGTACAATGAGAAATGGATGCGATGGAAATAT
This sequence comes from Achatina immaculata, assembly GCA_009760885.1. Taxonomy (NCBI): domain Eukaryota; kingdom Metazoa; phylum Mollusca; class Gastropoda; order Stylommatophora; family Achatinidae; genus Lissachatina; species Lissachatina immaculata. Next base: position 8,290,266 of record CM019714.1, on the reverse strand, counting down.
GGCTCCTCAGAGGGATGGTGAAGGTACCATGAACTGGTAAGAAAAGCAACGAAGAAGTCTTAAGAGAGGCTGGAGTTAAAAGGCAAATTACATCAAATATCAGAGACAGACAAGCGAGATTTGTAGGACATTTTCTGAGAAGATGGAAATTGGAACACACTGTGGCAACTGGAAAAACTGAGGGAAGAAAAACAGAGGAAGACAGAGAGAGAAGTTACTGGATGAGCTGTCAGTGTGGCTAGGAAGAAAGTCACTGGCGGATCTAATAATCAAGTCTAAAGACAGGGAATTATGGAGAGAAATGATCGCCTACGCCGTGCGGCACGGCACTTGATTGATTGAACCTTTCTGTTACCTGTCGTATCCTTTCTGTTATCTCTTAATATCCACTCTGTTTTCTTCTTGTATCATTTCTGTTATGTGTTAGTATCCTTTCTGTTATCTGTTAGTATCCTTTCTATTATCTGTTAAAATACTTTATGTTATCTGTTAGTATTATTTTTGTTATCTGATAGTATCACTTCTGTTATCTGTTAGTATCCTATCTGCTATCAGTTGTATCCTTTGTTTTAGTATCCATTCTGTTATATGTTAGTGTCCTTATTATCTGCTGATATCTTCTCTGTTATCTTTTGGTATCCAATCTGTTTTCTATTAGTATCCTCTCTGTTACCTGTTGCTATCCACTCTCTCATCTGTTAGTACCTTTCTGTTATCTCTTAATATCTTCTCTATTATCTGTTAGTATCTTCTCTGTTATCTGTTTATATCCTTTCTGTTATCTGTTAGTATCTTTTCCGTCATCTGTTGGTATACTTTCTGTTATCTGTTAGCATCCTTTCTGTTATCTCTTAGTATCATTTATGTTATCTCTTAGTATCTTTTCCGTTATCTCTTAGCACCCCTTTTGTTATCTGTTAGTATCCTTTCTGTTATCTGTTAATATTTTTTCTGGTATCTCTTCGCACCCTTTCTGTTATCTGTTAGTATCATTTCTGTTATCTCTTTGCACACTTACTGTTATCTGTTAGTATCCTTTCTGTTATCTCTTAGCATCTTTTCTGGTATAAAAAAACTTGGCGGTTGAGAGCTGCTAAAGAACTGATTCATGAGCGCCAGACATGATAGACTTAGCTGTTGTTATAAATAGCGTCTAGACTGTGATGGAATTAGCTGTTTTTATAAATTTCATCGAGACTGTGATGAAATTTGCTGGTGCTATAAATGGCGTGCAAACTGTGATGAAATTATTTCTTGTTACAATTGCCGTAGAGATTGTGATGAAATTATTTGTTGTTATAATTGCCGTGGAGACTATGATAAAATTATTTGTTGTTATAATTGCCGTGGAGACTATGATAAAATTATTTGCTGTTATAATTGCCGTGGAAACTGTGATGACATTATTTGTTGTTATAATTGCAGTGAAGACTGATGAAATTATTTGTTGTTATAATTGCCGTGGAGACTGTGATGAAATTATTTGTTGTTACAATTGCCATGAAGACTGTGATGAAATTATTTGTTGTTATAATTGCAGTGAAGACTGATGAAATTATTTGTTGTTATAATTGCCGTGGAGACTGTGATGAAATTATTTGTTGTTATAATTGCCGTGGAGACTGTAATGAAATTATTTGTTGTTACAATTGCCATGAAGACTGTGATGAAATTATTTGTTGTTATAATTGCCGTGGAGATTGTGATGAAATTATTTGTTGTTATAATTGTCGTGGAGACTGTGATGAAATTATTTGTTGTTATAATTGTCGTGGAAACTGTGATGAAATTATTTGTTGTTATAATTGCCATGAAGACTGTGATGAAATTATTTGTTGTTATAATTGCCGTGGAGATTGTGATGAAATTATTTGTTGTTACAACTGCCGTGGAGTCTGTGATGGAATTAGCTGTTGCTATAAATACCGTGACTGAACAACAACCAATCTCATGGGTGAACAACCAGTCTCATGGGTGATCAGGAAAAGGAGATGGACATAAGTTGATCACATAATGAGAAGAAATGATCAGAGAATCCCAAAACAAGCTATCAAGTGGAACACAACAGACCAAAGAAAAAGAGGCAGACCGCGTGAAACTCTAATGGGGACATTGTTAAGAGAGGCCAAATTAATAGGCATAACTTCTCCTGATGAGGTTGAAAGACTCGCTAAAGAAAGGAAAAATTGGCGAACTACTTTGCGAGCCCTATATGGCGTTTAAGGGCACAGGAAGGAGATAAGATAAGATAAATACCGTGGAGAGTTTGATGAAATTAGTTTTTATTCAAATTGCCGTGGAGACTGTGATGAAATTAGGTGTTGTTAAAATTGTCATGGATACTATGATGAAATTAGGTGTTGTTAAAATTGCCGTGCAGACTGTGATGAAATTAGATGTTGTTCAAATTGCCGTGGAGACTGTGATGAAATTAGCTGTTGATAATTGCCATGGAGACTGTGATGAAATTAGATGTTGATAATTGCCATGGAGACTGTGATGAAATTAGCTGTTGATAATTTCCGTTGTGACTGTGATGAAATTAGCTGTTGATAATTGCCATGGAGACTGTGATGAAATTAGCTGTTGATAATTGCAGTGGAGACTGTAATGAAATTAGCTGTTGATAATTGCAGTGAAGACTGTGATGAAATTAGCTGTTGTTAAAATTGTCATGCAGACTGTGATGAAATTAGATGTTGTTAAAATTGCATTGGATTTTGTGATGAAATTATTTATTGTTACAACTGCCGTGGAGTCTGTGATGGAATTAGCTGTTGCTATAAATACCGTGACTGAACAACAACCAATCTCATGGGTGATCAAGAAAAGGAGATGGACATAACTTGATCACATGATGAGAAGAAATGATTAGAGAATCCCAAAACAAGCTATCAAGTGGAACACAACAGACCAAAGAAAAAGAGGCAGATCGCGTGAAACTCTAATGGGGATATCGTTAAGAGAGGCCAGATTAATAGGCATAACTTCTCCTGATGAGATTGAAAGACTCGATGAAGACAGGAAATATTGGCGAACTACTTTGTGAGCCCTATGTAGCGTTTAAGGGCACAGGAAGGATATAAGTTATAAGATATGATAAATACCGTGGAGAGTTTGATGAAATTAGTTGTTATTCAAATTGCTGTGGAGACTGTGATGAAATTAGCTGTTGATAATTGCCGTGGAGACCATGATGAAATTAGCTGTTGATAATTGCAGTGGAGACTGCAGTAACAGAATGATGACTTCTAAGACAACAGGAAGTTTGCCAGTTGTACAGAGACTACAGTCCCAGAGTGATGACTTTTCAGATAACAGACAGGTTGATATTTGTAGAGAGACTACAGTAACAAGGTGATGACTTCTCATACAACAGGAAGTTTGCCAGTTGTAGAGAGACTACAGTAACAGGGTGATGACTTCTCAGACAACAAGAAGGTTGACATTTGTAGAGAGACTCCCAGAGTGATGACTTCTCAGACAACAGGAAGGTTGATATTTGTAGAGAGACTACAGTAACAGGATGATGGCTTCTCAGACAAAAAGAAGGTTGCCAGTTGTATAGAGACTACAGTAAGAGGGTGATGGCTTCTCAGACAACAGATGAATATTTTCTTTACGGATGTTCCTGGAGAAATTATGGTATAACACTGCACACGGCTTTGTAGAGGCAGTTGCATGAAGTTGTATGGCTGCATAGCACGTTTAGGGTATCAACCCAACATTTTGCAACAGAATAAATATTCTGTTACAGTCGCTGCATTCCCGCAAGCTGGAAAAATAATTTCTGCTATGTTTTTTTATTTTCAAACCTGGTTAATTGTTGCATAATTTTAACTATAGAAAACATTATTTTCAAATATTTTTGACAGACGAGTTAATTTACAAGAGACCATTTCCTTTCCTGTTGGCTATAACAGTTTCAAAATTGAATCGGAATGTATAACCTTATGGGCAGCGAAATATCTCAGACAAGACTGTGATGAAATTAGCTGTTGTTATAAATGCCTTGGAAACTGTGTGATGCAATTAGCTGTTGCTATGAACGTCGTGGAGATTGTGATGGAATTAGCTATTGCTATAAAATCTGTGGAGACTGTGATAAAATTACCTGTTTTTATAAATGTCGTGGAGACTGTGTGATGAAATTAGGTGTTGTTATAAATGCTGTGGAGGCTGTGGTGAAATTAGCTGTGGCTATAAATACCGTAGAGAATTTCTGATGAAATTATCTAGTGTTATAAATGCCGTTGAGAATTTATGATGAAACTAGCTACTATTATAAATGCCATTGAGAATTTCTGATGAAATTAGCTATTATTTTAAGTGTCAATGATAATTTACGATGAAATTAGCTGTTATTAGAAATGTCGTGGATAATTTAAGATGAAATTAACTATTATTATAAATCTCGCCTAGACATTATGATGAAATTAGCTATTATTATAAATATCATAGACAATTTATGATGAAATTAGCTATTATTATAAATGTCATAGACAATGTAATATGATATTAGCTATTATTAGAAATGCAGTGGAGATTTTATGAAGAAGTTAGCTATTATTATAAATGCCGTGGATACTTTAAAATACAGTAGTGAAAAAAACATCAAAAATATATGTGGTAATTTATATAATCTAAGCTAATTAAAACTTTCATGAAAATTCTCTTCATAGTGATATACTATGAAACAGTTTTGGAAATAAAATAATACAGTAAGTGCATAGGTGCCAGATTTGGTTAATGAAAAACAGTGAAAAAAAGTCTAGAAACTATTCGAATATCATCACAGAGTACTATAAAGGAAGAGCACCAACATTCGTATCTGCACTCTCGTCGTAAACTTATCAGATACAAACAGATAACGACTCCGGTAAATCTGGTTCTAGTAATACAGGTAGATAGAAGTGTATGGTTCTAGTAATACAGGTAGATAGAGGTGTACGGTACAGTTTTACACAGCGATAGAGAGAGTGAGAAAAGTGAGAAAAAACACAAAAGATGAAAAACATTCCACATCCAATATTTTGGCAAGAGCCTTTTTCGAGGATTGCAATAAAAAACAAACACAACATAAAAAAGAAAAATGATGAAAATGAAGAACTTGGCTTTGTGGCGTCCATCCTTGTACACAATACAACATAATGCGCCCTAAAGACAAGACTGGGAGACCACAAAGGAAAACAAACTGAACCAGTTGGATGTTCGCGGCGGTGAAAAGGAGAGAACGATGCGGGTGTGTGTGTTTGTTGGGGGGGGGGGGGTCGGGAAAGAGATCAGGAGGCAATAAATACCTTTAGGCCGCTAGAGAAGAGGTTTAGGGGGAGGGGGTGTAGTAAAGAAGGGAGGCTGGGATAAAACGTGAAACTGATGAATGAAGAAATGTAGCGAAATGCGTGGGGCTAAGACAAGAAAGTAGAGTATAAATAGCAGAAAATAGGTGGAAATCTAAAGGCGTTGTTAATTTCAGCTGATTGGAGACAGCCGGCCTGGAAAATAAGGCGTTGTTCTAGAGCTTTCCGAAATCGTACATCAGAAGAACAAGAGCGGATTGCACTAACAGAGATGTTACGTTTTCCCTTATGGTTTCTGTGGCAAAAGTGTTTTGCCTCAGGAGTCCATGCCCTCTTTATCGTTACGATGTTGACGAAAACGATCTCCTAAGCGTAAATCGGTCTCATCTATATACCTCATATCGCAAGGTTTACACATAATAGTATAAATGACATTGCGTGAAGTGCAGGTGAAGCCCTCCTGAACTGATAACGTGGACTTAGGGAAGGAGATCTGGCAAGCCTCAGTACCAAACGGGCAAATGTTGCATTTATGACGTCTGCAACGTCTGGTACCATAAAAAGTGAATTCTGTCTTAAGGGGGCTTCTAACTAATAGGTTACTGAGGTTCTCTTCCCGTCCCGTCTGTAGGTCACCAATGGGGGTTCCCAAAAGGTTCATGTGTATCAGGCTCGGTCTGGAAGAGATGGAGATGGCGAAACAGTATGTTCTTAACTGGTCAAACTGGTAGTCACGGACAACCCCCATAGTGATGGCTTCTTAGACAACAGGAAGGTTTCCAGTTGTACAGAGACTACAGTAACAGGGTGATGACTTCTCAGACAACAGGAAGGTTGACATTTGTAGAGCGACTACAGTAACAGGGTGATTACTTCTCAGACGACAGGAAGTTTGCCAGTTGTAGAGAGATTACAGTAACAGGGTGATGACTTCTCAGACAAAAGGAAGGTTGACATTTGTAGAGAGACTACAGTAACAGGGTGATGAATTCTCAGACAACAGGAAGGTTGACATTTGTAGAGAGACTACAGTAACAAGGTGATGGCTTCTCAGACAACAGGAAGGTTTCCAGTTGTAGAGAGACTACAGTAACAGGGTGATGACTTCTCAGACAACAAGAAGTTTGCCAGTTGTAGAGAGATTATAGTAACAGGGTGATGACTTCTCAGACAACAGGAAGGTTGCCAGTTGTAGAGAGACTACAGTAACAGGGTGATGACTTCTCATACAACAGGAAGTTTGCCAGTTATAGAGAGACTATAGTAACAGGGTGATGACTTCTCAGACAACAGATGAATATTTTCTTTACGGATGTTCCTGGAGAAATTATGGTATAACACTGCACACGGCTTTGTAGAGGCAGTTGCATGAAGTTGTGTGGCTGCATAGCACGTTTAGGGTATCAACCCAACATTTTGCAACAGAATAAACATTCTGTTACAGTCGCTGCATTCCCGCAAGCTGGAAAAATAATTTCTGCTATGTTTCTTTATTTTCAAACCTGGTTAATTGTTGCATAATTTTAACTATAGAAAACATTATTTTCGAATATTTTTGTCAGACGAGTTAATTTACAAGAGACCATTTCCTTTCCTGTTGGCTAGAACAGTTTCAAAATTGAATCGGAATGTATATCCTCATGGGCAGCGAAATATCTCAGACAAAACTTTGATGAAATATTGTTCTGTTGCAGACGATGTGTTGGTACATGATAACAGTGACACGACTATTACTTTTTTAAATGATCAAGACGAGCACACCTGCAACCCAAACTCAACGGCCACCAAAATCAGTTTAATCTTTAAGACACATATTCAATTCACCAGGATACGTTTGCAAGTTAATGATTCAGGTACGCTATGTCAGTGTTTCAGGTATGTAGCCTGTAAGACACCGCTATGAAGTGTGCTAAATAGTTTGTGTGAATATACGTAAGACGCTGTCATTATTAATGAGCACAATTTGGTACTACGCCATCACCAACTCGTGTTATGTGTGATTCTTCTTGGGTAGTGCACCATGTGTGAACTGCAACTTTGTTTTGACTGATGTGTAAAGAAAAGCAAATTACCTTTTATTTTAACATTTAATAAAATATTGTTTTTTCCTTGTCTGGTTAGGAAAATAAGGTGTGCATTTTCTACGGTCTGGTAGCTTCGCATGTCAGTTAACATTTCCACAAGGTCTTTTCCCCAGCGCTATATATAATTACATGCCATTTAAGCAGCTTTATGGACGTGCATTCTTAAATACAAAGTATACTTCCAGGAAGAAGTCATACAAGAAGTCAAAAGTCACAAGTTCGCACAGTTATAGTTTCTAAACACAATTAAGTAAATGATGGTTCAGACATGATATTGTATATCGGAGGGTAGTTTCGTTCTGAATTTCACAACAATAAGATATTTTCTTTGAACTGCTGTCTCTAATTTTCCCCGAAACTTCTTTCAAACTGTTCTATTTATGCACACTTCAGTGTTTCAGTATCACTGTTTCAAACTTGTGCACACTTCAGCGACTCCAGTATTACTGCTTCTAACTTATGCATACTTCAGTGTTTCCATTATTACTGCTTCTAACTTATGCATACTTCAGTGTTTCCATTATTACTGCTTCTAACTTATGCACACTTCAGTGTCTCCAGTATTACTGCTTCTAACTTATGCATACTTCAGTGTTTCCAGTATTACTGCTTCTAACTTATGCACACTTCAGTGTCTCGAGTATTACTGCTTCTAACTTATGCACACTTCAGTGTCTCGAGTATTACTGCTTCTAACTTATGCACACTTCAGTGTCTCCAGTATTACTGCTCCCTGCGACTATCATCTTGCTCCCCACCCCCCATCTCTCCGTCTCCTCTAAATATGTGATCTGTTTGTTCTCTTTGTAACTTTTCCTCAGCATTTTCAGAAGGAGTCTCTTATAAATGTAAGTTCAACTGTGGGTGAAAGATGTGCAGTTTCTGTTCTATGTGACCTTCAATATCTTTTAACTTTCCGTTTTTATTTACTACTAGCCTCCTAACATTTTCTCTGTTTGGGCCAACACCTGACTTGACACGCGCAGTCCTTTTCAACTGTCCAGAGTCCCTTAAGAGAGAAATGAAACTGGATCTATCTGGGCTGTAAGGTTATAAGGCTAATTTACATGTGTAAGTTGCCGGTAGTTATCAGTTTTAAAGTGCTTCTTCTTCATAAATCTTATACAGAAACAATAAAATAACTGACAAACTGTGTCATAGCAGCGATGTATGCGTTCATGCAAACTGATTCATTTTATTTATCAATATCTATTGAATGTTTTCTTTGCTGGCCGCTGCCATGTAGTGAGGACAAAAAGCATTTCACTATTTAGAAGTACTTACCAGTTATGTTTATTATATTTTTAACAGGCATAGAGAAACTCACAAAATTCAAATTACTAATCAATGGATCGTCTACCGCATGTTTGAAAGAGAGAAGGTTTGCCTATTTGGACAGGGTCATCGATGTTACCTGCGATGTCTTAAAAGCATCACATAAGTTGGAACTTGAAGGAGAAGTTGTACCTTATCTTTGTTCTTTATTTGTGAGCGGGGGTAATTTTTCCTGACTGATATATACATTGATTGAGCAGCAAACTGTCTCTTTACTCTCTTTATATCTATTGTATCTTTGAGTTTGACTATCTTCTTATATATATATATATATATATATATATATATATTTGTTTGTTTATCTGTGGTGCTATAAATCTGCCTACCTGTTTGTTTTGCTTGTCTAACTTTCTTCGTTTTGTCTGTGTCAGCTTTGTCTGTCTTGTGATCCAGTGTATGCTAGCTTTGTCTGTGTCAGCTTTGTCTGTCTTGTGATCCAGTGTATACTAGTTTATTACGAGTGCGTGGTTTGAAAATCCTGACTGGTTTTAGCTCATCCAGTGTGTCCTTTATTCACGTTATGTTCATCCAGTGTGTCCTTCATTCACGTTATGTTCATTGTGTGTGTCCTTCATTCACGTTGTGTTCATCCAGTGTGTCCTTCATTCACGTTATGTTCATCGAGTGTGTCCTCTATTCATGTTATGTTCATCCAGTGTGTGTCTTTATTCACGTTATGTTCATCGAGTGTGTTCTTTATTCATGTTATGTTCATTGTTATAAAAATCTTGCCAGTTTTGGAAACATTGATTTTCACGCTGTTTTTGCAGGAATTTAGAACGTTGAAGTGAATGAATATTTCTAAGTTCATTTATATCAGATTTTTTACAACTGGATTTGAATTCAGGGCAGTGCTTTTTATATCATGTTTAGTTTTGAAAAATGACAAGAACTTGACATTTACATATATGATGTTTGTTTCATTGCTGGAAAAGTGGAAGATAATCAAGGAATATTTTATTTCGAGTAAACGGCGATTAAAAAAGATATAGAAGATGTATACAGCGAGTGAGCGCTTGGAAAGCACGAACCAGCCAGACAATTTCATTGATGAGTATGTAAACCTGATACAAACAAGCAGAGAGAACTGCAACATTCATTCCACAGAGAGAACTGCAACATTCATTCCACAGAGAGAACTGCAACATTCATTCCACTGATTGAACTTCAATATGCATTCCACAGAGAGAACTATAATATTCATTCCACAAAGAGAACTACAATATTCATTCCACAGAGAGAACTACAATATTCATTGCACTGAGAGAACTACAATATTCATTCCACTGAGAGAACTACAATATGCATTCCACAGAGACAACTACAACATTCATTCCACAGAGAGAACTACAATATTCATTCCACTGAGAGAATTGCCATTTTAATTCCACAGAGAGAACTGCAACATTCATTCCACAAAGAGAACTACAATATTCATTCCACGGAGAGAATTGCCATATTCATTCCACAGAGAGAACTGCAACATTCATTCCACAGAGAGAACTACAACATTCATTCCACAGAGAGAACTACAACATTCATTCCACAGAGAGAACTACAACATTCATTCCACAGAGAGAACTACAACATTCATTCCACAGAGAGAACTACAACATTCATTCTACAGAGAGAACTACAACATTCATTCCACAGAGAGAACTACAACATTCATTCCACAGAGAGAACTACAACATTCATTCCAGAGAAAGAACTGCAACATTCATTCCACAGTAGGGGATTTTATAGTCACTCCTTCAAGGCTGCTAATTTAATCACCTAATATCTAATCTTTGCGCGTGTTTGTCTAATGAATGCTTGTGAATACTCACATGTAGTAGTGTAATTAGTAGATTTAATGTAGTAGAAACGACCTCCGCCCTTGTGTTCAGTAGAGCCAGTGACTGCCAAGTCTCATCGTATATTTGTCATGCAATGCTGGGGGGGGGGGGAACCTGTCACAGAAAAATGTTAAGACATTCCAAGAAGCCACGTCTGACGGGGCAAACCATGGGAAAGAAGGCCAGAGTTACAACAGTGAGGTCATACTGGACAAGTGAGAGTGGAAGTTAGCTGTGAGTCAAGTCTGCAGTGTAGTGTTGGCCTGTTACTCTGGGCTTCGCTGTGATGTTGATGTGGACGTTCAGTGCTATTAGATTGCAGCCGTTTCTTGATTTCATTGTAGACATTACATAACAACAAAACTCCATGCGAGTGGACATATCATTCACTGTATCCATGATAGTATAAGAAGTGTATCCATGATAGTGTAAAAATGTTACCAATGATAGTATAATGAACTGGAACAGGTGGCGGTAAATTTAACACATTCACAACAGACATTGTATAACGTGTCACATCACATGTTGTTTACATGCAGTGTTATCAGTAATATTGTCAGTATGATTAACATTAGTACCTGTGCTATGCTAAATATCATATTTACAATCTAAATCCGGCTCATATCATAATCTTTGTGAATTAATTATAAAACGTGAAAAATGTCTGATCTTACTTAAGATACGGATTTGCGTTATGTTATGACTTTCACGCTGTCATTATATAAACTGGAATATTTAACATACGACAGCAAAAGCATACTCAAAAAATATACCTGCATGACCTTTTTTCAAACAAAAACTCGTGGTTTTAATTACTAGACAACAGGGTATATATACTCAACTCGTATTCTAAACGGGCCACTAGAATTGTTGTCAGCTTCAGATACCACAGGTGAAATAGATATAGATGTTGGTAATGTGTATAGTTTCAGAAAGCTATCTGAGCCTAGAGACTCCACAGATACTTAATGTAGTAAAGACTGTGTCATATGCCAACAGTAAGCATGAATACTGTCTCATGTATCAAAGTCGGCATGCATACTGTCTCAGATAAGATAATGAACATGGATACCGTCCCAGGTAACATAATGAAGTGTTAATATGATTATTAGCAAAGCAGAAACATACAAATATCTAGGCACAACCTTCAACAGAAGCAACATAGTAAGCGAAGAAATTACATGCAGTGTTATCAGTAATATTGTCAGTATGATTAACATTAGTACCTGTGCTATGCTAAATATCATATTTACAATCTAAATCCGGCTCATATCATAATCTTTGTGAATTAATTATAAAACGTGAAAAATGTCTGATCTTACTTAAGATACGGATTTGCGTTATGTTATGACTTTCACGCTGTCATTATATAAACTGGAATATTTAACATACGACAGCAAAAGCATACTCAAAAAATATACCTGCATGACCTTTTTTCAAACAAAAACTCGTGGTTTTAATTACTAGACAACAGGGTATATATACTCAACTCGTATTCTAAACGGGCCACTAGAATTGTTGTCAGCTTCAGATACCAGAGGTGAAATAGATATAGATGTTGGTAATGTGTATAGTTTCAGAAAGCTATCTGAGCCTAGAGACTCCACAGATACTTAATGTAGTAAAGACTGTGTCATATGCCAACAGTAAGCATGAATACTGTCTCATGTATCAAAGTCGGCATGCATACTGTCTCAGATAAGATAATGAACATGGATACCGTCCCAGGTAACATAATGAAGTGTTAATATGATTATTAGCAAAGCAGAAACATACAAATATCTAGGCACAACCTTCAACAGAAGCAACATAGTAAGCGAAGAAATTACATGCAGTGTTATCAGTAATATTGTCAGTATGATTAACATTAGTACCTCTGCTATGCTAAATATCATATTTACAATCTAAATCCGGCTCATATCATAATCTTTGTGAATTAATTATAAAACGTGAAAAATGTCTGATCTTACTTAAGATACGGATTTGCGTTATGTTATGACTTTCACGCTGTCATTATATAAACTGGAATATTTAACATACGACAGCAAAAGCATACTCAAAAAATATACCTGCATGACCTTTTTTCAAACAAAAACTCGTGGTTTTAATTACTAGACAACAGGGTATATATACTCAACTCGTATTCTAAACGAACCACTAGAATTGTTGTCAGCTTCAGATACCACAGGTGAAATAGATATAGATGTTGGTAATGTGTATAGTTTCAGAAAGCTATCTGAGCCTAGAGACTCCACAGATACTTAATGTAGTAAAGACTGTGTCATATGCCAACAGTAAGCATGAATACTGTCTCATGTATCAAAGTCGGCATGCATACTGTCTCATGTATCAAAGTCGGCATGAATACTGTCTCATGTATCAAAGTCGGCATGCATACTGTCTCAGATAAGATAATGAACATGGATACCGTCCCAGGTAACATAATGAAGTGTTAATATGATTATTAGCAAAGCAGAAACATACAAATATCTAGGCACAACCTTCAACAGAAGCAACATAGTAAGCGAAGAAATTAAAAGCAGAGTACAGATAAGGAATAAACTATACTTTGCCTTGCAAAACCTGTTAAAATCCAAAATCCTGTCCCAAAACACCAAAATACCAATCTACTAAACTATAGTAAGACCAGCCGTCATGTATGGATCAGAAACATGGAGTACAACAAAGAAAGATGAACAGCAATTGCAGATCTTTGAGAACAAGATCCTAAGAAGAATCTTTAGACCTGTAAATGATACCAACATTAGAGAATGGACAGCTAGAAAGAACACTGAACTGAACAGCTTATTTAAATCCCAACGAATTATAAATATCGTGAAACTGAAAAGACTACGCTAGTTGGGCCGTCTAGAAAGAATGGAAGAGAATAGACAAACGAAAATGATGTATGTACAAGAGGTGAAGGAAACAAGACCAAAGGGTTGAGCAAGACAGAGATGAAAAGTCAACATAGAAGAGAAATTGGTGTCACCAACTGGAGAGAGAAGATTAGGAACAGAGAGGAATAGAGGCGAACTTTATCTACAGCAGTGAGCCTTAATAGAGTGGAAAGAAGAAGAAAAGAAGAAGAGGAAGAAGAAGAAAGCATGCTCCAGTATTTGATGCCAAACTCCCAAGCACATTGCATCTTGTAAGTCACAGCTAGGCTCTCCCTAGTTCTACTACTTTATTTCCACCCTTACTTGCCGTATATCGTTCATACGAAGTTATATTTTATCTTCTTCCCATACTCCTTTGTCCTGTATGTTGTTTGTATGATTAAGGTGTTCTCATTAACTAATAATTAGTATTCCTGCTTTTGTTTTAAATAGTTTTCTTTTTTTCTGTAGTGGCTTTAGTTATAGTTATATATTTAGTTTCATATATAATTATACCCAAAAATTGTTCTATTGCATATAATTATGTACAGTGTAACAAAATGGACACAGTGGCTATCTCATAAATCAAAATGAACAAGAAAACTGTGGAAATTAAACCCAGAATAGTTCATGAATATTTCGTGATTGTACTAGTACCAACACCAGGTGAAAGGACAGTGCTATTATACAGGGTGTTCAAAAAATTACTGTGCACTAGCCCAGTATCGATTCGGCATCGTCGTGGTATCTTAATAACTCCGGTATCTATCCGCATCTACCTGCGCACATTAATGTACTGAAGCCTGCTGTTGTGTAGCTTTCTCTGCATTCAGTCTGTCTTTGTGTATTCATTAGTGGGGGACTATCTAAACTTAACGAGAAGTTATCAAACATTTTTAACTCTATGCTTCGGAGTCCATCAAATGCTTTGCATTAGTTGGCACAACAGGAAGGTGTCGGGCTTGTAACAGCGGTCAGAGAACATTTTTAACTCTTCCCATATAAAGTAATTGCGGTCCAACAATTGCTGCCGATGTATCATGAAAAACGACTCCATTACTGTGAATGGTTTACAAAATTCATTCAAATTAAAACTGCTGATATTCTGGATGTCACGTTTTTTTAACAGACGAGGCCTGGTTTCACCTCTCGGGTTATTTTAACACAAAAAAGCCTCGGAGAATCCTTATGTTGTGCATGAAACACCCTTCATGATCAGAAAGTTGAAATGTGGATTGCGATATCCAGACTGTGCATTGTTGATCCTATATTCTTTGAAGAAACAGTCAATAGTGAACGTTATTGTTCAATACTCTACGATTTCATCGACCTGCGCGAGGAAGATAAATTGTGTATTCATTATTTCAATAAGATGGCGTTACTGCGTATACAGCTAAAGATTCCATGAAACTTCGGAACGAGATTTTGGGAGATCGTGTCATCTCTAAAAACTTGCGGCCTCCTCGCTCACCTGGTCTAAATCCACCAGACTTGTATGTCGTCTGTGTCTGGTTGCATTATAATACGTAACCTTTTTTTTAATCAGCACGCTTAATCGGCGACTCCAGCCATGGCAGGTAGATATGGCTAGATACCGCAGACATTAAGTTAACACTATGGTACTGGAATCGATTCTGGGCTTGTGCACAGACTTTCCGAATGCACTTTATATGTGCGATGAAGCTATATCATACTAGGAACACTCACATAGTTCAATTATCTTTGTTCATTTTCAATATTTTTTTTTATTTTTGGAAATATTTTTGCATAGATCGAAAGTCATGTGCCATTGCTGGTCTAGCGATGAGCTCAAACCTTTTGGGAAACGTTCGTCTGTAGGCACGCCATAAATAGCTTTTACCTTCACACCGAGACGGAAATAGGATACACCATGTTATAAGTTTCAAGCTGACTTTTTAATCTGTTAGGAATATTCACAGTGCACGCTTGCTTTAAAAACGTGTACTGTGTACTGGTTATGACAAATAATAGCACTGCCCTTAATCTGGTGTACATTATGTATATATATATACGTATATATATATATATATATATATATATATATATATATATATATATATATATATATATATATATAAAGGGACAAGCAAAAAAACGAGGGCATTGAAAAAAGACTTTCAGAAACAGCAGAAAAGGCTTCATGCTGGCTGTGGGGTATGCGAAACAAGCATTGAGATAAAAAATAATTTAGTTTGTCACAACCAATACCAGTCCAACGTAGCTAAATCGCTAAAGACGCAAAGTGAAGTGTCAACTGGAAGATCATGGGCAACAACTCACAAGACCTCTGGGAGTCATAACCAAGAGTGGCCCACCCTCCTTAGAGTGTCAGGAGTTTAATAGGGTCGAAACACTTGTCTGATTGGGGGTGGGGTACTTCCTCTGATGGTCTGAAGGAGTTGTGTTGTTATTCCTCTCTCTACAGTAGAGAGTTTGCTGCATACAGAGTATGGTGATGCCATTGACAATCGGGAAAGACTGATAGTCACTGGGAAAGCGTCCTTGAACTTGGCTGTTCGTGCCAGCAACCCTGTCAGCCGTCATACTATCAACCCTGTCAGACGTTATACTATCAACCCTGTCAGACGTCATACTATCAACCCTGTCAGCCGTCATACTATCAACCCTGTCAGACGTTATACTATCAACCCTGTCAGCCGTCATACTATCAACCCTGTCAGACGTTATACTATAGCTACAAAGTCCAAAAAGAAGAAATCCCCCTCCCCCACAGGATTCACCGAAAGTAGGGGAGAATAATGGATCCGCAGGTGACTATACGGAGACCATCAATGCCCCAATTAACTCGAGTTGAGAACAGCGGATGGAGTATCCATGAATCTGTGTCAGGAAATTTACCACTCAACGTGGCATGAAGATACACAGAACAGCGGATGGAGTATCCACGCATCTGTGGCAGGAAATTTAACACTCAACGTGGCATGAAGATACATAGAACGAAGAAGGGATGTGGTGGTTCCCAGCTGCCCAATACTCAACAGTGCACTGTGACGCCAGTCTCAGATAAAATATTAGAAGATCTCTGTCAGGACATAAACCACTGTACAGAGAACATTCATCAGGAAGGCAATGCAGCTCTCCGACGAGACCAGAGAAAAGATTTCTTTCCCACCAGAAAGTGCCAACAGCATATGAGAAAACCTGGACAAATGATATGCAAAGAATTGGACAAACAGCTGAGAAGGGAAAAATCCTGAGAAAAAACTGGAAGCATTTGGTAACATCATATATCTTCACTGCTACAAAGAGTTTGGAACTAAACAGGCAAAAAGAGAAAAATAACACCAAGAAAGTCCAGAAGTCAGAGGAATATAGAAGCAATAAGACAGCAGAAGAATCATGCCCAGAAAATGTTCAAGAAGGCACATGAGTCGGAAAAGGAAGGACTAAGACAGGTTTGGCAACATCTAAAAACCCAACAATATGCCCTTTGCAGAGCTGAAGGACTATGTAAAAGGCAGAGGGAGACCAGATACGCAAGAGAGACGCTTTACAGAGACGACTTCGGGTTTGGTAAACAGTTATTTGAACAGCCAAAATCAGTTACGCTGAAAGCAGGTAAGGAGGTGCTCGAGGAACATCTGAGCAAGACATACTCTGATAAAAATCATCATACACCTCTCGAGCAGATGAAAGGTCTAGTGTGGCCCTGTGCACCAGGCAGCAAATTCAAATGCAGCCCACCAACCTTACAAGAAGTAGAGAGCGTCGTAGGAAAAGCTAAAGGCAAGTCAGCACCAGACCCAAATGGCGTCCCTTACATACTATACGAAAAATGCTCCGAAGTTCTAGAGAAGCTCCATAAACTCCTACAAACAGCATGGACCAAGGGACTCATAAGTAAAGAATGGAAAACAGGCTAACGGAGTATACATCCCAAAGGAGCATAATTCCACTTTGATCAACCAGTTTAGACTGATCTCACTTCTGAATGTGGAAGGAAAGATTCTTCTCCGTGATGGCAATGATAACCAGATAATGGTTACGTTGATACATCCGTGCAGAAGAGAGGAATTCCAGGCTCCCCAGGATGTCTCGAGAATGCATCAATGATTTGGGAAGCTATTCCACAGGCAAGATCTGGAAAGCAAGATCTACAGGTTATATGGCTTGACCTAGCCAATGTATATGGCTCAATACCGCACCAGATGATATGGCTAGCACTAGACATGTATCATGTGCCAAAAGAAATCACGAAGATGCTGAAAATGTACTTCACAGGGTTCCTCGTGAGATTTGTAACATCAAGATATATTACAAGCTGGACTGAGCTCCAGGTAAGAATTGCAGTGGTTTGTACAATATCTCCCATAATGTTCGTACTAGCCATGCAAGTAATCCTGAGAGCAGCAGAAGGAGCAGCAGAAGGCCCAAGGTTCAGAAATGGATGCCAGATGCCACCACTAAAAGCATTCATGGGTGACACAACAATAATAACATCCAGTGAAGCACAGGCACGAAAGATGTTATAGGGTTTTGATAGGATTATCATATGGTGCCGCATGAGCTTCAAGCCAAAGACGTCAAAAAGCCAGAAAGGGGAAAGTGATAGAAAGATCGTATATAATGACAAATCAAATAATCTCAACTGTAGGGGAAGAGCCAGTGAAGAGCCTTTTCAGAGTATATGATGTTTCCATGAAAGACTCAGACTTGGTGAAGCAGGTCATAGAAATGGCAGAGAATGGACTGAATATCATAGACAAAAGCAAGCTACTGGGTACGTTCAAAATATGGTGCCTCCAGTTCATGCTGATTCCAAAATTGATGTCGCCACTACTCATTTACGAAGTAAGTACCAGCACAGTAGAGTTAGTCCAAAAAAAGATAAATAAATCCATAAATAAGCAGCTGGGCGTACCACCATGATTAACTGATGTAGCACTGTACTGCAAGAAGAGTAATCTGCAGCTGCTATTCAGATCTGTGGTCGAAGAATACAAGGTACGAAAGACAAGGATTGCAATGACGCTACAAGAATCTACGGATCCGGAGGTAGGAGAAGTGCAGCCAATACTTAAAAATGGATGAAAATGGAAAGCAAGTGAGATAGTGACCCCAGCCAGGGAAACACAGGAGCTGAAAGAAGTAATAGGATACGCCCAGACCAACAGAAGGGGATTTGGTCATGGTGAAATCAAATGGTGGTCAAAGGCCTCCTGCAAGGAAAGAAGGGATATGACCATCAGCGAAGGAAGCAATTCACAGGATGACAATCAGGTCTAGAATGCAGTCCAACAAGCACAGCAAAGTCAGTGGACAACATGGGAGGAAGTCCTGCAGATATCACTAACATGGAATGACATCTGTAAAATGGCATCCTTGAGACTCAGTTTCATCATCAGAGCTACTTAGGACCTTCTGCCTACAGGCTCCAACCTATACAAATGGGGTGTATCAGAAGACACAAGGTGCCCTCTGTGCAACGAAAGGCAAAGATTGGAACATGTGTTATGAGCATGGAGAGTATCATTAGGTAAAGGACGTTACACTTGGCGGCACAACAGAGTGTTGCAGGAACTAGTAGCCATTGTAGACAGGGCAAAAGATAAAGCAAATAACAGCAAAAAGTTGAGCTTCCACCTAATTACTTCTTAGGCGCTGGTACGACATCGAATATTGAAATCAGGGACATTCCCTTAACATCACTGCTAAATGGTGGAAATGACCGGGATGTGGTGGTGTACTTTCCAGGAAGAAGAGAATACCCGACTGCCATCAATAACACAGGAATGCGACCGGACATTGTGGTGTACTCCATAGAAAAATAGGAACTAATAATGATTGAGCTTACAGTTCCGTTCAAAACAAGAATAGAACAGCAGCATCTATTCAAATGTGAGAAGTAAAATGATCCGGCCAAGCAACTGAAGCAGGGGGCAGGAATCAGGGCAAAAGTGATAGCTGTAGAAGTGGGAGCAAGGGGATTCGTAGCAACATCAGCATACGAACTATATACTCAACTAGGCGTAAAAGGACAAGCAAGAACAAGGGCCTTTCAGAAACTGCAGAAAAGGCCTCATGCTGGCTGTGGAGTATGCGAAACATGCATTGAGAACATAAATAATTTCGTTTGTCACAACCAATACCAGTCCTCCGTAGCTAAATCGCTAAAGACGCACTTCAAAGTGGAGTGCCAACTGGAAGATCATGGGTTCAATCCCAGGACAAAAAAGCAACACCTCACAAGACCTCTGGGAGTCATGACCCAGAGTGGTCCACCCCCCCCCCTTAGAGCGTCAGGAGCACTTGTCTGAAGTGGGGGGGTGTTTCCTCTGATGATCTGAAGGAGTTGTGTTGTTGTCTGCCCTCTACAGTAGAGTTTCCTGATAATTCAACGTTTTTAGCATATTATGAAGTACTCATTTGAAATACAACAAGTCAATAAAAAAATTGTTGGATTTCTATACCGATCTCCAGATGTGTTCTATTTCCCCCGTAATATCTTCTTCGCCACGACCCAACTTTTGCTCTCAGCCTGAGTTGGCAACCCTTGCTGTAGATGTTAGTCACGGATTGTCGTTGATAACTGTCAAGTGTTATCGGGGCTTGATTCTAGCAACTGTTTTATAACATAATTAGAGAGAAACATAAAAACAAAACTCGTGCTGGACAGTTCGCGGTCCTTTTCCATGTGACAATTTATTCGCCCATTTTGTTAATTATCATTTATAAATTTGTCATTCAGGTTAATTCTTTCTCCAAAGATAGGAAAAATCATTTTACACTATTATTATCTATGTGGTTCGATATAAAGGCGCAGATAATTAACAGCGGATAAGTTTTGTTTTAAACATACATGTTTTGTTTAACAGACAACCTTTTAAGATAAACAGAAATCTGACTCAGACATACTGATGCCATTACAAAATCACTGACTCCAATAACTTGATGATCAAACTAAACCACTGACTCAGAACAACTGATAACCAAGTAAAATCAGAGACTCAGACCAATTTATATCCAAACAAAATCAGTGACGCAGACCAACTGTTAATGGAGACACAATCATTGACTCAGACCAACTGATAAACAAACAAAATCACTAACCCACATTAACTGAAAGTTAGTGACATAGATTAGCAGATAACCAAATTCACTGACTCGCAATAAGTGATAATCAAACAAATTCGCTGATAGTCAAATAATATCAACGACGGAGACTAGCTAATACCGAAAAAACTCACTGACTCAGACAAACTGATAATGAAACACAATCACGGACTCAGAGAAACTGATACTGAAACACAATCACTGACTCAGACAAACTGATAATGAAACACAATCACTGACCCAGACAAACTGAAAATGAAACACAATCACTGACCCAGACAAACTGAAAATGAAACACAATCACTGACCCAGACAAACTGATAATGAAACACAATCACTGACCCAGAAAAACTGATAATGAAAAACAATCACTGACCCAGACAAACTGATAATGAAACACAATCACTGACTCAGACAAACTGATAATGAAACACAATCACTGACTCAGACAAACTGATAATGAAACACAATCACTGGCCCAGACAAACTGATAATGAAACACAATCACTGGCCCAGACAAACTGATAATGAAACACAATCACTGACCCACAAAAAAACTGATAATGAAATTAAATCATCACTGACTCAGACATCTTGATGATCAAGCAAAATCAAAGAGGCGGACCTGCAACAAAATAACTGACTAACAGGTTGTTGGAAAACCAACATTCCTTTTGATGGCGGCCTCGAAAAGTTAGATTTGTTTTGCGTACAATGACTCAAATATTCTTGGGCCTATTGGTGTTGATGATGATGATGATGATGATAATGATGGTGATGATGATGATAATGTTGATAATAATGGCAAGCTCTAGCCTTTGGTTGTTTTCAGGTCGTAATGTAGCACTGAAACAACATACTTCACAGAGTAGCACATTGGAGGACAATTATTCCAAGTATGGTTCGCAAACTGCTGTGGACGGCGATGACGCCAGCGTTATTGATGGTAACACTTTATGTGCCACCACAAAGCCTTTGCCTGATCAAAACAAATGGAACCTCACGTTTCTACGACCACATAATCTGTACAGAATGAAAATATTTAGACCTGTCTGTAAGATATTTCTTTTCTATTTCTCTCTCCCTCTCTCTTCCTCTCTCTCTCTTTAAAGTGTGAGCATATAACACACACCATTGTTTATATTTTGCTTTAATCTTCATTCCATTTTCGAGCGGTAAGACAGAAACTAGAGTCCTGCATTATACAATTAGTAACACCAACAGCAACAACAATAACTAGAAATATGTTTACTGCTAGTACCATAACAAACACCGTTACAAACGACACACAAATAATAACAATGAGTAAAACATTGTTAGTTTCTATGAACACATCTTCTAGATGTTAAATCTCAGCTGTCAGTCAAACCAGCTTTCCTACTAACTGCACGTGCATGTTATTAATTTTATACAAGATAGAAATGACTCAATTTGCATACCTCGGCAACTACATAGACCAGGATGGTGACAACAGAAAGGAAGTTAAAATTAGAATTGCAAAAGCAGCATTGACCTTCAAAAATCTTGAGAACATATGGCACTAAAAAATTATAAGCACAAAAACCAAGTTAAGACTATTCAGTTCAGGTGTAATATCCACCCTCATTTATGCATGCGAAAGCTGGAAAACAACTAAAGAAATAGAAAAGAAATTCTTTGAGAACAAATGCCAACGGAAAATACTCGGTGTAAAGTGGAACGAATTCAAGAAAAACAAAGAGATAAGACAGATGAGCTAAAAACAACCTGTCTCACTGATGATCAGAAAAAGAAGATGGACATATGTCGGTCACGTTATAAGAAGAAACAGAAAATCCCAAAACAGGATTTAAACTAGAGCACAACAGGCCAAAGAAAAAGAGGTCAACCACATGAAACTCTAAAGAGGACATTGTTATGAGAGGCCAAAATAGTAGGCATAAAATCCCTTGATGAGTTGAAAAGCTCGCCGAAATCAGTAAAATTTGGCAAACTACCATGTGAGCCCTATGTGACATTTAATGGCAATGGAAGGATGTAAGATGTAAAGAATGACTGCATCCGCATCAACATGGCCTTGGTTTCCTCAGTTTGTCAACTGTTTCGATCAGATTCCCACCTGGTCATAAACAGCAATTCTACATTGTTCAGTAAAACAACTGTGTAAGGCAAGAAATCAGCAGTGCAGTAACTCCACCACCACTTAGTGAAAAATTACGCTACACAAATATTACATTATACAGATGAACCATTACATTACACAATTATTACATTATACAGATGAACCATTACATTACACAATTATTACATTATACAGATGAACCATTACATTACACAATTATTACGCCGCACAGTTGAATCGTTACACTACAGAGATGAATTACTACACTATACGGATGAATTATTAAACTATATAGATGAATTATTACACTACACGGATGAATTATTACACTATACAGATGGAATACTACGCAACAGATGAATAGTTAAACTATACATGTAGAAAATAAAATGTATTTGTATATTAAAAGTTCAGACTAAACATTTTTAATAGTTTATATGTAAGATCTAATCTGTCTTCAGCTTATAAGAGTTTAATAAAACACATTCTCTCTCTCTCTCTCTCTCTCTCTCTCTTTGTGCTTCAGTGTGTAGTGTGTGTGAGCATGCGTTCTTGCGCCTGCCTATGTGTATGTGTCTGCACGCGTGTGTATCGTGGTGTGTATGTGTGTGGGTGTGTGTGAACATCATACAAAGATAAGCATTTGACAAAAAGTCTCATCCTCATAGATTTCACAGCTCTTAGTCATATAAGAAGTGATGTCCTATCACACACAATCGCTTTACCTTACACTCGCTTTACCACACACTCGCTTTACCTTACACTCGCTTTACCACACACTCGCTTTACCACACACTCGCTTTAACACACACTCGCTTTACCTTACACTCACTTTAACACACACTCGCTTTACCTTACACTCGCTTTTACACACACTGGCTTTACCTCACACTCGCTTTACCACACACTCGCTTTACCACACACTCGCTTTACCACAGACTCGCTTTACCTTACACTCGCTTTACCACGGACTCGCTTTACCTTACACTCGCTTTACCACGGACTCGCTTTTCCTTACACTCGCTTTACCACACACTCGCTTTACCTTACACTCGCTTTACCTCACACTCGCTTTACCACACACTCGCTTTACATTACACTCGCTTTACCACACACTCGCTTAACCTTACACTCGCTTTACCACATACTCGCTTCACCTTACACTCGCTTTACCTCATACTCGCTTTATCTTACACTCGCTATACCACACACTCGCTTTATCTTACATTCGCTTTAACTTACACTCGCTTTATCTTACACTCGCTTTACCTTATACTCGTTTTATCCCACGCTCGCTTTTCCACACACTCGCTTTACATTACCCTCACTTTACTACATGCTCTCCTTACCTTACACTAGCTTTACCAGTGGACTCGGTTTACCTTACTCATATCTCACGGTATGGAGATTGGAATTCTGTATATGATTTTAGTAAGCATTGATACTAAGGGGAGAGGACGGGAGTGAGAACAAATGAAGTCCCCACACTACACCATGTATTCCATATCTGGTTTTAGAAAACCTCTGCATCAGAAATATGTATATATAAACTGTACTACAGGTTAGCATCATCCATAAATGTGTTTATATAAAGATTTCAGAAATACCCGCCACATTAATGTTCTTAAAGACACACACACACACAGATATAGATATATATATATGTGTGTGTGTGTGTGTATGTATATATATATATATGAACCGTAAGTGTCAGGGCACATGTGGCTTACGTAAGAGTTTTCCACAAACGCCTGTCCTTTGCTTACAGTCCCATACGAAACTAGAATAGAGGAACAGCATTTATTCAAATTGGAGAAGTACAATGATCTGGTCAAGCAACTGAGGCAGGGGGCAGGAATCAGGGCAAAAGTGATAGCTGTAGAAGTGGGAGCAAGAGGATTCGTAGCAACATCAGCATATGACCTATGTAAGCAACTGGGCATAAAGGGACAAGCAAGAGCAAGGGCATTGAGAAGCCTTTCAGAAACAGCAGAAAAGGCCTCATGCTGGCTGTGGAGTATGCGAAACAAGTATTGGGAATATAAGTAATTTCATTTGCCACAACCAATACCAGTCCTCCATAGCTAAATCGCTAAAGACGCGTGGCAACTGGAAGATCATGGGTTCGAAAAAAAGTAACAACTCACAAGACCTCTGGGAGTCATGACCCAGAGGGGCCCACCCCCCTTAGAGTGTCAGGAGATTAAAGGGCCGAAACACTTGTCTGAGGGGGGGGGGTACTTCCTCTGATGATCTGAAGGAGTTGTGTTGTTGTTCCGCTCTCTACGGTAGAGAGTTTCCTGCATATATATATATATATATATATATATATATATATATATAATTCCTTCCTCATCGTTGGTACTAGTGACTGCCTCTTGAGTTTTTTTTTTTCTTTCAATTAAATATTTAAGTTACTTCTTGTAGAATGAGGGGGGGGGGGGTTGTGGGGAATGGCAGCATTTGTGCTTATAGTGTCGTTTATTTCTATGCTAATAAATGTCCTCTCTTTTTTTTATAGCCGAAGATGATTACTCGGAACTGGAGCATGTTTCTCTTGATGCCTTCGATTCCGCTGGCAGGATGGTGTACAGAGTCAGGTCTATCCCATCACCAACAGCCGTGTCTGATGTATTACTCCACAACAACATCCCCGTGTCATCTGTCTCCATCATAAGCGAAACTTCAGAAAGCTTAGTGATATGTGAAGTGCATCTTTACGGCGGTGAGTGACTCCTCTCTGTTGTCACATCTTAAATGTAGTGAGTGAAATATTGTGCCAGAAGAACACGATTGAACATACCAGCAGGCAGGGCCGTCTGGCATTCTGACCTTCGTTTCTCAACTTTCTTGCAAATCCAATCATTCATCAGTTTAGTGTTAACATAAAAACATACACAGGATGAATGGAAAACTGATGTGTAACCTCTTGTCAATATATTCAGCTATAAAACATTCAGTGTAAACATGACATATTCTCACTCATAACTAGAGTCAAACAAGTCGCTACAAGAATTAATTTTGCTAATCTGAGACAAACAGACAGAGGCGGACAGATAGACAGACGGACAGTCAGAATGACGGACGGACGGATAGACAAACAGACAACAGACAGACAGACAAACAGACAGACAGACAGGTTCTAAGGACAGTTATTGCCGGAGTTGGGGTTTAGGATACGCTCTCCACTCCAGTGGTGTGCGTCTCGTAACGCCTCTGACAGTTAAGTCCAGTTCAAACTCACAGGAGATGGGGCGAAGGCGAATATCTGGCGCCTGAAAACCAGACTCTTCGGGTAGATGAGAGTCATGTTTGGTAGCTCATCTACCGCTCCTGGCGAGATTCTTCAGCTGTCGTGCGTGGAGTGGGGCTCCTCCTGGCCCATGAAGAAAGGTGCAAATGGGGTTGCCGTGCGGCACCACTGTGGAAAAGATGAAAGGAAGCAATAAGCGAAGTAAACAGTAGTCAAATCACGGCACCTCTGGTCTGCGTCATAAGTGCATTCATATCGGGCGAAATGCCTGAACCGGCTTAACCCAGAGGTTAAAACAGTGCTGGTGAGATTCTTCAGATGCCGCGCGTGGAGTGAAAATCCTCCTGGACAAGGAAGAAAATGCGGAAAAGCAATCAGGGTTGCTGTGTGGCGCCGATGTGAAAAGATGATAGAAAGGATAAAATGAAGCTTAATCGGTATGTCCAGTAGTATCACGGCGAGAGCTACTCATACCACGACGCCTCTGGACTTTAGAGGTCGGCCACGTCCGATATACACCCAAACTGGTGAAATATGCCTAAACCGGCTTACACCAGGGGTGAAACTTGATGGCTACGCATGTCACGGTACCTCTGCTCTAGAGGTCGGTCATGTCCTAAACACGCCCATACTGGGATAATATGCCTAAACCGGCTTAACCCAGGGGTGGAAGTCAGTAGTGGCGAGAATTCTTCCTCTTGGACAAAAGCTTCGTCTGGTCACAACTAGGAAGGGTAGCGGCCACGACCACAAAATGCTGAAGTCGGAGACACTGGACCAGTACAGTCTAGATAAGCAACCACCTCTCACCCGGCGGGGATGTATGCGGATCCTAATCACGCTGAGTTTTTTCGGTGAGAAAATCCAATGCTGGACTGGATGGGCAACCACCTCTCACCCGGCGGTGATACACGGGTATCTCAAAACACGTCGAGGTTTTCCGGTGAGAAAGTCCAACTCTAGCCTCAATGGGCTACCACCTCTCACCCAGCGGGGATATACTGATATCCAAAACACGTCGAGGTTTTCCGGTGAGAAAGTCCAACTCTAGATTAAACTGGTGCAATGAAAACCACGGTGTCACGTAATCCCGCTTATTAGACCCACCAAAAATACAGACTCAAGTCGTACGATACTCTGAACCTCTTTTGATCCTCTCAGGGATCTCATGTGGTCCTTTTGAGGACCACACGGGGAACAACGGGACCTATCGAGGACCACAGGGGTAAATTCAGTAGGATCACAGGGTGGTCTTGTGGACAGAAGCTAATGAAGAAGAAGGAGACAGACAGACAGACAAGCAGGCAGGCAGGCAGGCAGGCAGACAGACAGACAGACAGATAGATAGATAGATAGATAGATAGATAGATAGATAGATAGATAGATAGATAGATAGATAGATAGAGATAGATAGATAGATCTACAAAGCAGCAGTGTCTCTATTTAAAACAGTGTAAGATTTTCTACGATGAAAAATTCACATTGCATAATGTGATTCTCCTAAATGTTTCACTTATTTCAAGAAACCTTATCAAGCAGATCATGTGAGAACCTAGGAGAGGGCTCTTTACAGATAGGCTGAAGGGAGGGGTGCAGGTTAGTTTAAAAAGTCAATACCTGTTGAAATGGAGCAATGAATATGGCGGAAATAATTTACGTACACTGTATGAGCCCCCCCCCCCCTTTAACAAGGCGGTGGTAAGTATATTGCCGTGACCTCTTCCCCCCCCCGCGACCCTTTTAGCATTACTTAAAAAAGAGGGCCCCTCTAACAGTAGTGAATTATTTTCACGAACATATACATACATGCAAAACCAAACACAACGAACCGAGCAACAGTTATCAAGACGAAGGAGGTATTTATTATGCCAGAAATAAAATTAACAACGGGGATGATGGTATGACTTTGCTGATGTCTAAATGAAAGGTCTTTTTATAATAAACTGCAAAACAATGTGATTTTACCCTTCTTGTACAAATATCGCTTCTCCCTGCAACTCTAAATGCAGTATCATCCTTGGTCATTCTCGGGTCACACAAGGGCAGGTGCTGTTTCAACAGTTTCACTGTTGTCATCATTATTATAACATCACTCTCACTTGACAAATCTAAATAGTTTTGCTGTCCAAACAACTAGAAACAGCGCTATCATAAACATCACTCTCACTCGACAAATCTGAATAGTCTTGCTGTCCAAACAACTAGAAACAGCGCTATCATAAACATCACTCTCACTCGACAAATCTGAATAGTCTTGCTGTCCAAACAACTAGAAACAGCGCTATCATAAACATCACTCTCACTCGACAAATCTAAATAGTCTTGCTGTCCAAACAACTAGAAACAGCGCTATCATAAACATCACTCTCATTTGACAAATATAAATAGTCTTGCTGTCCAAACAACTAGAAACAGTGCTATCATAAACATCACTTTCACTCGACACATCTAAATAATCTTGCTGTCTAAACAACTAGAAACAGCGCTATCATAAACATCACTCTAACTTTACTAATCTAGATAGTCTGTTGTACAAATAATTAGAAACAGCAGGATCATAAAAATCACTCTAACTTTACTAATCTAGATAGTCTGCTGTACAAATAATTAGAAACAGCAGGATCATAAAAATCACTCTAACTTTACTAATCTAGATAGTCTGCTGTACAAATAATTAGAAACAGCAGGATCATAAAAATCACTCTAACTTTACTAATCTAGATAGTCTGCTGTACAATTACAACAGCTGATGGGCAGTGTCACAATGAAATAAAAAGCAGACGTGGTCAGGCCAAGTCAGCCATAAAATGAGAAACATATTGTGCAACATATCGATATCAACGGAAACAAGATTCCGAGTACTTAAATGTTACATCAAGCCAGTTTTATTTTATGGGTGTAAATCATAGTCCAGGAATTAGAGAGTACAGCGAGAAATGGAGGCCATGGAAATGTGGTTCATAAGAAGGTTGTTGAAGGACAGATAAGAAAATGAACGAAGACGTCTTAAGAGAGGCTGGAGTTAAAAGGCAAATTACAACAAAGATCAGAGGCAGACAAGCGAGAATTGTAGGAGGTTTTCTGAGAAGAGGAAAATTGAAACTCACTGTGGCAACTGGAAAAATTGAGGGAGGAAGAGACAGTGGAAGATACAGAGAGAAGTTACTGGATGGGCTGTCAGTGTGGCTAGGAAGAAAGTCACCGGCGGATTTCATAATCAAGTCTAAAGACAGGGAATTCTGGAGAGAAATGATTGCCTACGCTACACAGTTCGGCACTTGATTGACTGATCGAGAGTTACAAATGACAGAGCACATATGGAAGTGGATTACTAGAAGCAGAATGTATAACAGATTCATAGATTAAGATAAAGCGATGTTACTGCAGAGTTTACAAAGATTAACATCTGGGCGGCTTTTATTTAGGCCACAGATATCTGGTGGGGGCAAGTTGGGGTCATATGGGGTATAATAATATGTTGTTTACATTTTGGTACACTTTGATATCTTCCTTTTGCCTCATTTCTCAGCCAATCGTTCGCTAAGACTTTGTACTTTTTTCTGGACCCTCTGTTCGGGTGAATGGTTTGATGCTCAAGCTACAGTAGCGCCAGGTTCAAGTCCCAGCAGCCGGGATTTCTTCTATTACCAGCACATGAATAAGGCTCCAGGGCCTTAAAAAAGGCACAAAGAAACCTGGGAACGCACATGTGGCCAGGCGTGATACTGACCACTTCACACTTTTATGTGCTGAAGGTCTTGAAAATACTTACCTCTAAGACATACTGGGACGGGGTCGTATCCCCAATATGTCTTAATGGCATGGAAGCAGGGATTTTACCTTACCTTACCTTCTACCCGGTCGTATTTTGTGTCAGTCTTTTTTACAAGGAAGAGACAAAGAAAACTATTTAATTTTTTTATCTGTTGTGTTGTTTTTGCGTGTGGTCTTTGAAAAAAAGGCTTTTGCCTAAAAATTGGATCGTTGTATGTTCTTCATGTATCTTATCGTACTTTCTGTCATTCTAGTCCCTGCTCATTCATTCATTCACTTTCCTCACTCTTTCTATCTGTCTGTAAAACTGAACCATGCACCTTTACTTTCATTACTAGAAGCAGTTTTACTGCAGTAGTCATTTCTCTTAGTGATATTGAACAAATATTGTCTCAGCTCTCTCAGACCAAATGTCACTGCACAAGAGTTCTCCAACAGTTCTGGTGCTCTAAACAAAAAAAAAAACAACAAAAAAAAAAACACGCACAGCACGTGACAAAGCTCTGCTTAAATAACTCAAGAGAAATTACCCCCGAGTTTCAGGCAACGATTAAAAAAAAAACACTCACAGCACGTGACAAAGCTCTGCTTAAATAACTCACGAGAAATTACCCCAGAGTTTCAGGCAAAGATTAAAAAAAAAAACAACTCATGATGCAGGGGGAACAAATTATAGAAATGCGTATTCTGTTAGAATTATGAGATGGTCGGCCACTGCGTTGTCCTATTGGCATAAAGTGCTATTTGCTGAACAAAAACATGGCTTTCCGATATTGTTTATTAGCTGGTGGTTCTAACCCTGGACAAGTGGTTGTTGAATGGAACAGTGCCTTATAGTAAGCATTTATCTCATAACTGTGTGCCATACAACATGCACAGTTAGATAAGCTAGCTTCTTCCATTAAAACAGTATACAAAACAGTGTATATATATATATATATGCCCAGTGGTTACAACCGGCAATAAAACCAATCAGTTTTCCTAGAGTTAATTAACATGCAATGTGCACTACACAGTGGCCTTTGTAAAAGTCCTTTCGCCCGCTAGATTAAATTTTAAAAAAATCTTTCCCACACAGAGCATAGTTTTTAACCAAAATCATTATTTCCTGGCTAATTAAATGTCCAATATCCTTTCTTCAAACTTTCCTGTGTATTTATATGTGTGTGCGTGTCTTTTTGCATGTGTGTTTGTGTAAGTATCTAATCCAACATATACTTTTTTAAAAATAAGCACACGGAGAGATCTTTCTTATTTCGGTTGTCATTTTATCTTCCAGAAGTACAATGTCCGGATATGACCCATGGTTTCACCTGCAGTAAGAGCTGCATCTGTGCCATTGACGAGATCTGTGACGTGGTGACGGGGCTATGCGCTTCTGGCTGCCAGTCAGGGTTTTACGGGTTTCAGTGCTCTAAACGTTGCCACGAAAGTTGTCAAACTCGAAAGTGTCGACAAGTATCTGGCGAGTGTATACTGTGTCCGGAAGGGTTTATAGGAGCTACATGTGATGAAGGTAAGCGAACATATACTGTCGTGTAAAGCTGTTAAACGTTGCTGCTCCTTATCACTCATTCTTCAATGACATTCTAGTTCTTATACAAGTTCGTGTCCTTATTTTGGTAGCTTGGGGTGGGGAAGCGAGCTGGAATTTCTGATTTTTTTTTTCAGTAAATGCAATCAGCGGTACTGAAAAATATGTTTTGTCATAACTGCTGCAATGAAAACCTGACATGATTTGCTGTATCGCAGCATCCTCTACGATAAGGTCTTGAAATACTCGAGGGTTGTGCTGCAGCAATATTGGCATGTTTGAACATCTTTGAACACCAATAACTTTACTTGAACATCTTTAAATACCAATACCACTGTTTGAACATCTTTAAATAACAATAACTTTGTTTGAACATCTTTAAACATCAATAACTTTGTTTGAACATCTTTAAATACCAATACTATCATTTGAACATCTTTAAATACCAAAAACTTTGAACATCTTAAAACACCAATAACTTTATTTGAACATCTTTAAACACCAGTAACTCTGAACAAAGTTATGAAGCTTTGTTGTTTAAGATTATCTGTATATGCTGGGAAGAAGGGGAACGATTCTGTGAATACTAGGGCGTAATTAAGCTAGAATGTCGGGTAGGGAATGTGCTAAATGAAATTACCTAGCAGGTTCTGAGTGGTCACCAGGTGAGAAAATCCTAAATCCACCTGTAGAAAATGACCAACACTCTTTAATTCTCGATGGATGCCTTTTTTTCACCTTTCTGTGATGTCCATTCATGGCTAGGCTTCTAGTTGTCGTCATCGTCCCACCTCCTCCCCCCTTCCTCCGAGACCACCGAAAGTTACCTGTCCACTCACACACACACACACACACACTCAACTCTATACTAGAGGACAAGACACACCGGCATCAAAGCAATATCTAAAACGACAACACGGCCACATAGCATCATGGCTGTCTTGTCATAGACATTATTAAATGGAGGCCTTAGATTCTACTGGCAAAGCCTACATCTCTCATTTGGGTTAGTAATTGAATGAACAGAAAATGCATTGTTGGTCTATCGTACAAAACAAGAGGCAAAACCAACCTGAGTCAAACATGTCCAGCTTCACATATTCTAGTGGCAAGTTTAAGAGACACGCCTCAACACTTCATTTCGGGCAAACCAGTTGCACACATCATAATACTTCGCTACTCTGCTCATCCACAAAGGTGACATAGAAGTCGTGCGCGCGCACACACACGCATCGCAATGATGTATCATCCATCTATATTTCGTACACGACAAGGATGTCCACATCATCACTATGTGGTTACCCTGTGACAACTGCACAGACAGACAGACAGACAGACAGACACTTATACGAGCCAATGATCATTATGTTTGTTGGTCTTTAACACACAAAAATCAGTGTATAAATACAGAACTATACACGAAGCACTGCAGTAAAGCTGTGATATCAGAATATATAGACAAGGAAAAAAGGTAGGAGCAGCTTTATTACTTACAAATTACCAAGCTGTGACAGTTCTGCGTGAGCTTTAATCATACAAAAACGTACAGGACGAAGAAATAGAGAGAGGACATAAAGTATAGACTCACATGAATACCACTAAAAAAAATTGAGTACTTAGCTGTAAATTGTAAGATGTGGCTTGTCCGGCGTTGTGTGTCAGGAATGGATTTAGTAGAACGTGGAGACCGTTTAAATGGAGACCTGTGATATGTGGTCAGTGGGTTGTATCTGGGGGTGGTGGATGGTGAACTGTGGATGGGAGGGAGAGTGATTCAATGGTGACCTAGCCAGGAGTAGGTGAAATAGATGATTAGGGAAGAGGGGTTGCAAAGTGATGCTGTGAGGAGGTTTTGAACTATGTGTGACAAGTGAGAAAGGGGTGGAGCTTAGTGTAGAGGTACTATGATGATTTAAGAGAATGTTAGTTGCAGCTGAACAGCGAGTTTAACCCGTGTGTCCCGAGCGTCCCATAATTTTGAATGCAGCGGTTCTCAAGCGCTAGGCGGCTTGTGTCATCTGAGTGACATTGTTTGATGGCTGTTACCAGAAAATCAGATTTGCCTCTGTGGTTGGGGCCATTGAAATGATTTTGGATTGGTTTCGAAGCATGCTGGGCGATGTTGTACGGATATTTTTGCATGCGGTCCCCTAATCTGAGGCCAGTCTCACCAATATACGCTATCCTGCATATTTTGCATACGACGGCATATATCACATTACGGGACTCGTATGTGAATCCGTCATGAAGAGTGAATATAGTTTTGGGAAAGGTGATCATTTTCGTTTCCCAGACTACCAGGCAGGTAACGCAGCGGGGGCGGTTACATTTTCTGGTGCCAACATATGTAAGGCTCCGCTTCAAGTGGCTGTGGACAAGGATGTCCTTAAGGTTTGGCTCACGTTTGTATGCCAACAGGGGTGAATCAGAGAAAATGTCGCGAGTGTTGGGGTCGAGTTGGATTACCGGTAGATGACGATAAAGAATTTTCTTAACCATCTGACTATGCGGGTGGAAAGGCAGTACTATCTTAACTCTGTCAGATGGAGTAACAGGCTTTTTCCTGAATACTTCTTTGCGGCTCTCTAGTTGGATGCGGTTGAAGGCTTCAGGAAGGACCTTTTCTGGGTAGTGGCGATGACGGAAAAATTCTAATAACTTGTTGGACTAATCTATAAAGTCCAAATTATCCTGACATATGCGGTGAAGACGGAGGAGTTGGGAGTATGAGATAGTTTTATTACAGACTTCAAGATGGGAGGGGATTTGGAACACAAACCATTCATCTGCTAGGCCTCATTGAGGCAGTCACCCAAAATGAAAAATTATTGAAATAATAACACTAAGTTACCTGTCGTTGATGTTAACACGTCTGTACACAAAGCTTCTGGTCGTCATATTTCCCAGAATAACTTAAATGAGACTTAAACCTGTGACGAGGAATGGGGTCATTCAAGGGACAAAAGCTAGTGTCTACCATGTCATCGCTCAAACAATGTTTATTATTGTATTATACGTCACCTTGGATTACGTCCCATGAGATTTTTTGCAATATTTTCTAAAGCGTATTTTAAATTATCAATAAACGGGCTCAGTGATATTTATTTTAAATCCTTGATATTTTCTTCCTATAAAATTTATCTGAAAAATTATTTACAGATTTCACTGTATCGTTGTAAAGAGTTTAATTCTTTTTCTTTTTTTTAACAAGCAGATTCAATTATTCTGTATATAACGTTTATAAAGTGCGTTGATGCGTAAATGCCAGAGTAAAGAGTTGATGGACAGAATCTTAAAATGTGGGCCGCATATTATAAGGCCTTCATCTAAAGAAAGGGTTACTCATGCGGTGGTACCGGTTCAAGTCCAAGCAGTGGGATTTTGTTTGTGGTACACAGCAAAAAGGCCACTGAGTTCACCAGCCAGTGCCTCTCTTAACAGATGGGCCCTCCTGGGCACTGCCCATGGGTCCCAAGTGCATGGTGGTCCAACCAGCCAATGGAGATTTATTCAACATTACTTGCATAAGTTAGAGAGAAATGGAGACGGGGCAGTGCATCATTTTCCCTTGGGGCCCCCGATACTATTAAGACGGCCCTGCCCCCAGCCTCTAAAATGGGTACCAGAGAAATCTGAGAAGGTAAATGAGGCCAAGCGTGATACTGGTCACATCAGACTTTCATGGTCGTTGAAATGCTGCCCTAATATCGTATCTCCAGCATGCCTTAATGGCATGGACAGGGGCATTTTAACTTTTACCTTATTTACATCTAAAGAAGAGTAGAATATCTGGACCAAGCAACAAAAGCCGTGAATATATCAATATTATTATGAACAAGAGATGTACCTAGCTCTGACTTTATTGTTAATATCTTTTACATGTCTGATCTGCCGTCATATGGGTTAATTCAATTTTTAACAAACAAATTAGTCTGACAGCAAATTAGTCACTTGACATCTCTCGGCTCTGGATCATATACTCACGTGAGAGGTAAAGGAAATTATATACCAATACTCAAGTGAGAGATAAAGAAAAACATATGGCAACACTCAAATGAGATATAAAGATGATCACATACCAACACTCAAGTGAGAGATAAAGAAAAACATATGGCAACACTCAAATGAGATGTAAAGATGATCACATACCAACACTCAAGTGAGAGATAAAGAAAAACATATGGCAACACTCAAATGAGATATAAAGATGATCACATACCAACACTCAAGTGAGAGATAAAGAAAAACATATGGCAACACTCAAATGAGATATAAAGATGATCACATACCAACACTCAAGTGAGAGATAAAGAAGATTATATGCAAGCACTCAAGTTAGACATAAAGAAGATCACATGCCAACACTCACGTGAGAGATAAAGAAGATTATATGCCAACAGTCAAGTGAGAGATAAAGAAGATCACATTACAGCACTCAAGTGAGAGATAAATAAGATTATACGCCAGCACCCAAGAGAGAGATACAGAAGAATATACACCAACACTCACGTGAGAGATAAAAAAGATCAGTCAATGAAAAATTAAAACAGAGTAATGGATAACTAACAGGAACATCATCATCATTATTATCATCATCATCAGTCCTATGTACTCCCAATGGAGCATAAGGCATTATCACAGATTTTCCAGACAATCCTGTAGTGAGCAACTCGGGATACCTTGAACCATGTAGTTCACGCTTAATTTGGTTCTCTCTGTATTGTGCTTCGAGGTGGACATGGCTGGGCCACATATTATGAACGAAAAAAAAGACACCCCTTGGGCACCTTAAAGGAAGACAAAGAGAGATAGACCATTCGAGACACGGAGACGCACAAAAGAAACTCTAAAAGAAACGGTGAAGACAAGGCTTGAGTTATCCCGAATTGCTCAAGACATGATTGGCTCTAGAACCTTTGTTGATGGCTTATGCTCTATTACAGAGGGCTGGTGGTGATGTACTCTTTATGTCATGCACTCACAAGCCTAAAAAAAGTACACATAGAAATAATTAACTGTTATATTTCTAGATCGCGTTGAAGGCATATATAGCAACAACTGATTACTACAGTGCTCCCCGCACTGCAGTGGTAGTGGTAATAAAAAAATGTGCATTGCACTTGGCACAAAGGCTACGTTCCGGCCCTTTGTGCCATTAGTAACTGGCTTTATATGAATTATAATTGGGTTTTATATGGAAAGAATTCGTGTCCAACTGAATAGCAGAACCCAACACAATGTAGGAACTCATAAACAAACTGGCTTGTCAGATGAACTTATTTTCCTTCAACTTTGACAAAGCAGTCAAACGTCACTATCGAACATTAAAAAGAAAAAAAATAATAAGAGGTGAAGCATCATTTTATATCTATGTATTCTGCATAACAACTAAAGCAATAGGCAAGAGATTAGACTCTTTTGAAAACAAATGCCTAAGGAAAGTACTCGGTATAAAGTGGAATGAATTCAAGAACAACGCAGAGATCAGACAGATGACCAAACAACCTGTCTCATGGGTGATCAGAAAAAGAAGATGGACATATGCCGGTCACGTGATGAGAAGAAACAGTCAGAGGATCCCCAAACAAGTGGAACACAACAGGCCGATGAAAAAGAGGTCGATCAAGTGAAACTCTAAAGAGGACATTGTTAAGAGAAGCCAGTTCAGTGGGCATAACATCCCTTGATGAGGTTGAAAGACTCGGGGAGAATAGGAAATCCTGGCGAACTACCATGCGAGCCCTATGAGACGTTAAGTGGCACGAGAAGGACTTAAGATGTAATATTTTGCATATCCTCAGCCGACAGTCTCTTTAACAAATGTTTCGGACAAACAGAGATGATAGTTCACTGAAAATAGTGTTTACGATCCTGTAGGAGAAGATGAAACATATGATAATAAAATAACTGTGGAAATTGCTAAAGAGAGTAACTTTAAAGGAAAACTCTCGGCATCAGCTTGTAAGAATGTGGGACTATTTGTACAAACAAAACCTGTACCACCCCCTCAAACTGATTATCTCTGACAACCTCTGCGATATCTTGGCGTCCTTGAACGTAAGCAGCTAACATGCCATAGATTTGCAGAAACATCGACAAGAAGAGGAAGTGATATGGGGGCTTGAAGATATGAATCACGTGTCACAATAAAGAACGACAACAGGCTTTCAACAGCATTTTAACATGGTCATGCCACCTTCTAACAAGGTCATGCCACTCTCTAACATGGTCATGTCACCTTCTAACATGGCCATGCCACCTTCTAACACGGTCAAGCCACCTTCTAACATGGTCATGCCACCTTCTAACATGGTCATGCCACCTTCTAACATGGTCATGCCACCGAACTGTAGAAAAACATAAAGAATGAAAATCTGTGTGGAAACATGATCACAGAATGTTCTTACAACTGGAACACGGACGCGATCATTCAGCGCAAGGACTAAAGTAAAGTTGTTTGAGTTAAAGAATAAATATAAATGAAAGTGACACATACACAAAAGGTGCACATTCAAGTGCTATCACGTGGCCATGTGATATGTGTGACAGAGCGAAACTGAATATTTAAAGAATAATTCAATAGCAGTATAGCAACAGTGAAGTAAATATGAAATAGACTATAAGAAAGTAGACATGAAGCAGACTAGAAGAAAATAGACATGAAGCAGACTAGAAGAAAGTAGACATGAAGCAGACTAGAAGAAAATAGACATGAAGTAGACTAGAAGAAAGTAGACATGAAGCAGACTAGAAGAAAGTAGACATGAAGCAGACTAGAAGAAAGTAAACATGAAGTAGACTAGAAGAAAGTAGACATGAAGCAGACTAGAAGAAAGTAGACATGAAGTAGACTAGAAAAAATTAGACATGAAGTAAACTAGAAGAAAGTAAATGTGAAGTAGACTAGAAGAAAGTAAACATGAAGTAGACTAGAAGAAAGTAAACATGAAGTAGACTAGAGGAAAGTAGACATGAAGTAGACTAGAAGAAAGTAGACGTGAAGTAGACTAGAAGAAAGTAAATATGAAGTAGACTAGAATAAATTAAACATGAAGCAGACTAGAAGAAAGTAGACATGAAGTAGACTAGAAAAAAGTAGACATATTTCTACAGGTTTTTTTTTTACTTCACGATATTTTTCTTTCATTGAATTTGCTCTCCTGTAGGTCTCTCGGTTGTAAGCAAGATGGCCTGCTGCTGATCCATCCATTCACATATCACCAACGACAGACTAGTAGAACAATACGTATTAAAGAAAAGAAAAGCACAATTGTTACCATATTTGTTGTTAAAATGTATGGCTTCACTTCCGTGATTACAGTTTTAGTGGGCCGTCTTACGTGAACGTAATATTCGTATCCGAGACGCAGAGCATGGAAAATGTTTAGCTGATTAAATAAACGATGTTAAGTACATCCGACCTGAGTGTTTCTAGTTCCTACCTAGAATGAGAATCATACACTGACTGAGCAGCAGGTGAGAAAGAGAGTTACGTATAAAACAAACAAACAAACAAACAAACAAACAGTTTAAGCTAATATTAGCGTGTACTGTCACAAAGTTCTCGTGGTAAATGGATGCTGGACTGGAAACAGTTATCATTTTTATAATGATGAACTGCAGTTGTTCGTGTTTCCTTCCTTGAATCGGTATCAGATTTCTTATGTCGTACAACAATCAGTATAATTTTACGTATACACATATGCTGCATACCCATAGAGAGGCACATACACGACTGGAAATAAATGCGCAATTTTAGTATACGCGTCATGATTCCATGTACATAGTACAGATAACGTAATGAAATATGTGCAACATAATTTCTTTTTTACAGAATGTCCAGATGGAAAATACGGAACTAAATGTACACTTAACTGTTCACGGTCATGTTTGAAAAATAAATGTAACAAGATAACTGGTGAATGTGTGAATTGTAAAGAGGTCACCGCCAACGCAGGGTGTACAGGTAAATGGATTTATTTCTAGCATCAACATTCACTTCTTTCATATGCAGCACATACGCCTGCACAGACTGTGAATGTCACTGAAAATAACTAATGTTTGTATCCGTAGATTTTCAAACATTTCTACACAGATCCGCGAGAATCATCTGTTGTTACGTTTTGTTAGCTATAGCTTACTTCACATGACAGCAAAGATATATCTTACATCCTTCCCGTGCTGTTAAATGTCATAATGGCTCGCATAGTGGTTCGCCAGATTTTCGGCGAGCTTTTCTGGCTTGTGTATGGCTCACTAAATTGGCCTCTCTTTACAAAGTCCTCTTTAAGTTTCGCGTATTCGACCTCTTTTTCTTCGGTCTATTGTGTTCCACTTGTTAACTTATTTCGGAATTCTCTGTTTCCTCTCATCACGTGACTGACAAATATTCATCTCCTTTTTCTGATCACCCATTACACAGGTTGTTTTTCGCTCATCCGTCTTATCTCTGTGTTCTTGAATTCATTGCACTTTATACCGAGTATTTTCCTAAGCCAATATATATATATATATATATATATATATATATATATATATACACTGTTAAAAAAAGCAACGCAACAATACTGTAGTCTAATAAATACCAAATTTCAAACTTGTATCAAAATGTTTTTCTTTTACGAAATTAATGTTTCAATCTTGGTTTAAGACTTTAACATTGAAATGATATTCATTATTTTTAGTTTCTATTTTTATTCGTTACTACTGAGAGCTCTGTTTCAGTAAGGTGTATGGTCTCCTCTGGCCTGTATCAAAGAACGACATCTCCTTGACATGGATACGATTAGCCATTGGATCTTCCCTCAGTGCAAGAATCAACTGTCGGAGGTTGGTTTGTGCCACGTCTCGCTGGCGGACTTGTCTGTTGAGTTCATCCCATAAGTTTTCTATATGGTTCATGTCTGATGACATGGATGGTCACTATTTGGTCTGGATGTTGTTGTCAGCGAAGAACTGGGTGATGAGTTGTGCAAAATGAGGTCGAGAGTTATCCTGCTGAAAAATCTAACCTGGTGCAGCCAGAAGTGGAAGGACGTGAGGACGAAGAATTTCAGCAGCGTATCGTTGGGCATTCAGACGCCATCTAATTTACACCAGGTTACTTCTTTCCATGAAGTTGATCGTTCCCAACACCAGAACACAACCACCACCATGTGGAGGAGCCTCATCCACGCAGTTATGGACGTAGCGCTCATGGACATTGCGGTAAACTCTTCTCCGATTATCGTGCCGCTGGAGCAGAAAGAATTATTCGGTACTAAACCAAACCATTTTCCTATTATTCGTAACGGTCCATGGACAATGCTGGCTCGCCCACTGCCGTCGGTTTTGGAGATGCCGGTACGTAGGAACAGGACCTCTGTAGGGTCTTCTAGCCTAAAGGCCAGTTTCGTGCAGTCAGATCTGATCGTGTGATCTGAAACTCTACGAGCTGCTGTCATTGACTGGACTGTTGAGGATGCAGATGCATATCGATTCCTGAGGTGACGCAGCCGTATGAAGCGCCATTCGGCAGGAGTTATAACTATGGGTCTTCCACTGTGCAGTCGGTCTGCAACTGAGCCAGTTTCTTGAAATCGTCTCCAAAGGCGACTAATGGTGCTTTAAACCAAGTTAAATTATCTGGGCACCACATTTTGTGACTGTCCAGTCTGTAAACGTCCAATGATGATGAGTTGTTGCTCTGTAGTGAGATGAGTCATATGTAGTAATTTAATTTTACTGGATTGATGTGAATTATTATTCAATCTTTTATTCTGTCTGGCTGCCGTCGTACTGAGTGGTGGAAGGATGACTACACCATACGTTCACACCTTATATGTAAATAACAGGAACACGAAACAACAATCCTTTTTATAAAATCACGATCCTTGTATTTACAAAAATTCTGATCCATAAGGCAACACAAATCAACGAATCCTATGCACATAATGCCCATATATTTCCAACATGCATTCTTATATCTTATATCTTATATCCTTCCCGTGCCGTTAGACGTCACATAGGGCTCGCAAAGTAGTTCGCCAATTTTTCCTGTCTTCGGCGAGTCTTTCAACCTCATCAAAGGATTTTATGCCTGTTAACTTGGCCTCTCTTAATAATGTTCTCTTCAGAGTTTCACGCGGTC
The DNA here is from genome assembly GCA_009760885.1 of Achatina immaculata. Classification (NCBI taxonomy): domain Eukaryota; kingdom Metazoa; phylum Mollusca; class Gastropoda; order Stylommatophora; family Achatinidae; genus Lissachatina; species Lissachatina immaculata. The sequence goes on along the minus strand of CM019714.1, from coordinate 8,248,944 downwards.
TGCCCCTTTTTCTTCGGCCTGTTGTGTTCCACTTGATAGCTTGTTTTGGGATTCTCTGCTCATTTCTTCTCATCAAGTGGCCAACATATGTCCATCTCCTTTTCCTGATCACCAGTGAGACTGGTTGTTGTTCAGTCATCTGTCTTATCTCTGCATTGTTCTTGAATTCATTCCACTTGATGCCGAGTATTTTCCTTAGGCATTTGTTTTCAAAAGAGTCTAATTTCTTTTCTATTTCTTTAGTTGTTTTCCAGCTTTCGCATGCATAAATGAGGGTGGATATTACATTTGAATTGAATAGTCTTAACTTGGTTTTTGTGCTTATAACTTTTGAATTCCATATGTTCTCAAGATTCTTGAAGATTGATGCTGCTTTTGCAATTCTGATCCTAACTTCCTTTCTAGTGTCACCATCCTGGTCTATGTAGCTGCCAAGGTATGCAAATTGATTGACTTCTTCAATATCTGTCCCTTCTATGTGTATTTTTCCATTTTGATTGATGGGAATTTTCATTATTTTTGTTTTGTCCTTGTTAATTTCAAGTCCTATTTTGCTAGCCAGTGAAGACAGGCTATCTGTTTTTTCTTGCATGGAATTCACATTATTACTGATAAGAGTTATGTCATCAGCAAAATCAAGATCTTCTAGTTGGGTCCCATGTACCCAGTCAATACCTGTGTTACCTGTGCAGCATTTTTTCATTATGAAGTCTATTGTAATCCCAAAAAGTAAAGGAGACAGTATACATCCTTGTTTCACGCCTGTTTCAATCTGGAACCATTCACTCATCCCTTCTTCTGTCTTGACTGCACAACCATATCCATTGTATAAGTCCTTAATGATGTTGACAATTTTAGATGGTATTCCATATAGACATAAAATTCTCCATAATGAATCTCTGTGTATGCTATCAAATGCCTTCTTAAAATCTATGAAATTCAGTATTAATGGTTTCTGCTTTTCAATATGTTCTTCAAGTATTATTCTGAGAGTAAAGATCTGGTCGAGACAGCTTCTCCCTTTTCGAAATCCTGCTTGTTCTTCTCTCATTGCAGTATCCACTATATCTTTGAGTCTATTCAAAATGACCTTGCAAAATACTTTTGACACAACTGATATTAAGGTTACTCCTCTCCAGTTGTTACAGTCACTAAGGTTGCCCTTTTTTGGTATTTTAACAATGATTCCTTTCTTCCAATTAGAAGGGACCTTTTCTTCTTTCCAAATCTTGTTAAACATTCTCTGTAGTTGTCTCATGTTGTCACTATTGATAGCTTTTAGCATCTCGGCTGTTATTTCATCTTCACCTGCAGCTTTGTTGTTAGCCATTAAATTCACTGCTGTTTCAATTTCATGCAATTCAATTTCATCTAGATTGACATTTAGTTGTGGGGCTGGTAAGTCAGTTTCAAGGTTTAACAATTCTTTTGGGTGTGGTCGATTGAGTATTTCTTGGAAGTGTTCAGCCCATCTTTGCTTTTGGTCTTTATTTGATGTTAATAGTGTTCCAGTTTTGCTAAGGATTGGTCTTTCTTTAGATGTAATAGTACCTGTTAGCCTCTTTTGTATGTTATATAAAGTTTTGCTGTCTCCTGTTTTTGCTGCTTTTTCTGCCTCTTTCGCCATATTGTCTATGTATTCTCTTTTATCCCTTCTAGCTGAACTTTTTACTTTCTTGTCTATGTCTTTGTATTTTGCTTTTGCCGAATCTCTTTCATGATCGCTTTTGCATTCAACATGTTTAATTTGACTGCTCGTCTTTCATGTATATACTTCCATGTTTTATCTGATATCCATGCTTTTCTATTTGGTTTTTCCAATCCAGCGCTTACTTTTGCTGCTGTGATTATGGCTGTGCTGTAAGAATTCCATAACTCATCTATACCTATCTCCTCAACTTCACTGGGTGTTTTGGAATGATTGGCAAGTTCCTGATTGAAATTAATGTTAGTATTTTCTTCTTGTAGGCTGTGGATGTTTATCTTTCTGTGTACTGATTTCTTGTGTTGACTTTTCAATTTTAGTTTTATTTTCCCTATGCACAGGTTGTGATCACTGTTGACATCTGCACCCCTATAAGCCCTTACATCCATGAGAGATGTTCTGTATTGCTTTCTAATACAAAAATGGTCTATCTGGTTTCTAGTTCTATCATCTGGAGATATCCATGTTGTTTTATGTATCTCTTTGTGTGGGAATATTGTGCCTCCAATGACCATGCCCTCTGTTAAACATATTTCAATTAATCTTTCTCCATTCTGATTAACCATGTCAATTCCTTCTTTCCCCATCACTTTTTCAACGTCGGTATTATCCTTCCCTACCTTAGCATTGAAGTCCCCCATAGCAATTAGGATGTCGTGTTTAGGGACTTTGTTGATGATTTGTTGTAGTTGGTGATAAAAGTCGTCTTTCACATCATCATCTGCATCATTCGTGGGTGCATAACACTGTATTATTGTCATTCTTCCGTGTCGTAGGTTGTATCGTGCTCTTATTATACGACTGTTCACTGGTTCCCATTCTACAAGGCTCTTTGCAGCTACATTTGACATAATAATGCCCACTCCGTCTCGGAATTTATTGTCATTTCTACCTGAATGTATAATTAACTTACCGTTTTCCGCCGATCTTTTACCTGCTTCTGGCCATCGCATTTCGCTGATGCCCAGTATGTCTAGATGGTATCTCTCCATTTCTTTGATGACCTGGTTAGTTCTTGTTGGTGCTGCCATCTTCGTCCACGACTGGTCGCTGGACTTCCACGTGCTCAGCTTATTCTCCTTGAAACTTCTCTTCTCGTCTTATATACCTGATCAGCGTCGGACTCGGGGGACTGGGCATTTCCGTTAAAAAAAACCCGTCTCTGGCCGGTGGTATTTCCATTCGAAACCGAGTCACTGCTTGCTTTTTCCCCACTCACTACACGTACTTGCGCATTGAATTTTCAAATGAATTGATTCGAGGAGCGTCAATAACATGATCATTGAATTTAGTGTTCAGTAAGTTTCACGAGATTCTCTTGAACCTGTCATGACTTATTATCAAAAATGCTGTTTCGCCTAGTGTGGGTTTTCTGTGCTCATGAATCATCTGCTGAGTACAATTCAGGTCAGTATGTGAAGCTGATGTCCAAGTGAACGTTTGAGGTAATTTGCCCTTGTCTGATCAGCAAACTTCAGATTAAATCGCAACATCGTAGTTATTGCGTTTCTGTTTTTGAACAATATATATATATATATATATATATATATATATATATGTGTGTGTGTGTGCGCGCGTGTGTGTGTTACTGGAACCTATTAAGAATTTTATAATTTAAACACAAAAAAGGAAATATTTTTCCACAACTGGAAATCCTTTTAACTGTACATGTATAACTTCATACACTTAAAAAAAGCATTGGGTAGCATACATGGATATTCATTGTGGAGAATTTTAATATTATCTGCAATATCATCTGAAATTGTCAAGATCATTAGAGATCTCTACAACGGATATGTTTGTGCAGTCAAGACGGAAGAAGGAATGAGCGAATGGTTTCAGATTGAAACAGGCGTGAAACAAGGATGTATATTACCTCCATTGCTTTTTGGAATTGCCATAGACTTTATATTGAAAAGATTATGAACAGGTAAAACCGGCATTGCTTTGGTACATGGGACCAAGATGGATTATCTTGATTTTGCAAATGACATAATTCTTATCAGTGACAATGTGAAATCGATGCAGGAAAAAACAAATCCCATATCTTCCTTGGCTAGCAAAATAGGTCTTGAAAATAACAAAGGCAAAACAAAAATATTCAAACTGTACTTTATTCAAAATAAGCCCCTTGAGCATTGATACAGCGAATAGTGCGATTTAACTAACACTGGAACCATCTATGCAGTTCTTCTGTTATTATGACTCTTAAACTAGATGTTACTGCTCTTTGGATGTCATCAGCATCGTCAAAGAAGCGTCCTTTTCATTGGTAACTTTAATTTTGGAAATAGAAAATAATCGCAGGGAGACAAATCTGGGGAATAGTGTGGATGCTTGAGAACACAAACTTGTTTTTGGGCCCAAAATTACTGTTCAACTACCGCCCGGTGAGCCTGTGCATTATCACGAAGAAGGAAACAAACTACCGGGTGTTGAATCCTTGTGTCGCACTCGGAGTATCCTTTTAAATAGGTGTTTCAACATACTTAAACAAACTTTGGCAGTGACAGTCTGTCCCTCTGGAATAATATTCTTTGTAATAGCTCCTTTGCTGTCATAGATGTAAACCAATATTGTCTTCACTTTCGACTTGTGAAGGCGAAATGTTTTGCCTTTTGGTGATGATGATGTCTTCCACTGAGAACTTTGGCATTTAGTTGTGGGATAGCGGAAAATCCATGTTTCATCTTCTGAAACAATCAAATTTAGGAAATGTTTATTTCTGCGACACGTTATGATGATGCCTTTTGAGTTCTCAACACGCAGATGTTTTTGGTCATCAGGCAACGAATGTGGTACTAATCGCATGAAACCTTTTTCTTTCCCAAATCTTCCACTAAAATTTTACTAATAGTCTCTCGGTTAACATCAAATTCATCTGCCATCATCCTCACAGTCAAACATCGATCTTCTTGTACCCGTTCTCTGACTTTTGCAATGAGTTACTCATTATGAACAGAAATTGGGCGTCCATGTCTAGATGCATTTGTAATCGTTTCCACATCACTTGTGAATCGTGAATACCAAATGAATATTTGTGCTTGATATAAACAATTATCCTCATAAACTTGTAGCATCAATTCAACTGTCGTAATGGGTCGTAGTGTACTGGAAATTATGAGCACTAACACCATATCCCTATGCGCTTCTAAGGCATGAGAGGATTAGTTTTATCTTTTATTTTACCGATGTACGAGGGGTGATTGATAATTCCTGGCATAAGGTACGGCGTATTATTTGTGGACAACTTTTTTGTGGTTATTTCTCAACATAGTCCCATTGCAAGTTTATACACTTAGTCTAGCGATCCAGGAGAATGTGGATCTCTTCTTTGTAAAAGTCATCGTCTTGTGCCAGTGGAAAGTGGTCTGCTGCATGAATGACTCATCATCTGAAGCAAATTACCGATCACTGAGCTATTTTTTTTTAGTTTGGTAAACAGGTAATAGTCCGAAGGGGTCAAATCTGGGGAATAAGGAGGATGTTCAAGAAGCTGAAAGCAGCATTCATGAATGGCAGCCATTGCCACCGCCGACTTGTGAACTGGAGCATTGTCTTGATGAAAGATGACTCTTCTCGTCAATTTCCTTCCACGCTTTTCCCTCAGTTTGACCCGCAGTTGCTTCACAAGATTAGCGTAATAGGCCCCGGTGACCGTTCTGCTCTTTTGAAGATAGTCTACCAATAGCACACCTTCTAAATTTCAAAAGATGGAAGCCAGCCTACCAATAGCACACCTTCTAAATTTCAAAAGATGGAAGCCAGCCTACCAATAGCACACCTTCTAAATTTCAAAAGATGGAAGCCAGCCTACCAATAGCACACCTTCTAAATTTCAAAAGATGGAAGCCAGCCTACCAATAGCACACCTTCTAAATTTCAAAAGATGGAAGCCAGCCTACCAATAGCACACCTTCTAAATTTCAAAAGATGGAAGCCATCAATTTGCCAGCAGACAGAACCACCCTTGCTTTCCTTGGAGGTGGGGATCCATGATGTTTCCGCTGCTTTGTCTGTTCTTTGGTTTCTGGTTGAAAATAATGAACCGAAGTCTCATCCATAGTCACAAATTGCTGAAGAATCTTTTCAGGATCTGCAGAAAAATGGAGAAGACTGTCTCTTGACATATAGAAACGCTGTCATTTGTGATCAGCTCCAAGAAATGTCGGGACCCATCGAGCAGAGACCTTTGTTATTTGAAGATAATTGTAAATAATGGCATGAACACGTTCCTGGGAGATTCCTAACTTAGTAGCAATGTACCGCTCAGTTAGTCGTCGATCCTCCATTATCATGTCATGGATTCTGGCGGTGGTTTCATCGGTGGTTACCATTCTTGGTCTTCCTGGACGGGAATCATCTTCCAGACTCTCCCTTCCGTGTTTGAATTGAGCTGCCCATTTCTTCACTGTGCTGTAAGAAGGGACACTCTCCCCTAGTCTCTATCATATCCTCACGGATCTCTTTCGATGATAAGCACTTGATGCAGAGGTGGCGAATGACTGCTCGATGAGAACGTTTATCCATTCACTCAATTTCTGCTACCTCTTACCACTTCAGTAACCTGTAAAAAACACGGTTGCAGTTAATTTCTTGAAACTTGGTGTTTAATCTTACATTAACCGGATCTACAAATGAACTTAATATCAACTGTGTGTATCAAGCATTTGTACCTTATGCCGAGAACTTATCTGTCACCCCTCCTATGACGAAAGTTGGCACAAAATCTTATTAACTATGTTAACTCTTCTATGTTAATTATGTTAACTATCTTGTTAACTCTTGCATACTTCATTATTTGTCACAGAATGTATTCCTGGATATCATGGAGCAGACTGTTCTCTGAAATGCACTAATGGATGTAATGAAGAGGGATGCGATAAAATCACCGGACACTGCCTGCATTGTCTGCCACCGTTTAAAGGACTGACGTGTGAAGGTTTTGTATCACAATTTCTATGTTTAATGTCTATGTATACATCATTGTGGACCCTGAGATCTTTGTAGATAATCCTGCTTCTTCGGTTTTATAAAAAATTTTCATCAGAACAAAATGTACATTCTCTTATATTCTAATTAAAAAGGCTATGCACGAACTCTGTGTATAAAGTAGGAAAAAAATTAGGAACATCTCTGATAACGCCATATTTTTTCACTTAATTGTTAGGTCCAGGACTGCAGCAAAATGTTGCTTGTTCTTTCTGAGTGTTGTGTTTTTGTTTTTGTTTTTGTTTTTTTGTTTTGTTTTTGTTGTTGTTGTTGTTGTTGTTGTTGTTGTTGGGGAGCCTAGTTCTTGTGTCCTTTCATTAGCGCAGATGGCGTTTTCTCCGACCCTGCAGACTTCCTGAAGACATTACTACATAACCAAGTATATACGTATATATATATATATATATATATATATATATATATATATATATATATAATATGCGTGAATGAGATCACACGATCTTCGGTTCATTCATTCATTACTTTGCGTGTTCCTTGCGGAATTTTGTCTCCCTAACAGCTCTCCTTTAGGCCTTTCGGTTGTGAGGAAAATGGCCTGCTGCTGATACATCCATTTGCAGATCATCAACGATGTCTTGCAGCCATCTTCGCCTTGGTCTTGCTCTTTCTTTTTCCCATTATGTATCCTTCCAGGACGGTTTTCTCTAGATTGTCATGACGTTTAATGCGTTCAAAATATTTAAGTTCTCTCTGTTTAATACTCTTTACTAGCCAGCCATCTTCAGTATTAAGTTCTTGTAGTATGGATATATTTGTTCTTTTTTTGTGTCCATAATATTTGAAGAACTCTTCTGTAGCATTTACATTCAAAGGCATTTATGTGTTTCTCATCTGTTTGACCTTGGGATGTTTACAATAGTTACAAACAAATTTTGCGACAGAAAGTGTCAACTAATGCCATCAAACATTGTAGTGATTCTCCATTGAAGGTAAAACGGAAAATCATGTTGTGTTCAAACTTTCCCGAAGATGTACTGCATCTGAACAAATCACGGGTATACTTCAGTGGTTCCCTTCAACTTTACAAACTGACAGCAGACTTTTGTGCAAAGTGTCATATATGTCATATTCATTTTCATTATTTTTTTAACTTAGGAAAGCGATTACGTGTGCCTTTACTTACAAAGCCATGTTTACGAGACAGAACATAATCCAGCACTACTGATAGAACACAATAAAAACTATTTGATATAGCGAAGTCAAAATTCAGAAATAAGACAATTTTATTGAAGTTCTGCCCATTATATTTCAAGGACTGTCTTGAAAATGTGTAAGAATGTGGACTGTTTTGTTACTCTTTCAGAAGGAAGGTTAAACGTGAAGGAAAACTAAGCCATGAAAATAGATAATCTGAAGTAATCTGAAGGAACTTTAAGGAAGAGTTGTACACTTTTAGGAGTATCTAATGTGTATGATATTCAGTGGAGGATGGAACGGATATTTTTTTAGGGGGGGGGGTGGTTGAGAGAAGGAGGTGGGGGGCCTCAGAGAAGGACATAAAAAGAAATGGTGTCATTCTTCTTTGATATCACGTGGTCTACAAATCGACTGATAGCATGTGGTCTACATATCGAATGATGGCTTGTGGTCTATATATCGATTGATGGCATGTGGTCTACATATCAATGATGGCTTGTGGTCTATATATCGATTGATGGCATGTGGTCTACGTATCGAATGATGGCTTGTGGTCTATATATCGATTGATGGCATGTGGTCTACGTATCGAATGATGGCTTGTGGTCTATATATCGAATGATGGCTTGTGGTCTATATATCGAATGATGGCTTGTGTTCTACATATCGACTGATGGCATGTTGTCTACATGTGCTGGCAGCCCCAGCTTCATGTATTAACTTATACACAAACACATATTGCTTCATAAGTCGTGAACTCAGGTTTCTCAGTAAGGCTGGCTTTTTGTGAATTAAAATTAAATGAATAAAACTTTCAAAGAAAGAAAAGTGTTACATTTATGGAAATCTAAAACATTCCTCGTAATGTTATAAGTAATGGAGAAATACTCGTTTCACGCGGGCATACAATGTATAAGGAATGTCTAGAGGATTCCTATATCGAGTTGTTACGTTATTTACAGGATAATCCGAGCAATAAAGAATTGTTACGTTCTTTACAGGATAATCCGGGCAATATAATAAAGCAGACAACATTCACGAACAACTTGGATGACTATAATACATTTTTAAAAGCACTAAGTTATTTCGTGCGACAAAAAAATCGCCACCACAAGATGGGCCTGTAACAAATCTAGCTTAGTCTTACATCCTTCCATCCTTTCCGTGATGCTAAACGTCACATTGGGCTCACGTGTTAGCTTGCCAAAATGTATAGCTTAGTAAGAACAAGGAAACTGTGTAGTTGTCTGTGGAAAAACCTGTTGTACTGGGTCACTGTCAACGTATTTATGGTTAAAAAACATGTGTTGTGTTCATGATGGCGTGGGTTTTCCTTTACTTTTTTTTTCAATTCCTCCTAAATTTTGATAATTCCATATTACAGTACTTTGGCAAAAGTGCTGAGCGATAACATATGAAAGAAAAGTAAAAAATATTGTTCAGAATATTTCAAGTCTAAAATTGTTTTAACATCAAAGTGTTAATGCTTGTTAACTTAATATTTTCTAAATACCAAGTGATATCTTTTCAGATTTATGCATTCTGTAAGTCAGGCATTTTATCTCCCTAACGTCTCTCCTGTAGGTCTCTCGGTTGTAAGCAAGATGGCCTGCTGCTGATCCATCCATTCACATATCACCAACGACAGACTAGTAGAACAATACGTATTAAAGAAAAGAAAAGCACAATTGTTACCATATTTGATGTTAAAATGTATAGCTTCACTTCCGTGATTACAGTTTTAGTAGGCCGTATCCGAGAAGCAGAACATGGAGAATGTTTAGCTGATTAAATAAACGATGTTAAGTACATCCGGCCTGAGTGTTTCTAGTTCCTACCTAGAATGGAATCATACACTGACTGAGCAGCAGGTGAGAAAGAGAGTTACGTATAAAACAAACAAACAAACAAACAAACAGTTTAAGCTAATATTAGCGTGTACTGTCACAAAGTTCTCGTGGTAAATGGATGCTGGACTGGAAACAGTTAACACTTTTATAATGATGAACTGCAGTTGTTCGTGTTTCCTTCCTTGAATCGGTATCAGATTTCTTATGTCGTACACCAGTCAGTATATTTTTACGTATACATATATGCTGCATACCCATAGAGAGGCACATACACGATTGGAAATTTTAGTATACGCGTAATGAATTCATGTACATAGTACAGATAACATAATGAAATATGTGCAACATATTTTCTGTTTTACAGAATGTCCAGATGGAACATACGGAACTAAATGTACACTCAACTGTTCACAGTCATGTTTACAATATAAATGTAACAAGATAACTGGTGAATGCGTGAATTGTGAAGGGGTCACTGTCGACCAAGAATGTACAGGTAAATGGATTTATTTCTAGCATCAACATTCATTTCTTTCGCTTGCACAGACTTAGGATGCCATTGAAAATAACTGATGTTTGTATCCGTAGATGTTCATACATTTCTACACAGATCCGCGAGAATCATCTGTTGTTACGTTTTGTTTGGTTTAGCTTACTTCACATGGCAACAAGGATACATCTTACATCCTTCCCGTGCTGTTAAACATCACAATGGCTCGCATGGTTGTTCGCCATGTTTTTTGGCTAGCTTTGCATCCTCATGAAGGGGCAACCAAACTGGTCTCTCTTAACAGTGTCCTCTTTAGAGTTTCAATTATTCAATCTCTTTTTTTTTTGGTCTGTTGTGTTCCACTTTTTAAATTGTTTCGGAATTCTCTGACTGTTTCTTCTGATCACGTGACGGACATATGTCCATCTCCTTTTTCTGATCAGCCATTACACAGTTTTCTGTTCGCTCATCTGTCTTATCTCTGTGTTCTTGAATTCATTGCACTTTATACCGAGAATTCTCCTTAGGCAGTATATACATATATACATATATGTATGTATGTATATATATATATATTGCAGGAAACTCTCTAATGTAGAGAGCAGAACAATAACACAACTCCTTCAGATCATCAGAGGAAGTACCCTCCCCCCCCCTTCAGACAAGTGTTTCGGCCCTCCTGACACTGTAAGAGAGTTGGGGCCCTCTGGGTCATGACTCCCAGATGTCTTGTGAATTGTTGCTTTTTTTTTCTTCCCGGTTCCGGGATTGAACCCGTGATCTTACAGTTGGCACTGCACTTTTGAAGTGTGTCTTTAGCGATTTAGCTATGGAGGACTGGTATTGGTTGTGGCAAATGAAGTTACTTATGTTCCCAATGCATGTTTCGCATACTCCACAGCCAGCATGAGGCCTTTTCTGCTGTTTCTGAAAAGCTTCTAATTGCCTTTGCTCTTGCTTGTCCCTTTATGCCCAGTTGCTTATATAGATCATATGCTGATGTTGCTACGAATCTTCTTGCTCCCACTTCTACAGCTGTCACTTTTGCCCTGATTCCTGCCCCCTGCCTCAGTTGCTTGACCAGATCATTGTACTTCTCCAATTTGAATAAATGCTGTTCCTCTTTTCTAATTTCGTACGGGACCATAAGCTCGATCATTATTAAATGATAAGATAAGATGATACGAATTTATACCTCTACATATATATACACTGTTAAAAAAGCTGAAAAAGAAACTAAACACTACTGTAGTCTAATGAACACCAAATTTCAAACTTATATAAAAATGTTATTTTACAAAATTAATGTTTCAATCTTGGTTTTAAGACTTTAACAATGAAATGATTTAATTAATTTTGGTTTGGACTTTTATTCGTTACAACTGAGAGCTCTGTTTCAGTAAGATGTATGGTCTCCTCTGGCCTGTATCAAAGAACGACATCTCCTTGACATGGATACGATTAGCCGTTGGATCTGTTGTTGTGGGATGGCTGCCCACCCTTCCCTCAGTGCAAGAATCAACTGTCGGAGGTTGGTTTGTGCCACGTCTCGCTGGCGGACTTGTCTGTTGAGTTCATCCCATAAATGTTCCATATGGTTCATGTCTGATGACATGGAAGTCCACGAAATGGTCTGGTCGTTGTTGTCAGCGAGTAACTGGGTGGTGAGTTGTGCTACATGAGGTTGAGCGTTATCCTGCTGAAATATCGAACCAGGTGCAGCCAGATCCCCACACCAGAACACCTCCACCACCATGTGGATGAGCCTCAACCACGCAGTTCTGGGCGTAGCCCTCATGGATTCTGCGGTAAACTCTTCTCCGACTATCGTGCCGCTAGAGCAGAAAGAATGATTCATTACTAAACCAAACCCTTCTACAATCATTCGTAACGGTCCACTGACCATGCTGGTTCGCCCACTGCCGTCGGTTCTGGAGATTCCGGTCAGTATGAACAGGGCCTCTATATTGTCTTCCCGACCAAAGACCAGTGTCGTGCAACCGGATCCGAGCATTTGATCAGAAATTCTACGAGCTACTGTCATTGACTGGACTGTTGAGGGAAGCGGCATTCGGCACAGGCTGTAACTATGGGTCTTCCATTGCGCAGCAGGTCTGCAACTGAGCCAGTTTCTTGAAATCGTCTCCAAACGCTTCTAATGGCGCTTTAAACCAGGTTAAATTATCTGGGCACCACATTTTGTGACTGTCCAGTCTGTAAACGTCCAATGATGATAGGTTGTTGTTCTGTAGTGAGATGGGCCATACTTGTGCATTGAATTTTCAAATGAATTGATTCGAGGACCGTCAATCTTTTACAGACATTCAATAACATGGACAGTGAGTTTAGTGTTCAGTAAGTTTCACGGGATTCTCGTGAACTTGTCATGAGTTATTATCAAAAATGCTGTTTCGCCTAGTGTGGGTTTTCTGTGCTCATGAATCATCTGCTGAGTACAATTAAAGTCAGTATGTGAAGCTGATGTCCAAGTGAACGCTTGAGGCAATTTGCCCTTGTCTGATCAGAAAACCTCAGTTTAAATCGCAACATCGTAGTTCTTGCGTTATGGTTTGGAACAATATATATATATATATATATATATATATATATATATATCTGTGTGTGTGTTTGTTTCTGTGTGTGTGGGTGGGTGTGTGTGTGTGTGCGTTTTTTTTTTGTTGTTTTGTTTTACTGGAAGCTACCAGAAATGATTTGTCCATTTAAACAAAAAATAAAGTGAAGTATATTTCCACAATATCATCTAAAATTGTCAGCATCATTAGAGATTTCTACAACATATATGTTTGTACAGTCAAGACGGAAGAAGGAATGAGCGAATGGTTTCAGATTGAATCAGGCGTGAAACAAGGATGTATATTTCCTCCTTTGTGTTTTGGAATTGCCATAGACTTTATAATGAAAATATGATGAACAGGTAAACCGGCACTTATTGTGTATATGGGACCCAGATAGAATATCTTGATTTTGCAGATGACATAACTCTTCTCAGTGACAATGGAAATCGATGCAGGAAAAAACAGATTCCTTGTCTTTGTTGACTAGCAAAATAGGTCTTGAAATTAACAAAGATAAAACAAAAATATTCAAACTTCTAATCAATCAAGAAGGGAAAATATACGTAGAAGGAACAGTTGTTAATGAAGTAAACCAATCTGCATACCTTAGCAGCTACATAGACCACGATGGTGACACCAGGAAGGAAGTTAGAATTCGAATGCATAAGCAGCATTGTCCCTCATACATCTTGAGAATATGTGGTATTCAAAAGTTATAAGTACAAAAACCAAGTTAAGATTCTTCAATTCAAATGTGATACCCACCCTCATTTATGCATGCCAAAGCGCTGGAATTCAACTAAAGAAATGACAAGAAATTACACTCTTTTGAAAACAAATGCATAAGTAAAATACTCGGTATAACGTGGAACGAATTCAAGAACAACGCTGAGATAAGACAGATGAGAAAACAACAATCTCTCCCGCGGGTGACCAGAAAAATAAGATGGACATATGTGGGCCATGTGATCAGAATAAACAATCGGAAAATACCAAAAACAAGCTATCAAGTGGAGCACAACAGGCCGAAAAAAAAGAGGTCGACCACGTGAAACTCTAAAGACGACATTGTTAAGAGAAGCCAGTTTAGTGTGCATAACATCCCTGGATGAAGTTGAAGGACTTGCCGAGAACAGGATTACTTGGCAAACAACTATGCGAGCCCTATGTAACGTTTAACGGCACGGGAAGGATATACATGGTAATGGCGGCTTGGTGAACTGAGTGTTTAGGCGCTGGCATTACTAATCTTGTGGTATCGGGTTCAATCCCAGTGGTGGGATTTTTTCCAGTACACACAAAGATGCCCCGGATTCGAAGTAGCCTCTAATAATGGGTACAAGAGAAATCTGGGAAAGTAAATGCTGCCATGTGTGATACTGACCACATCTCACCACTTTACTGAGTGATTGGGTATGAGTGAAATGTGAATGTTAGACTTTAATTTTATTTCATGTCCTTCAGATTTCCAGCATAGTTATACTAGTTATATGAACAGCATGTTTGTAGAATGTCTGGAACGGAGTGAAAGTTGTATGATAAAGTGCAGAATGACAGACGGGCCTGCTTGTCCAGTTCCCAACCTTTTGGAAATAAAGGTCAATCAATCAACCACATTTCATGTAGCGATGGTCTATGGCATACGAGCTTAACACTCGTATCTACCAATATGCTTTAATGGTCTGGAAACTGGGAATTTACCTTTATCTTTTATATATAGTAATATATGAGTCTTTCGTTATATATATATATATATATACATACATCATACGGGGTCAGACAATTAAGTAATGAGACTGATTTTATAAACAGAAAAAATAAATAAGTCTAAAATATACCCTGTATTTTATTTAAAGTAAGCCCCTTGAGCATTGATACAGCGAATAGTGCGATGTAACTAACACGGGAACTACTCTGCAGTTCTTCTGGTATGGCCCTTAAACTCAATGTTACTGTCCTTTGGATATCATTAGCATCGTCGAAGAAGCATCCTTTCAATAGTAACTTTAATTTTGGGAATAGAAATTAATCGCTTTTTAATGTTTTGCCTTTTGATGATGATGATGTCTTCCACTGAGAACTTTGGCATTTATATGTGGGATAGCGGAAAATCCATGTTTCATCTTCTGCAACAATCAAATTTAAGAAATGTTTATTTCTGCGACACGTTATGATGATGTCTTTTGAGTTCTCACCACGCAGATGTTTTTGGTCATCAGAGAATGTATTTGGTAGAAACCGGCAAGCAACTTTTTTCTTGCCCAAATCTTCCACTAAAGTTTTACTAATAGTCTCTCGATTAACACCAACTTCATCTGCCATCATCCTCACAGTCAAACAACGACCTTTTTGTATCTGTTCTCTGACTTTTGCAATGAGTTCCTCATTACAAGCAGAAATTGAGCGTCCATGTCCAGATGCATTTATAATCGTTTCCACATCACTTTTGAATCGTGAATACCACCTGAATATCTGTGCTTGAGATAAACAATTATCCTCATAAACTTGTCGCATCACTTCAACAGCCGTAATGGGTCGAATTTTACTGTAAAATATGAGCAATAACACCATATCCCTATGTGATTTTAAGGCATGAGAGGATTACCGTTACTTTTTTTTAACCGACGTACGAATGGTGATTGATAAGTTCTCGGCATAAGGTACAGCGGATTATTTGTGGACAACTTTTTTGTGGTTATTTCTCAACATAGTCCCACTGCAAGTTTATGCACTGAATCCAGCGATCCTGGAGCATATGGATCCCTTCTTTGTAAAAGTCAGCACCTTGTGCCATTGGAAAGTGGTCTGCTGCATGAATGACTCATCATCTGAAGCAAATTACCAATCACTGAGCTCTTTTGTTTTGTTTGATAAACAGGTAATAGTCCGAAGGGGTCAAATCTGGGAAATAAGGAGGATGTTCAAGAAGCTGGAAGCAGCATTCATGAGTGGCAGCCATTGCCAACGCCGACTTGTGAACTGGAGCATTGTCTTGATGAAAGATGACTCTTCTCGTCAATTTCCTTCCACGCTTTTCCTTCAGTTTGACCCGCAGTTGCTTCACAAGATTAGCGTAATAGGCCCCGGTGACCGTTCTGCCCTTTTGAAGATAGCCTACTAATAGCACACCTTCTGAATCCCAAAAGATGGAAGCCATCACTTTGCCTGCCGACAGAACCACCCTTGCTTTCTTTGGAGGTGGGGATCCATGATATTTCCACTGCTTTGACTGTTCTTTGGTTTCTGGTTGAAAATGATGAACCCAGGTCTCGTCCATATTCACAAATTGCTGAAGAAACTTTTCAAGATCTGCAGCAAAATGGAGAAGATTGTCTCTCGACATATAGAGACGCTGTCATTTGTGATCAGCTCCAAGAAATTTCGGTACCCATCGAGCAGAGACCTTTGTTATTTGAAGATAAATGTAAATAATAGCATGAACACGTTCCTGGGAGATGCCTAACTCAGTAGCAATATATCGCTTAGTTAGTCGTCGATCCTCCATTATCATGTCATGGATTTTGCCGCTGGTTTCATCGGTGGTTACCGTTCTTGGTCTTGCTGGTCTCTCCCTTCCATGTTTGAATTGAGCTGTCCATTTCTTCACTGTGATGTAAGAAGGGGCACTCTCCCCTAGTCTCTATCATATCCTCACGGATCTCTTTCGATGATAAGCCCATGATGCAGAGTTATCAAATGACTGCTCGATGAGAAAGTTTATCCATTCTCTCAATTTCTGCTGCCCCTTACCACTTCAGTAACCTGTAAAAAACACAGTTGCAGTTAATTTCTTGAAACTTGGTGTTTAATCTTACATTAACAGGATCTACCAATGTACCTAATATCAATGCGTGTTTCAAGTATTTGTACCTTATGCCGAGAACTTATCAATCACCCCTCCTATGACGAAAGTTGCCACAAAATTTTATTAACCATGTTAACTCTTCTATGTTAACTATCTTGTTAACTCTTGTATACTTCATTATTTGTCACAGAATGTATTCCTGGATATCATGGCGCAGACTGTTCTCTGAAATGCCCTAATGGGTGTAATGAACTGGGATGCGATAAAATAAACGGATATTGCCTGTATTGTGTGCCACCGTTTAAAGGACTGACGTGTGAAGGTTTTGTATCACAATAATTTCTATGTTTAATGTCTATGTATACATCATTGTGGACCCTGAGATCTTTGTAGATAATCCTGCTTCTTCGGTTTTTTTTTTTTTTTCATCAGAACAAAGTGTACATGCTAATTAAAACGGCTATGCACGAACTCTGTGTATAAACTAGGAAAAAAATTAGGAACATCTCTGATAACGCCATATTTTTTCACTTAATTGTTAGGTCCAGGACTGCAGCAAAATGTTGCTTGTTCTTTCTGAGTGTTTTGTTTTTGTTTTTGTTTTGTTGTTGTTGGGGAGCCTAGTTCTTGTGTCCTTTCATTAGCGCAGATGGCGTCTTCCCCGACCCTGCAGACTTCCTGAAGACACTACTACATAACCCAGTATATACGTACATATACATATATCTCTCTCTCTCTGAACCTTAAGTCCCCAGGGCACATGAGGCTTCCGCAAGGGTTTTCCACAAATGCCTGTCCTTCGCCTTTTTCTCTGCTCTTGCCCAGGTGAGCCCTCTATTGCTCAACATCCTTTCTGTTGTTCTTCTCCATGTCTCTTTTGGTCTACCCTTACTTCTGTTCCCCTGTGATGTCCATCTTAGTGCTATTTTTGGTAGTGAGTTGTCAGTCATTCGGAGCACATGTCCCAACCATCGCCAGCGTCTTTCCTCAATAATTGTTGTCAGTGGCTTCATCTGCATTTCTGCCAATAAAATGTTATTTCTTATGGTGTTTGGCCAAACTATTTGTCTAATTCTTCGTAAACATTTAGTCTGGAAAGAATTCAACTTGTTTTCTACGGCTTTGGTGATTTTCCAGCATTCACTTCCATAGAGTAGTACACTTAGAACATTACTCTTAAATATCCTGATTTTCATATTTATGCTTAGTTTTTTTGGTTTCCATATATTCTGCAGCATTGTAAAAGCCTGGTTTGCTCTAGTAAGTCTGCTGTTGATGTCCTCTGTGCTGTCTCCATTTTCTACTACTCTGCTGCCAAGGTATACAAATTCGTTGACCTCCTCCACTAACTTGTTATCTACTCTGAGTACATTTCTGTTGTTCACATTTTGCTTCATTAACTTTGTCTTTCCTACGTTGATCTTTAGTCCTATGTTGTTTGCATTCTGAGTTAGCTTGTTTATTTTATCTTGCAATATCTTTGTGACTGCTTGATAATAGACAAATGTCGTCCGCAAAGTCAAGGTCCTCCAGCACTGTGTCAAGGGTCCATTGTAATCCTCTGCGTTTGTCTGATGTTGCCTCCTTCATTAACCAATCTACTGCCAAGATAAATAATGTTGGTGATAGTACACATCCCTGTTTCACTCCTGTTTGTACCCTAAAGCTGCTGGAGGTATGTTCTCCACAGATAACTTTGCACTGAAAACCCTCGTATAGGGCTTTGATTACATTAACTATTTTATGGGGGAGGCCATGCCATCTTAGGATTTTCCACAGTGCATCTCTGTTGACACTGTCAAAGGCTTTCTCAAAATCTATGAATAATGCATATGTTGTGCTATGCCACTCATTTTCCTGTTCTAATATATGTCTAAGTACAAATATGTGGTCTATGCATGATCTTCCTTTCCTAAATCCTGCAAAATACTTTAATGGTGAGTGGCAGTAGGATAATGCCTCTCCAGTTCCCGCAATCTCTGAGGTCACCCTACTTTGGTAGTTTTACTATAAGCCCAGTTTTCCACTCCTCTGGGGCTGTTTCTAGATCCCAATTTTGTTGTAGTATCCGGCAAAGTTGTTTTGATATTTCTGTTTCTTCTGCTTTCAACATCTCAGCAGTCACTTCATCGTCACCTGGTGCCCTGTCTGATTTTAGCTTCTTTATCGTCTCTTTTACTTCATTTATTGTTATTGGTCCTGTATTGATGTTTAGTTCCGTTTTTGCTTCAAGTATGTCTATTGTTTGTGCTGCTTGTGTTCTGTTTAGTAGGGTGTTAAAGTGTTCCCTCCATCTTTCAATTTTTTCTCTTTCTCCACTGACCAGTTGTCCATTTTGTGTTCTTACTCCACTTTCACATCTTGTGTTGAAGTTACCTGTCATCTGCTTTGTGATTTTATATATTGTTTTCATGTCATTTGTATATGCTGCTTTCTCTGCTGTTTCTGCTAAGTTGTCATAATATTGACGTTTATCTTGACGGCATGATTCCTTCACTTCTTTGTCTTTTTGTGCATAATTACTTAAAACTCGTTCTTTAAGCCGTTGTGATTTGGTGTTCAGTAATTTTTTCTTGATTTCTTTTCTATGTGTATATATATAAATATAATATGCGTGAATGAGCGGAATCACACGATCTTGGGTTATTTACAATAATTACAAAGAAATGTGGACCTTTATTGCGACCGAAAATATCAACTAATGCCACCAAACATTACAGCGATTCTTAACTGAAGGTAAAACGGAAAATCATGTTGTGTTCAAACTTTCTCGAAGATATACTGCACCTGAACAAATCACGGGTATACTTCAGTGGCTCCCCTTCAACTTTACACACTGACAGCAGACTTTTGTGCAAAGTGTCATGTATGTCTTATTCATTTTCATTATTTAACTTACGAAAGCGATTATGTGTGCTCTTTCTTACAAAGCAGTCTTTACGAGACAGAACATAATCCAGCACTACTGATAGAACACAATAAAAACTATTTGATATAATGAAGTCAAAATTCAGAAATAAGACAATTTTCCTCATCAAAATTTGGCGAGTGCCAATTTTATTGAAAGTTCTGCCCATTATATTTCAAGGACTGTCTTGAAAATGTGTAAGAATGTGGACTGTTTTGTTACTCTTTCAGAAGAAAGGTTAAACGTGAGGGAAAACGAGGCCATGAAACAAGGCACAGATAATCTGAAATAATCTGAAGGAATCTTTAAGGAAAAGTTGAAAGATTTTAGGAGTATCTGGTGTGTATGATATTCAGTGGAGGATGGAACGGATATTTTTTGAGGGGGGGGGCTGTTAAGAGAAGGATGGGGGCGCAGAGAAGAACATAAAAAGAAATTGCGTCATTCTTCTTTGAATGCATCGATTGATATCACGTAGTCTACATATCAATTGATGGCATGTGGTCTACATATTGATTGATGGAATGTGGTCTGCATATCGATTGACAGCATGAGGTATATATATCGAGTAATAGCATATGGTCTACATATCGACTGATAGCATATGGTCTATATCGATTGATGGAATGTGGACTAAATACCGAATGATGGCATGTGGTCTACATATCGATTGATGGCATGTGATCTACATATCGATTGATGGCATGTGGTCTACATATCGATTGATGGCATGTGGTCTACATATCGATTGATGACATGTGGTCTACATATTGACTGATGGCATGTGGTCTACATATCGAGTGATTGTATGTGGTCTATGTATTGACTGATGGCATGTGGTGCACATATCGACTGATGGCATGTGTCTACATGTGCTGGCAGCCCCAGCTTCATGTATTAACTTATGCACAAACACATATTGCTTCATAAGTCGTGAACTCAGGTTTCTCAGTAAGGCTGGCTTTTTGTGAATTAAAATTAAATGAATAAAACTTTCAAAGAAGAAAAGTGTTACATTTATGGAAATCTAAAGCATTCCTCGTAATGTTATAAGTAATGTAGAAATACTCGTTTCACGCGGGCATACAATGTATAAGGAATGCCTAGAGGATTCCTACATCGAGTTGTTACGTGCTTTACATGATAACGTGACCAATATAATAATGCAGACAACATTCACGAAGAACTTGGATAACTATAACATATTTTTAAAAGGACTGAGTTATTTCGTGCGACAAAAAAAAATCGCCACCACAAGATGGGCCTGTAATAGGTCTAGCTTAGTCTTACATCCTTTCCGTGATGCTAAACGTCACATTGGGCTCACGTGTTAGCTTGCCAAGATTATAGCTTAGTAAGAACAAGGAAACTGTGTAGTCGTCTGTGGAAAAACTTCTTGTACTGGGTCACTGTCAACGTATTTGTGGTTAAAAAACATGTGTTGTGTTCATGATGGCGTGGTTTTTCCTTTAATTTTTTTTTTCAATTCCTCCTAAATTTTGATAACTGCATTTTACAGTACTTGGCCAAAAATGCTGAGCGATAACGTATGAAAGAAAAGTAATAATTATTGTTCAGAATGGTTCAAGACTAAAGTTGTTGAACATCAAAGCGTTAGTTATTGCAAAATTAATATTTTCTAAATACCAAGTGATATCTTTTCAGACTTGTGCAGTCATAATAAAACAGCAAAAACATGCACAAACGAATTAATGAACTCATAGGCAGGAAAACAAAATATACCACAGGATGCCTGAAATCAAAAGAGGGTAAAACATTAATGGGAAAAGAAGACATTGTGGACAGGTGGACAGAGTATATCGGTGAACTATATGGAGGAGAAAGACCAGAATTAACACCAGATACTGAAAACTGTGATGGACCGCCAATACTTGAAGATGAAATCATAGATGCCATCAAACACATGCAGAAAGGAAAAGCGACCTGGCCTGATAATATAAAAATAGAAGAAATAGAGGCACTAGAGGAGACATGAATAAAAATAATAATCAAGTTACTGAATGACATTTACAACAGTGGTTATATTCCCAGTGACCTGATTAAATCCACGTTTATAGCACTACCAAAGAAACCAGTTGCAAAGGAATGTGACGACCACCGGACTATCAGCCTCTCATGTCACATAACGAAGATACTTCTGAGAATAATTATGAGAAGAACAAGGAAAAAGATAAAAATGGAAATAGCAGATGAACAGTTTGGGTTTGTTGAAGGAAAGGGAACACACAATGCCATTTATGTTTTACGAACACTAACAGAAAGAGCTTTAGAAGTACAGAAAGATCTCTACTTATGCTTCATTGATTACACCAAGGCATTCGACAAGGTGAAACATAATGAAATTATTAAAATGCTTGAAGATATCAATATAGACGACAAAGACCTGATGATTGTAAAACATCTATACTGGCAGCAAGAAACAGCAGTTCGAGTTGAAAATAGAATTGGAAAATATCAATCTATAACACAATGGGTGCGACAAGGATGTGTACTATCTCCAGACCTTTTTTCTCTGTACAGCGAGAATGTTCTAAGAACGATCATCACAGAACCAGGCATAAGAATTGGAGGATACAATATTAACAACCTTCGGTATGTTGACGACACAGTACTGATAGCTGAGACCCAACAACACCTGCAAAATCTCTTAGATAAAGTCGCCAAAGAAAGTGAACAGAAAGGCCTTATTTTGAACATCAAAAAGACAGAGATTACGATTATATCTAAGAAACAGAATCCACCAGCATGCAGTATAAAATTAAACGGAACTGTTCTAAAGCAGGTGCAGAAATTCAAATATTTTAGAGCAGTAATAACTTCAGATGGGAAATGCAGAACAGAAATTAGGAACAGAATAGGCCAAGCAAAGACTGCATTTCAGAGAATGAGAAACATATTAGCCAACACATCCTTATCAATGAATGTTAGAAAACGAGTCCTAAAATGCTAAATTGAGCCTATCTTGTTCTATGGAAATAAATCATGGACAATAGGCAAGTCTGCAGAAAAATCATTGGAAGCAACAGAAATGTGGTTTATTAGAAGAAAGTTGCGAATCCCCTGGACAGCAAAAATAACTAATGAAGAATGTATGAGAAGAGCTGGAAAGACAAAAAACCTTGTCAAAAAGATAAGAGATAGACAATGTACTTTCATAGGACATGCAATGAGAAGAGGGGGCATTGAAAATATTATAACAACAGGAAAAATAGGAGGAAGAAGATCAAGAGGAAGACCAAGAGAAATCATATTGGACAGTCTGACGGGATGGTGTGAGAGGAGTTCACCATCTGAACTGATGGCCTGCATGAAGGATCAGGTACTCTGGAGAAACATAATAGACAACACCACCGGTATGGCACCTGATGATGATGATGATGATGATGAGGCAGTCTGTCAGTCAGTCATTTGCACGTCCCATGCGGACCTTTATCTCCCTAACGTCTCTCCTGTAGGTCTCTCGGTTGTAAGCAAATGGCCTGCTGCTGATCCATCCATTCACATATCACCAACGACAGACTAGTAGAACAATACGTATTAAAGAAAAGAAAAGCAAAATTGTTACCATATTTGTTGTTAAAATGTATGGCTTCACTTCCGTGATTACAGTTTTAGTGGGCCGTCTTACGTGAACGTAATATTCGTATCCGAGACGCAGAGCATGGAAAATGTTTAGCTGATTAAATAAACGATGTTAAGTACATCCGACCTGAGTGTTTCTAGTTCCTACCTAGAATGAGAATCATACACTGACTGAGCAGCAGGTGAGAAAGAGAGTTACGTATAAAACAAACAAACAAACAGTTTAAGCTAATATTAGCGTGTACTGTCACAAAGTTCTCGTGGTAAATGGATGCTGGACTGGAAACAGTTATCATTTTTATAATGATGAACTGCAGTTGTTCGTGTTTCCTTCCTTGAATCGGTATCAGATTTCTTATGTCGTACAACAGTCAGATTATTTTTACGTATACACATATGCTGCATACCCATAGAGAGGCACATACACGACTGGAAATAAATGCGCAATTTTAGTATACGCGTCATGATTCCATGTACATAGTACAGATAACGTAATGAAATATTTACAAAATAATTTCTGTTTTACAGAATGTCCAGATGGAACATACGGAACTAAATGTACACTCAACTGTCCACAGTCATGTTTGAAAAATAAATGTAACAAGATAACTGGTGAATGTGTGAATTGTAAAGAGGTCACCGCCAACGCAGGGTGTACAGGTAAATGGATTTATTTCTAGCATCAACATTAACTTCTTTCATATGCAGCACATACGCCTGCACAGACTGTGAATGTCATTGAAAATAACTGATGTTTGTATCCGTAGATGTTCATACATTTCTACACAAATCCGCGAGAATCATCTGTTGTTACGTTTTGTTTGGTTTAGCTTACTTCACATGGCAGCAAGGATACCTCTTACATCCTTCCCGTGCTGTTAAACATCACAATGGCTCGCATGGTTGTTCGCCATGTTTTTGCGAGCTTTTCAACCACATGAAGTGCCAGCCAAACTGGTCTCTCTTAACAGTGTCCTCTTTAGAGTTTCAATTATTCAATCTTTTTTTTTTTTTTGGTCTGTTGTGTTCCACTTTTTAACTTGTTTCGGAATTCTCTGACTGTTTCTTTTCATCACGTGACCGACATATGTCCATCTCCTTTTTCTGATCAGCCATTACACTGGTTGCTGTTCGCTCATCTGTCTTATCTCTGTGTTCTTGAATTCATTGCACTTTATACCGAATACTCTCCTTAGGCAATATATATATATATATATATACATATATATACATACATATATATTTATATATAAATATACATATATATACTGTTAAAAAAAGAAACGAAACACTACTGTAGTCTAATGAACACTAAATTTCAGACTTATATGAAAATGTTATTTTACGAAATTAATGTTTCAATCTTGGTTTTAAGACTTTAAAAATGAAATGATTTCATTAATATTGGTTTGGACTTTTATTCGTTGCAACTGAGAGCTCTGTTTCAGTAAGGTGTATGGTCTCCTCTGGCCTGTATCAAAGAACGACATCTCCTTGACATGGATACGATTAGCCGTTGGATCTGTTGTTGTGGGATGGCTGCCCACCCTTCCCTCAGTGCAAGAATCAACTGTTGGAGATTGGTTGGCGCCATGTCTCGCTGGCGGACTTGTCTGTTGAGTTCATCCCATGAGCGTTCTATATGGTTCATGTCTGATGACATGGATGGTCACTATTTATTCTGGACGCTGTTGTCAGCGAGTGAATTTGTGATAAGTTATGCAAAATGAGGTCGAGAGTTATCTTGCAGAAAAATCGACCCTGGTGCAACCAGAAGGGTAAGGACGTGAGGACGAAGAATTTCAGCAACGTGTTGTTGGACATTCAGGCGCCCGTCAATTTCCACCAGGTCACTTCTTCCCATGAAATTCATCGTCCCATACACCAGAACACATCCACCACCATGTGGAGGAGCCTCATCCACGCAGTTCTGGCCGTAGCGTTCATGGACTCTGCGGTAAACTCTTCTCCGTCTATCTTGCCGCTGGAGCAAAAAGACTGATTCATCACTAAACGAAACCCTTCGTCAATCATTCGCAACGGTCCATTGACGATGTTGGTTCGCCCACTGCCGTCGGTTCTGGAGATGCTGGTCCGTATGAACAGGACTTCTGTAGTGTCTTCCCGACCAAAGACCAGTTTCTTGCAGCCGGTTCCTGACCGTTTGATCAGAAATTCTACGAGCTGCTGTCATTGACTGGACTGTTGAGTACGCAGATGCAGATCGATTCCTGAGGTGACGCAGCCGTATGAAGCGGTCTTCGGCAGGAGTTGTAATAATGGGTCTTCCACTGCACAACTGAGCTAGTTTCCTGAAATCGTCTCCAAAGGCGACTAATGGTACTTCAAATCAGGTTAAATTATCTGGGCACCACACTTTGTGACTGTCCAGTCTGTAAACGTCCAATGATGATGAGTTGTTGTTCTGTAGTGAGATGGGCCATACTTGCGCATTGAATTTTCAAATGAATTGATTCGAGGACCGTCAATCTTTTACAGACATTCAATAACATGGACAGTGCGTTTAGTGTTGAGTAAGTTTCACGGGATTCTCGTGAACTTGTCATGAGTTATTATCAAAAATTCTGTTTCGCCTAGTGTGGGTTTTCTGTGCTCATGAATCATCTGCTGAGTACAATTAAAGTCAGTATGTGAAGCTGATGTCCAAGTGAACGTTTGAGGCAATTTGCCCTTGTCTAATCAGCAAACCTCAGTTTAAATCGCAACATCGTAGTTTTTGCGTTTTTGTCTTTGAACAATATATATATATATATATATATATATATATATATATATATATATATATATATATAACTTCATAAACTTATAAAAAGCATTGGGTAGCATACATAGAGATTCACTGTGGAGAATTTTTAGACTATATGCAATACTATCTGAAACTGTCAACATCATTACAGATCTCTTCAACGGATATGTTTGTGCAATCAAGACAGAAGATGGAATGAGCAAATGGTTGCAGACTGAAACAGGCGTGAAACTAATATGTATATTATTTCCATTGCTATGTGGAATTGTCATAAGCTGTATAATGAAAAGATGATGAACAGGTAAAACCGGCATTGCTTGAGTACATAAGGCCACACATAGAATATATTGATTTTGCTGATAATGTAACTCTTATCAGTGACAATGTGAAATCGATGTAGGAAAAAACAGATCCCATGTCTTCCTTGACTAGAAAAAAAAGGACTCGAAATTAACAAAGACAGAACAAAAATATTCAAACTTCTCATCAATCAAGAAGGGAAAATATACGTAGAAGGAACAGTTGTTAATGAAGTGAACCAATCTGCATACCTTAGCAGCTATATAGACCACGATGGTGACACCAGGAAGGAAGAAAGAATTCGAATTGTATAAACAGCATTGTCCCTCATACATCTTGAGAACATGTGGAATTCAAAAGTTATAAGCACAAAAACCAAGTTAAGATTATTCAATTCAAATGTTATATCCACGATCATTTATGAATGCGAAAGCTGAATTTATCTAAAGAGATAGACAAGAAATTATATAAAGTTGAACGAATTCAAGAACAACGCTGAGATAAGACAGATGAGAAAACAAGAACCTGTCTCATGGATGACCAGAAAAAGAGAATGGACACATGTAGGCCATGCGACGAGAAAAAACAATCAGAGAATACCAAAAACAAGCTATCAAGTGGAGCATGACAGGTCGAAAAAAAAAGAGATCGACCAATGGAAACTCTATAAAGAGGACATTGTTAAGAGAAGCCAGTTTAGTGGGCATAACATCCCTGGATGAAGTTGAAGGACTTGCCGAGAGCAGGATTGGAAAACAACTATGCGAGCCCTATGTGACGTTTAACAGCACGGGAAGGATATACATGGTAATGGCAGCTTGGTTAACTGAGTGTGTAGGCGCTTGCTTTACTAATCTTGTGGTATCGGGTTCAACCCCAGTGGTGGGATTTTTTCCAGTACACACAAAGATGCCCCGGATTCGAAGTAGCCTCTAATAATGGGTACAAGAGAAATCTGGGAAAGTAAATGCTGCCATGTGTGATACTGACCACATCTCACCACTTTACTGAGTGATTGGGTATGAGTGAAATGTGAATGGTAGACTTGTTTATGCCCTTCAGATTTCCAGTGTTAGTTATGCTAATTATATGAACAGCATATTTGTAGAATGTCTGGAACAGAGTGAAAGTTGTATGGTAAAGGGCAGAATGTCAGACGGGCCTGCTTGTCCAGTTCCAAACCCTTTGGAAATAAAGATCAATCAATCAACCATATTTCATGTAGCGATGGTCGATGACATACGAGCTTAACACCCCTATTCCCCAATATGATTTAATGGTTTTTAAACTGGGAATTTGCCATTATCTTTTATATCTAGTAATATATAAAAGTCGTTCGTTATGTAAAGATTATATATATATATATATATATATATATATGTCTGTATATATATACATATGTATATATGTATATATACGTTGTATATATACGTTGTATATATATGTGTATATATACATATGTATATATGTATATATACGTTGTATATATATGTGTATATATACATATGTATATATGTATATATATATGTATGTATACAAGGTCAGACAATTAGGTAATGGGACTAATTTAATAACCAGAATAAAATAACAGTAGAGGATATAACCTGTATTTTATTCAAAGTAAACCTCTTGAGCATTGATACAGTGAGTAGATCGATTTAACGAACACTGGAACACATCGTCAAAGAACAATCCTTTGCTGATAATGTAACTCTTATCAGTGACAATGCTAATTTGGGAATAGAAAATTATCACTGGGAGACAAATCTGGGTAATAGGGTGGATGCTTGAGAACACAAACTTGTTTTTGGGCCCTAAATCCCTGTACAACTACCGCCCTGTGAGCCGGTGCATTATCATGAAGAAGGAAAAAACTGCCAGGTGTTGAATACTCGGGTCTGACTCGGAGAATACTTTTCAATGGGTGTTTAAAAATACTTAAATAAACTTTGGCAGTGACAGTCTGTCCCTCTGGAATAAAATTCTTTGCAATAACTCCTTTGCTGACGTAGAAGCAAACCAGGACTGTCTTCACTTTCGAATTTTGAAGACGAAATGTTTTGCCGTTTGGTGATGATGATGTGTTCCACTGAGAACTTTTTCATTTAGTCTTGGGATAGAGTAAAATCCATGTTTCATCCTCTGCAACAATCAAATTTGAGAAATGTTTATTTCTGCGACACGTTATGATGATGTCTTTTTAGTTCTCAACAAGCTGATGTTTTGGTTATCAGACAATGTATTTGGTACAAACCGGCAAGCAACTTTTTTCTTGCCCATATCGTCCATTAAAATTTTACGAATAGTCTCTCGGTTAATATCAGATTTATCTGCCATCATCCTCACAGTCAAACAACGATCTTCTTGTATCCGTTCTTTGACTTTTGCAATGAGTTCCTCATTATGAACATAAATTGAGTGTCTATGTCTAGGTACATTTGTAATCGTTTTCTCATCACTTTCGAATCACCTGAATATATGTACTTGAGATAAACAATTATCCCATAAACATGTCGCATCATGTCAGCTGTCGTAATGGCACTTTTTCCGAGTTTTAAAGAGAATGTAATGTTAACGTTTTGCTCTATGCTGATTACGTAACAATGCAACTCCGACTAGGTCTTGAAAATGGCAGCTTGTTTGTCGTCTGCATATCTGGGGGACGATGAAACGTTTCCAGATCATAGATAAAGATTGCCTCTTTGGATTCCATGCTTTGCTTCATAGATGACATTTTTGTCTTGGCCATAATAAAATCAGTCTCATTACTTAATTGTCGGACTTTGTATATAATAATGTTGTAGACCTTCATTCTAAAATATATAGGGCTTGTATTTGTACCCGTAATTGATTTAATATACAGACTCATGATTATAGTCCATATGTCTCTGTACATATGTAGAGTGATAGTTGCAGACCATATCTCTCTTTCTATATATATATATATATATATATATATATATATACATATATAGTGATAATTGTTGGCCATATTTCTGTGCATATATAGCTATAGATTATATGTCTCACTATTTCGAGTAGTGCTTGTAGAAATACTTTGTCTTGTCCTGTCATGGCGTACAATCTCACTCGCTTTCTAGTCACCACAAAAAAAGTATAGAAAAAGTATTTAAAGAAAAAAAAACAACGTAGGTTATTTGCTATGAGCAAGAAGAATAAATGTTGGATGGGCACTCTTATGCCCTGCTAGCACATCTGGCGAACTATGAAACAATATCAGTCAGTCTTTTTAAAAAAAAACCAGAAGTTAATTTCTTCGTAAACTCCAAAATGCTGCCTGGTTTTCAACACGGAGATTCCTCATTTTCAAACACTTCAAAACTTCCACGAGCAACTGAAAACAAATGTGAACATCCATAGCCCCAGAACAATTTCAACACACAAGACTACACGCATGATCCGATCTGCTTTGTGGATGGAAATGTTCTCATTGGTGCCTCGCCATGTAGGGAACCTAGAGCAGACTTGCATGTTAAATATTCTCCGCAAGAAGCCATTATTTCTTACTGTAGCCATTTATCCGTTTCTAAGTTGAACAAAATGCTCTCTGGACAACAGGACGGTGTTGTTACTTTTTATTTTAACCAGTAGGAGAGACGTGCGAAGCTGTCCTGTGAGCTTGCTGTGTTGATCACAGTCAATATAACAGCCGCCTTATCGATCAAATTTCGCTTCAACCAGACAGAGCAGACCCAGAGGACGCCGTGCGTGTTGTCTCTTAGTGGCAGTGTGGCAGGTGGCACCCAGAGGACGCCGTGCGTGTTGTCTCTTAGTGGCAGTGTGGCAGGTAGCACCCAGAGGACGCCGTGCGTGTTGTCTCTTAGTGGCAGTGTGGCAGGTAGCCATATACAGTCTCTTTCAGACCCCGATTTATTATTATTATTATTATTATTATTGGTGTGGTGATCTACACAGAGGTTTTGCCCATAGGAGATGACGGTGATGTTGAAAGATGAAGCAGAGAACTTGGTTGTCGTTGTCGGGGTGCCAATACATGGCAGAAAACTACTGCCCATAATTCTCTATCACTCTTAACTTAAACAAGCTTAACTCCTTTTCATAACAAGCTTAATTATCTCCTCCTTTCAGACAAAACAAAACATTATCTCTTCATACCACGTCCAGAACCGGTATATGCGAGCTACTCCAGGCAGGATATGTCTTGTAGTGAAGATCAGTTCATCATGGCCGTCAGACTAAGATTGGGGGCGAATAGCAGCTGGTCTGAGCGAAGCTGAGATGTTCTCCGTCCGGCTATGAATTGATTTCTTATCCGGATCGGAATTCACGTGATCTCACGTCTCGCCCAATCGCGAGTGATTTCGTCCTTCAGTCCTTCTCGTACTTTCCGGACTTGGTTAATATAGGACAAGAATTTCATATATATTAAAATAATTGGGGAACGGTCGCCTGGGAAATCGTCTTTAGTACTATGTTTTCTGAATATGAGATAGATGTAATTTAGAAGACATATCTAATGAAACATTCCATGATTAGCCTATGCCATCTCTCTAATAAAGGTTGTCCAGTCAACTCTTTATATTGCCACCCATACATTTACTCTGTAACTCTCTTGCTCTTTATCCATCAACCTTTTTACTCGAGTAGAGTTGGAGTAATTTAACTATGTGATTCTTAAGTTATTAATTGTTTCTCTTTTCTATTTTAACTGGTTTTTTACTTCCTAATTTGAATGAAGAACTAGCTTTAAAAAAAATAAAATGGCGGCTCTGATAAAAAATAGGGCAGTCTGACCCAGAGAGGACAGTTCTACAAATAGACAAATACGCATAAACACATACACAGAAACAGGACAAGCCAAATGGAAGGAACGCTTGTGAAATGAAATATGTGCCGTGCTTGTAGGAGCGGCAGTGAGTAACTGTGCTCCTCCATTCTCCGCTCACATCAGCGCTTTAACAATAATTACGTTGCTTTCTCTATCCTTTCTGTCACCAGGTCACAACATCCAGATATCTCCCTCTATCATAGGGTTATATGGTCCAGATATCTTTCTCTCTCACTAAGTAATATCGTCCATATATCACCCTCTATCAGCGAGCTGTATGGTCCAGATGTCTCTCTCTGTCAGCATGTAATATGGTCCAGATATCTCCTTCTGTCACCAAGTAATACCGCCCAGATATTTCCCTCTGTCACCAAGTAAAATCGTCCAGATATAGCAGTATTCTCTTAACTATGGGATACAAGCAGTACTGGTACTCAGGAAATAATTAATAGAGTGAGTGCCCTTGTTTGAAAGGTATTGTGGTTGAGAGCGTAAGCGGGGGTCATGAGATAAGCGTGCAGCATGGAAAGAACTGAGTGGGTAGGGAGAGTATAAATACCACTCACGATTAGAGAAAGAGAAGCCTTACTTGTTTTGATGCAGATAGAGCTTTACTTGTTTGATACAGATAGAACATTACTTGTTTTGATGCAGATAGAGCCTTACTTGTTTTGATACAGATAGAACATTACTTGTTTTGATGCAGATAGAGCATTACTTGTTCTGATGCAGATAGAGCCTTACTTGTTTTGATGCAGACAGAGCCTTACTTGTTTGATGCAGATAGAGCCTTACTTGTTTTGATGCAGGTAGAGCATTATTTGTTTTGATGCAGATAGAGCATTACTTGTTTTATGCAGATGGAGCCTTACGATGTGTTAGAGAGAGTCTCGGTTAGGTAGAATTTTAAGTAGTAGCAGTTTTTGGTAGAGGCAAGTTAAGTTGAGATGTAGGATTTAGTTTTTGAGATAGCTGAAGTTGTTCGGTTGGAAAATGTGTAAGTATGGTTTTTATTGTATAAGTACATTGTACGTTTTTAGAAAAATATTTTGACCAAACACCATAAGAAATAACATCTTATTAGCAGAAATGCAGATGAAACCACTGACAACAATTATTGAGGAAAGACGCTGGCGATGGTTGGGACATGTGCTCCGAATGACTGACAACTCACTACCAAAAATAGGACTAAGATGGACACCACAGGGGAGCAGAAGTAAGGGTAGACCAAAAGAGACATGGAGAAGAACAACAGAAAGGATGTTGAGCAATAGAGGGCTCACCTGGGCAAGAGCAGAAAAAAAGGCGAAGGACAGGCATTTGTGGAAAACCCTTGCGGAAGCACCATGTGCCCTGGGCACTTAAGGTTCAGAGAGAGAGAGAAGTTTTTCTCCCATATGGCGTAGAGTTTTCTCACGCCGGGAATTGTCATTGTAAACTTCTTTCCAGCCTGATGGGCTACGTTTCCATCCTCATAATTTCATCCCTCATTTTTCCCATCAATAAACTTGTGTTGTCTGAATATATAAACTACACCACTGGCTTTGTTTAAACTCTCACTGTTTGACGAGTTTTGTTATGTTGGGAGACTTGTCAGGTTAAGTTAAGTTGTTGTATCAGTATTATTCTGTGGAGTTGAAAGCCTGGGAGTCTTGTTGGATTTTCTTAGTGTGTATCAGAGAAAATTAGATTGTCTTACAGCACCAACAACAAGAAGTCATTTCTAAGATGAAAGGAAAATTGTGCTCCACAAGAAGACTAATCACCTAGTAGAATACGGGTTCAGCTGAGTTACAGCAAATAATATTCCTCAGCGGCATGATACTAATTTCCAGATATCTCCCTCTATTATCGAGTTATATGTTCCAGATATCTCCCTCTGTCACAAAGTAATATCGTCCAGATACCTCCCTCTACCATCGAGTTTATGGTCCAGATATCTCCCTCTACCACCGAGTTATATGGTCCAGATATCTCCCTCTGTCACCAAGTAATATCGTTCAGACATCTCCTTCTGTCACCAAGTAATACGTCCAGATAGCTCACTCTGTCATCAAGTGATATATCTCCCTCTGTCATCGAGTTATATGGTCCAGATACCTCTCCCTCTATAATTGAGTTGTATGATCTAGATATCTCCCTCTGTCACCAAGTAATATCGCCCAGATATCTCCTTCTGTCACCAAGCGTTGTTTATTAGAATTTTATTCGTATATCACCAAACTGCTTTTTGTGGACTTGATTTGGGCACTGGTCTAAAGACGAATATGACAAGACTAGTCTTATTTTAATTGTTCATCATTTTAGATTCAGTGACGACTGTAGACAGAAGTTATCTGTTGTAGAGAGAAAAACAGCAACACAATTTCTGAGTTAAGGGAAATGCGCACACACGCACACACACACAAACACACACACACTGCACCTCCCCCACCTTGCGAGCGTTTAGTATCTCTCTCTCTCTCTCTCTGAACCTTAAGTGCCCAGGGCACATGGGGCTTCCGCAAGGGTTTTCCACAAATGCCTGTCCTTCGCCTTTTTTTCTGCTCTTGCCCAGGTTTAGTATCTAGTACCGCAATAATCTACAGGAATATAAAATCTGAAGGTATATGGCAACATACTGGGATAAAAGTTTCACACACTCATATAAGCCAGCATACGCAAACCAGACGAAAACTATACATGTGCATGCTTATATATATATATACGTAAATTGGCACTCCTTTACATACATTAGCATTATATAGGTATGTTCCATAGTTATTAAAAATACATATCCTGAAAACATCTACACAAAAGACAGTCTCACAGACTTGACACGCAGCTCATGCAGGCGGAAACTAAACAGCTGCATCAGTCGCTGGCAGGGCAGGGCGCACCAGTGTTTTATAACACTGGTAATGGAAGAAATGTAATCTGCTGTTTTCCTGTTTGTTTTTAGAATGTCCAGATTCTATGTATGGAGAAAACTGCTCCACCCCCTGCCCCGAGTCATGTTTGAACAGCAAGTGCCACACTATCAC
The DNA here is from genome assembly GCA_009760885.1 of Achatina immaculata. Classification (NCBI taxonomy): domain Eukaryota; kingdom Metazoa; phylum Mollusca; class Gastropoda; order Stylommatophora; family Achatinidae; genus Lissachatina; species Lissachatina immaculata. Next base: position 8,214,957 of record CM019714.1, on the reverse strand, counting down.
TGGTAAATGCAAAGCCTGCCCGGGCTCTCGTTCTGGCTACGCTTGTGAAGGTACAGTCCTTGTTTCTTGAAAGTCCGTGTCACAGAAACTCGCACCAGACCACAGTTAACTCTTATATATCTACATTTACACGAGACTCCAATTCACACCTAGATATCTACATTAAATCTTTGGAATCTACAACTGCATCAATTTACATTTCACTCTTAGAAATCTACATGATCAGCAGACCACAGTTCATTCTTAGATATCTACAACATCTATAACAGAGACAATTCAGTCTTCGATATCTACATTTACGACAGTCTACAGATCACTCTTAGTTTCAACATTTACAGCAAACAATTGCTCATTCTTACAGATCTACAACATTTACAGCAAACAATTGCTCATTCTTACAGATCTACAACATTTACAGCAAACAATTGCTCATTCTTACAGATCTACAACATTACAGCAAACAATTGCTCATTCTTACAGATCTACAACATTTACAGCAAACAATTGCTCATTCTTACAGATCTACAACATTTACAGCAAACAATTGCTCATTCTTACAGATCTACAACATTTACAGCAAACAATTGCTCATTCTTACAGATCTACAACATTTACAGCAAACAATTGCTCATTCTTACAGATCTACAACATTTACAGCAAACAATTGCTCATTCTTACAGATCTACAACATTTACAGCAGACTACAATTCCCGTTTACACAACTAAACTATATATGACATTATACATTTTTTTAAAAGACTCCAGATACTCATGATAATATATATATATGTGTATATATATATGTGTGTGTGTGCGTGCGTGGGTGTGTATATATATATATATATATATGTATATATATATATATAATTATTACAATAATTCTTACGAGTTAGAAAACCAAGGTATAAATGCAGGAAAAAAAACAACACATTTTGGATGTTGTATCAATTTGCTCAGCAGTTTTCAAACAGTTGAAAAGAATGGGGTTTAAGCATTGTAGAAACGGTGGTGCAAAACAGTCGGGACTAACCTCAGAAAAAGATAGGCTAAGCAAATCAACAGTGGAAGTGAGAGAGGAGTGAGAGAGAGAGAGAGAGAGATGTTTATGAACAAACAACATGGGCACTAGCACTTACTGGTAAATAGAACTGATCGTGAAATGTATACACTAACGAAACTGCCCATCATTAGAGCTGTTGACGAAATAACGCATAGTTATCACGTGGAAATCTTGCCAGATAACCGACCATTACAAATGATGTGGCAATGAAAAGCTGAGTCACTGAACAAAGTCATCAATCACTTTTGATTTCGTGCTTCCTCGTTACTTGTGTGGTCAGTGTCTGGTTAGAATTTTAATCATCAAGTAACTATTCCTGACTGAGTATTCCACGAAGCATAAATTTCTTTAATAATTTGTGTCTATATTTTTCCTTCTCACAAGTCAAACGAAGCCTCATATACTGTCATCATATGCTACTACTCGCACACTAAGTTAATTGCTACATGGATGTATCCCGTCTCTGGGGGAGCTTTTTACGAACTGAGATAGATAGTCTATAGTTATTTAGTTACTTAGCCAGTCAGTCAGTCTATTAGTTAGTTAATCAGTCAAACTGTTAGTCAGTCAGTTGTAGCAGTATATTAGGATAAGTACAGAGTGAACGGGAAACTAATTATGTCAGTCCATAAAAACAGCGAAGAGCAAAACCTCTATCGTAATGGAAAGAAAACTAAATTGATGACAACTGACAAAACAAACAAGGCAGCTGATATATGTATCAATGAGGAAAAACTGGAAGAAGTGGAGAGTTTTGAATATCTTGGATCACTACTAACTAATAATGGAGATACAATGACGGAAAGTAACAGGAGGACATATATCGCTCTTCATAAAGTAAAACAACTAAAGAATCTGTGGAGAGGAGCAGACAGAACCACAAAAATAAGATTTTTAAGGACAATCATCTTTCCCATCGCAACATATGCCTGTGAGACCTGGACACTTAACAAAACAGCTGAGAAACTCATAAATGCCTTTGAATGTAAATGCTACAGAAGAGTTCTTCAAATATCATGGGCACAAAAAAGAAAAAAATATATCCATACTACAAGAACTTAATATTGAAGAAGGCTGGCTGGTAAAGAGAATTAAAGAGATAAAACTTAAATATTTTGAAGACATTAAACTTCATGATAATCTAGAGAAGATCGTCTTGGAACGGTACATAATAGGAAATAGAAAGAGAGGAAGATCCAAGGCGAAAATGGCTTCAAGACATCGTTGATGATCTGCAGCAGGCCATCGTGGTCACAACCGAGAGGCCTACAAGAGAGCTGTTAGGGAGGCAAAGTTCCGGAAGGAACATGCAAATGTCTGAATGATCGGGAAACCTCGACAAGAAAAAAAGCACCGTGCGGCACTTGAACTAGCAGACGAAAAAAGGAGCAGACGTCAAGATAGGAAAAAAGGAAAATGACAGTTGGGACTTAGGATCTAGAAAGAGTTGAAGTTCTATTTTGGTTAGGAAGTTGTAGTTTAGTCAGTTTGTGAAGTGTGTAGCTAGTATATAACAGATCATTCGGAAAGAATGTAGAAGCAGAATCCCATGGCGTTGAAGTCTTAGGACATTGGTAGATGCCGGGAACTTATTCTATGTCGATGCCTTGAAGTTACGTCTTGAAATTTGTTCTTGGAATTGACGTGCTACTGTCACATTCGTAACATCGTCATCCATTGTACCATTAAAATCATTATAACTATATAATGCTGTTCTGCGCTGCTATTTTGTCACTGAGAGAATGATCGAGCCTGTGGGAAAGTTCGTCTGTAGGCGTTTAGTATGCAGACATCAACAGAAGAACCAATACCATCATTAAAATCTATACAACTTGAAATGGTGCAACCTGCCTCAGTGGAGCCCCGTCATATGTGAACATCGTGCAATAATTAGGCAGCCTGCTTTACAATTGGTTTGTTTGTTTGTTAGTTAGGTAGGTAGTGATTTAATTAGTCAGTCAGTCAGTTAGTTAGTTAGTTTGTTACTTAATTAGGTATGTAGTTGGTTAGTCAGTCAGAGTCAGTCAGTTATTCAGTTAATCAGTCAGTCAGTTAGTTAGTTAGTCAGTCAGTTCGTTTATTACTTACTTAGGTAGGTAGTGATTTAATAAGTCAGTCAGTCAGTTAGTTAGTTAGTTAGTTTATTACTTAGTTAGGTATGTAGTTGGTTAGTCAGTCAGAGTCAGTCAGTTATTCTGTTAATCAGTCAGTCAGCTATTCAGGAAATCAGTTAGTTAGTTAGTTAGCTGGCTAGTTATTTGCTAGTTAGTTAGGTAGGATGCTTGTTAGTTACTTAGTCAGTCAATCAGTTAATTAGTTAGTTGGTCACTAAGTCAAAGTGTCAGTCGGTCAATTAGATAGTTAGTTAATTAGTTAGTCAATCAGTCAGTTAGTTATCAGTCAGTCAGTTAGTTCGTTGTTGTCAGTCAGTCAGTAAGTTAGTTAGCTAGCCAATCAGTCAGTTAGTTATCAGTCCGTCAGTTACTTAGTTAGTCATCAGTCAGGAAGTTAATTAGTTAGTCAATGAATCATTCAGTTAGTCAGTCAGTTAGTTAGTCAATCAATCATTCAGTTAGGCAGTCAGTTAGTCATTCACTTAATCAGTCAGTTAGTTAGTTATGAATGATCGTCATCCAAGCGGTCCTGACACATCTATAGGTTCTTCGATCTTCTCTTCAGTGTCTCCTTCAACATACAGTAACAGATGGCACCCGCCCGGTTGTTATGAACCATCCATCTGGATCTCTTGATGAATCGTTCATTTCTCGCAACCCCCACCCACCCCCATGTTCACCCTCAACTCCGCCATTCTTGACAAAGACACTGATTCAACGTTTTGATCAACATAGATGGTTTATCTGTCACAGTTACCTATCTCTATATCTCAGAAACTGAGATAGATAACTGTGTTTCTTTGTAATCGTCATAACAATAACAATAATGATTATACCATGAAATGTCCATTGCTTTGATTTATTCATTAATAAAGCTGATGATTATTTCAGAATGTCCAACTGGAACTTATGGTGGCCTCAACTGCACAGAATCATGTTCAATATTTTGTGCGAACAAGGAATGTGATCCAGACACTGGAGCTTGCAAGTTTTGTAATGGACCTCGCACTGGTTTACGATGTGAAGGTGTTGTAGATCACATGTATTCTGTCTATAGCGTCAGATTTCTTCACACAGGACATGTAAATGTAAAATATGTAGTACAGCATCAGACTATAGGAAAAGAGAAGGTAATGGGAACTTTATTCCTTACCAGAACACGGTTATAACGTTTCGGTCTTTTCGTACAACAACATACAGAGCGAAGATGTAGATAAAGAACAAACAGTCTTAACTGGCAAGTGTGATGTATAACAAATAACACTTGACAAAGAGAACACTTATCCATAATTTGTTTCAAACTGTGCTTGAGAGATGTTGGTATACAAGCAATGAGTCTGTTCTAACTTACATCTTACCTCCTTCCCGTGCCGTTTAACGTTAAACAGGGCTCGCATGATAATTCATCAATCTTGTGAACCTCATCAAGGGATTTTATGCCTACTAATTTGGCCTCTCTTAACACTGTCTTGTTAGAGTTTCATGTGGTCGACCTCTTTTTCTTCGGCCTGTTGTGTTCCACTTGATAGCTTATTTTGGGATTCTCTGACTGTTTCTTTCCATACATGACCGACATATGTCCATCTTATTTTTCTGAACACCCATGAGACAGGTTGTTGTCTGCTCATCTGTCTTATATCTGCGTTGTTCTTTAATTCGTTCCACTTTATACCGAGTATTTTCCTTAGGCATTTGTTTTCAGAAGAGCCCAATTTCTTGTTCATTTCTTTAGTTGTTTTCCAACTTTTGCATGTACACATGGGTTTGAATATTACATTAAAATTGGAAAGTCCTACCTTAGTTTCAGTTACAGATAGGCTATGTAGATCAGAAGAACTATACAGCTGTTGTAATTACAGATAGGGCATTAATAATAAACACAATTCATGGGCCTAATATCTAAACGCACTAATCCGAACAGAAACAGTTTAGAATTAGCTCTTCTGTTGTAACGAAATAATACTATGTTAGAACTAACTAGAGATTATAAAAATGGCATGAAAGGAAATGAATTTATGGTCTTTCTTAACACAATGACGAAATAGAATGCACCGTCTTTCACAAAATATAAAATATCCACAAAAGTTCACAATATAACTCGAATACAGTCAATATGTGGAATACGGCCAAAGAAGAACTTTAAGCGAAACAACGGAAACACAATAACCTAGATCCAGATTACACTTACAAAACCCCCTATCCCCTCCTACATACATACACATGTAAAAGCATATTAGGTAATCTGCCACACCTGCGTCCATACAGTTAGTCGACGGACATGAAGGATTACAGAAAAGCAATGTTCCTGCAACATCAAAATCCACGTGTGTTTACATATCTGCCAAATAACAGCAGAAACCAGAAACAACCAAAAAACAAAACAAATCTCAAAATAACATGTAACAAATTTCATGTGTTCCTGTGTACGTATGGTCACTGAACAATCGTTACAAAATAAATAAAGACATAAGTATTACGACATGCCGAATGTCATTGCAGTATCATTTACACCTAAATTATGTGATGAATGTCAGCTTAGCATCATTTACAGCCCAAGGCCGTGATGAATGTTAGTTTACAAGCATTTAAACGTAAAGTCTGTGATGAATGTCAGTTTAGCCACATTTCCAACCTAAATTCTGTAGTGAATGTCAGTTTAGCCACATTTCCAACCTAAAGTCTATAGTGAATGTCAGCTTAGCCACATTTCCAACCTAAAGTCTGTGATGAATGTCAGCTTATTTAAGAATTATTTTCTAAAGTGCGTGATGAATGTCAGCTTAGCAATATTTACCACAAATTTATGCTATGAACATCAGCTTAGCAACATTTACACCCAAAGACTGTGATGAATGTCATCTTAGCAATATTTACACATAAAGTCTGTGATGAATGTCAATTTAGCAACATTTGCACTCCAAGACTGTGATGAATGTCAGCTTATCAACATTTACATTTTAAAGTCTGTGATGAATGTCAGATAAGCAACATTTCCAACCTAAAGTCTGTGATGAATGTAAGCTTAGCAATATTTGCATTCCAAGTATGTGATGAATGTCAGCTTAGCAATATTTACAACCCAAGTCTGTGATGAATTTCAGCTTAGTAACATTTATATCTAAAGTCTGTGATGAATATCAGTTTTGCAACATTTCAACCTAAAGTCTGTGATGAATGTCAGATTAACAATATTTACAACCTAAGATCTGTGATGAATGTCAGCTTAGCAATATTTAGATCCTAAAGTCTGTGATGATTGTCAGTTTAGCAATATTTACAACTAATGTATGTGAAGAACGTCAGCTTAGCAACATTTACACCCCAGGTCTTTATGAATGTCAGCTTAACATCATTTAAAACTCAAGGCTGCGATGAATGTTAGCCTACTAACATTTAAACTTAAAGTCTATGATGAATGTCAGCTTAGCAGCATTCTACGCCTATGGTCTGTTATGAATATCGACTAAGGCACATTTTCAACCTAAAGACTGTGCTTAGCAGCAATTACATCCTAAAGTCTGTGATGAATGTCAGCTAGCAACATTTACACCCCATGCTTGTGATGATTGTCAGCTTAGTAACATTTATACATAAAGTCTGTGCGGAATGTCAACTTAGTAAGATGTCTGTGGTGAATGTTAGCTTAGCAACATTTACAACCTGAAGAAGTCTGTTATGAATGTCATATTAGCAATATTTACACCTAAAGTCTGTGATGAATCTCAGCTTACCAGTATTTACAACCTAAAGTCTATGATGAATGTCAGATTAACAATTTTTACACTCCAAGTCTGTGATGAATGTCAGTTTAGCAACATTTACACCTAAAGTATGTGATGAATGTCAGATTAGGAATATTTACACTCCAAGCATCAGATTAGGAATATTTACACTCCAAGCATGTGATCAATGTCAGCGTAGAGTCATTTACAACCCAAGTCTGTGATGAATGTCAGATTAACAATTTTTACACTCCAAGTCTGTGATGAATGTCAGATTAACAATTTTTACACTCCAAGTCTATGATGAATGTCAGATTAACAATTTTTACACTCCAAGTCTGTGATGAATGTCAGATTAGGAATATTTACACTCCAAGCATCAGATTAGGAACATTTACACTCCAAGCATGTGATCAATGTCAGCGTAGAGTCATTTACAACCCAAGTCTGTGATGAATGTCAGCTTAACAACATTTACAACCTAAAGTTTGGATTGAATGTTAGATTAGAACATTTCATTTAAATTTTCCTTAGTAGCACCGTCAAGATTGTGTCCGTCATCACAACTACTAGTACTGACCTCTGTCTCACACTCTTCCCCAGTGTTAAAATTAGATCTATCTGGCCTGGGGGTCTCACCACCAGATCTTTCTCCTATCTGACCTTCCATGTTGCTGTTTGGGTTTCGTGGTATATCTTCAGAAGATAGTTTACCATTGCTTTCCTTCCGGACAATGACTGTACTAGTCAGTGATCGTAGCCATTGTCCCTATATTGAGATCATCTGCCTACCATCATAGAATGGTGACCATAACTAACGTTATCTGTCGGCTGCTCTCCCATTCCATCCACCTCCTGCTCCCATGGCTTCATGTCACCCTGATCGGTGGGCTATACGGGTACTCCAACTTGCCCAAGGGTGTCCCGTAGATTGACGGAGGTAAGGAAAGGAGGCGTCTTACTTCTCCTTTGATAGGGAATACCTCTACCCCGCTAAGTGGTCGGTATATATATATATATATATATATATATATATATATGTATGTATTCCTTTGAATATAAATGACTGAAAACTTCTTATCACTTATCCACATAGTTTCCACCACGTTCAATACAGGTCAGCCACCGCTTCAGTAACGCCTGGATTCCTTGAGAAGAAAAAATTCTAATGTAGCCTACTATGTACTGCCTCTTTTATCTTTTCGTTTATAGTAAACTCCTTATTATCTAGCGCTTCATTGAGGGGTTCACACACATAAATCACATGGTGCGATGTCGGATGAATTTGTAGGATGTGGAAGACACTCGAAAGGCCGATTCTTAATTTCTTGAGCTGTTACACTTGCTGTGTAAGGCCCGGCGTTATCACTATACGATATCACACCTGGACTGAGCAAATCGCGACGTGGCTGGACTGAAGGCATCACTGTTGATACTGGTTCCAGAATTGGGCATTCTCACTTCTAGAAGAACACGAGAATCGATGTTCCTGCCAATGCAGTATGATGATAGCGTGGAGCTCCATCAGTCAAATATGACATACTCCTTTTAAAATTCACTTTAAAAAGTGATGCGACTGAGTTATTGATTGCCTGTTTGTTGTTCCTGGAAAATGTTCTGATTTAGTATTTATTTCAGAATGCTCACCATGAGATTGTACTTCCACTATTTACTTAAGAATATTAATCAACCAAATTATTTCAGAATGCTTACCATCAGATTGTAACTTCTATTATTTATTTCAGAATATTGATCATTAAAACTGTTATTTCAGAGTGCCAAAAAGGTAAATTCGGATTGATGTGTGAGTATTCTTGTCCTACAACATGCGCCAACAACGAGTGCGAAAATTTCACTGGAGATTGCTTGCAGTGCGATGGTGACCACGTAGGACCCAAGTGCGAAGGTTGAGCACTTTTCTTCGTTCGTGTAGAACTGACGTGAATGTTTGATTTAATTTCATACTGCGAATAAGTAGAATGAAAGAAACAAGAATCAGACAACACATAGAGCTTGAACTAAGTCTCCAGTCATTGCCAATCTCTTTTCAGCAGCATATGATATGCATGAGGCTAGGGTGGGCAGTGTGAATCTGAGGCGATAGTTTTATATGAGCAAGGTCTATAGAGAGCTTGTTTGAGAGTTTTATCTGAGCAAGGTATATACTCTATTCTCAGAGCATGTTTGAGAGTTTTATCTGAGCAAGGTATATACTCTATTCTCAGAGCATGTTTGAGAATCTTATCTGAGCAAGGTCTATACTCTTTTCTTAGAGCTTGTTTGAGAGTTTTATCTGAGCAAGGTCTATACTCTATTCTCAGAGCCTGTTTGAGAGTTTATTTCAGCTGTAATAAACTGTCCAGGTAGAAAACTGGCTGTGATGTAACTTTGTTGGAAACTACAGTGCGGCACGGGTCTTGATTAGTTCAAGTGCTTATAGCTTATTTGTCAAAATAACCCCGGCATATTGTGACGATATGCCCTAACACATTTTATTTGCAGCTATGTCGTCTATGAGGAAGATGTTATGTCATTTGTATGTTTGAATTCGCTCTTTAATAATGTTCATAATGTCTGCTCGATCAGTTTTATTTAGGTAGTCACTTTCCATTTCATTTCCAGAATTTTCCTAGGAATATCCTGAAACGTATATGGAAGTGGTTTTGTAAAAATTGTGACGTCGTTTAGACACAACGTATGCGTCTGTTTTCAACAAGCTTGAAATAATTTAGAACATATTTACTGATACTCCTGTATCATGGGCTTGAATTTAATTTAGAACTACTGCTCATTCGAATGGGCGTCTCAGTGATTAAGTGGTTTGAGTACTAGTCTCTCATGGAGAAGGTAGGGAGTTCGAATTCGGCCAGAGACGCTACAGTCAGTCAGCTGTAGAAAGAGGTACCCAGCTTCTTCTGGAGTTGGGAGAGAAAAGAGATAGTGACCACATCATTCTCCAGTGTACGGAAAGGTCAAGGAAACTGTGGTCACTAACGGTCATGTCTCCTACATGCATCCATGAGGTAATATGGTTACTTCAGTCAGTCCACAAACTACGTATTTGTGACAGCGGCCATTATTTCCTTTATGAGGCTTATTGTGGACAGGTGATATATACAGTCGTGCAAAATTTTATATGGTAAGTAGCTACTCCATGTATATATTTGCCACCACTATCTTATTAATACGTTAATTCACAATTACTAGAAATCACAACAATATGCCTCAGCACTTTAAAAAACAATGTATTATGAGAGAACTATATATATATATAATGGAATTCAAAAGTTATAAGCACAAAAACCAAGTTAAGACTATTCAATTCAAATGTAATATCCACCCTCATTTATGCATGCGAAAGCTGGAAAACAACTAAAGAAATAGAAAAGAAATTAGACTCTTTTGAAAACAAATGCCTAAGGAAAATACTCGGCATCAAGTGGAATGAATTCAAGAACAATGCAGAGATAAGACAGATGACTGAACAACAACCAGTCTCACGGGTGATCAGGAAAAGGAGATGGACATATGTTGGCCACTTGATGAGAAGAAATGATCAGAGAATCCCAAAACAAGCTATCAAGTGGAACACAACAGGCCGAAGAAAAAGGGGCAGACCGCGTGAAACTCTGAAGAGAACATTATTAAGAGAGGCCAAGTTAACAGGCATAAAATCCTTTGATGAGGTTGAAAGACTCGCCGAAGACAGGAAAAATTGGCGAACTACTTTGCGAGCCCTATGTGACGTCTAACGGCACGGGAAGGATATAAGATAAGATAACATAAGATATATATATATATATAATATGTGTGTGTGTGTGTGCACAGTGACATGTTTCATTCCACGCCTTCATTAATATTGTCGAGCGAGTCATCCCTCACATATCCCAGTACTCTCAAAAGAAATGTCAATTCGTTGTAGATTTATGCCTAATAGGACAGATAGACACTGGTCTCTAATACCAGCCCTGTGTAGAGAAGTGTACATTCCTGCAATATTTCCGGCTACCACGGAAAGTATTTATTGCTTTAAATTCTATCAAAGGAGTGCATTCGCTGAAGTACTTCGTCAGTAGATCTAATCCAAGAGATTCCTCTTTTAAGCCTGCAGCGTATCACTTTCATCAGTCATTGTATACGTCATACTGTTATTTCTCTTAGTCTGCTTACCCATCGTGAATCATCGCAGTGCTGTGTGCCAAACTGGAATTGGAATGAGAGACATACAAAAGTAAAAAGTATAGCTCTGACACAATTAGACTGAAGTAAGAAGTATAGCTCTGACACAATTAGACTGAAGTAAGAAGTATAGCTCTGACACAGTTAGACTGAAGTAAGAAGTATAGCTCTGACACACTTAGACTGAAGTAAGAAGTATAGCTCTGACACGGTTAGACTGAAGTAAGAAGTATAGCTCTGACACAGTTAGACTGAAGTAAGAAGTATAGCTCTGACACGGTTAGACTGAAGTAAGAAGTATAGCTCTGACACAGTTAGACTGAAGTAAGAAGTATAGCTCTGACACAGTTAGACTGAAGTAAGAAGTATAGCTCTGACACAATTAGACTGAAGTAAGAAGTATAGCTCTGACACAATTAGACTGAAGTAAGAAGTATAGCTCTGACACAGTTAGACTGAAGTAAGGAGTATAGCTGTTCTGGATTTTGCTAATGATAACGAAATAATAGTTCACAGTCAATACATTCTAATAAATGTAGTAGTTGATGTCTCTGCTTTGTTAACATCAAGGAATTTTTTTTCAACGAATCTTGGATCTGACCTCGATTATTGTTCTTGCTGTCATGTACATCTGTTCAGTTCCATATTAAGCTGTCTCGGTTCTCATTTTCATGACAGAAGCTCCAAATTGACGGGGAGTATCCTCATCTAAAAACTGTTGAAGTTTTTGTTCTAACATTTATATTTCTATTTGTGCTTTTAGACATTCATCAGAAACCATTTGGCAGTTAATTTAAAAACATGTTTTCCTCAATTTGTAGAATGCCCAGATAGACGTTATGGATTAAATTGCTCACGGACGTGTCCTGCTAAATGCGAAAATCCGTCCTGCGATATTATCACTGGCAGTTGCTCAAAATGTGGTGATGGATTTGCTGGAGACATGTGTCAAATAGGTATTACTCAGATCGTTCTGTAGAAACAAATGATTTCCAGTGTTCTGTCAACATATATATTGTAGAAACAAATGATGTCCAGTGTTCTGTCAACATATATTGTAGAAACAAATGATTTCCAGTGTTCTGTCAGCAGATTCAGTTATTCATTTATTACTACTAACAATATACACAAAAAACATGAATGTTAAAAATGGTTGGAAACAGGAGGATACAACCTCCCAGACATTCCCCCGTATGTGGAAATAACAGAAACTCTTAAATAGCTTCTCATATAAAACAAGTCTATTTGCGTCCTCAATAGTAAAATGTATATTATAAAGGAGACAAGACAAATTCGCTGTTGTTAAACAAAATGTTTATTATCTCTCTTTTAAATGTGCATAAACAATGCATAAACATGCTGAAAAAGTTTAATGAATCTTATTATTTGAAATTCGAATCAGCAAGGTACCAAACAAAATAAGATAAACAACGAGAAATGAAAAAAAGGAAAATGCAGTAAAATAAGAAAGAAAATGATACAGCCAGACCAATAATAAATCACTTTCAAATAAACAAGAGACACTGGCTAACCACACAATGGCCAGATGTTGTTATAAAACTGCATTCAATAAAACTCAGTTTGCTAGTGGTGAAGACTTACAATACTCGTGAGCTACCTGGGCTTCTACACTGTAGATGGAAGAAGCTCATTGATCATATGTGAACTTTCACACCCGCAAACTATGACGATCTTTAAGAAGTAGCACAAACTATGATAATCTTTGAGAGTTAGCAGAAAACATGAGATCTTTGAGAGGTAGCACAAAATATGTCGATCTTTGATAAGTAGCACAAAAATATGACGATCTGTGATAAATAGCACAAAAATATGACGATCTTTGAGAGGTAGCACAGAATATGACGATCTTTGAGAGGTAGCACAGAATATGACGATCTTTGAGAAACAACACCCACATCAAAGAAACAACGAAGCACCAGGATATTTATTCCAGATACTGCTACTTTTGCCTTTTATGTCGCACGTATACAAAATATTTTTATGATAATAGTTTTTTCATTCGGGCAATGGGCAGGCGTATGTGGAAAACCATTGTGGAAGCCCCATGTGCTTTGGGCATTTAAGGTTAAGAGAGAGAGAGAGAGAGAGAGAAAACGAACGAACGAACATACTAATATAGTCTTCCGTTCTGTGTGATTTACTGAATACTAGCGTGCCAATATGGCACTAGAAAAGATGTATCTGTCAGGGGAACAAGTATGAATAAAAGTTAGTTACTCTCTCTCTCTCCTCTCTCCCTCCCTCTCTCTCTCTCTCTCTCTCTCTCAGGATCAGATTAGACAGATAGATCTGAGAGACAAGGATTTGTGTTCTGTGATACACTCAGAGAACAATACACCCAGGCACACTCCTTCTTCCACTGGACAACAACAGAACATCTGGACTCCATAATTCAAGCTTACAACGCAACAGTAACTCAAACGTAGGAACAATCAAGAGTGTAGTTCACATTCAGTAGACAACACATTTATTGATGCGGAAGATGATGGATGATGGATACGACGATGATAAGAAAAACTGCCGTCATACAGCAATGACAAAAAGTGAAACATGAAAAACTTCCTGGGCACGCAGTCCGTGCCATAAGGAAGAAACATTCTACCAGCAAACAGTTACAACAAAAACACAGTACTTACTAATGTCTGGAATGAATAATATCTTGCAAAAATAACACTTCATCTTCCAGAATAATAAAACACAAACAGTAAGCTCTGGTCCTAGTAAGGACACTACAACATAATTCATGTCATACTGTTACGAAGAAAACCTTGTCCTAAAAAGGACAACACAAGCGCTACTACAACACTCAACTAGGACATGACTGAGTTCACTCCAAAACTACTACTGACTTGCCTCTATCACACGATTCTCATACTCCGAATACAATAATAATAATAATAATAATATCAAATAAGCTCCGAGTTCTTTGATATATCCCGCAATTACTTCACCATTCTTCCAGAACTTTCACTCCGTCCAATTCACATTCACGCAAAAAGATAATTGTTCTGAGCTTCACCAAAACAAGAGATTCATAACTCCATGAAGTTGACAGGTCGTAAACAACATAACCTTGAACTTTCGTTCCTAAAACACACAACTAAAACTCTAAAACTAAATTTACACTGTTAAATCAACACAGACATTCCAATCGTTGACATTTAAGAAACTTTCCCTAACAAAACTCGTAATCCCGTGTAAAATAACATTAAGTGATTACAATTTTGTCTGCCGTTACAGACATGGAAGCTTATTTCACATGGTGAACTACGTGTAATTAAAAAAAGGGAAATAGTGCATTTGGTTCAGATCTAAGGGACTTAAACATACATGACTCTACAATAATGTTTAATATTTCCAATCAGCAAAACAAATCGATATTAAACGATCTCATCTAAACAGCATGGTAAATACTGTTACAATACTTTATTTTCAAAGGGTTAAGAATTGGGCACGCAGGCCCGTCAACATTCTGCCCGTCACCGCACGGCTTTCACCCAGACACAGTCATTCAGCATTTGTTAATGAGCATTAATAATCATGAAGACACAATTAAATGATTACATAAATAAATAATAAACTATCTCTTGTCCATATACTACACCACTCTGATTTATGCAACAGCATAAAATAAATTTACATTCTTACATTCATTCAAAACAAACATATTTATAGAAAAGCAGGTTAAAAAATTTCAGCAATCAAGCCATACTTTTAACTACGTTATACTATGCTTAGGGAGCCATATAGTCCATATCAAAAAGATGTTGACAATTTTGAAGATATAAAAACGAATATTGCTTATAAGTTTTACGTGAGTTAGTAGGGCATTCCAGAGGTGGCCAGCTGAGTAAGTGAAGCTTTTTTTAAAAAAGCCTTGGTTTTGGGAGAATACAACTGTTTAAGCGCTGACTTTGTTTTGGGTTGGATTTGAACAACGACCACAGATAGGGTGGAGAATTATGCGATAGAATTTTATGAATGAACTTGGCTTTGTTGAAAAGAAATCTCTTCTTGAGGGGAAGAATGTCAAGATATGTATCCTTATTTGCAGTACGTGCTGCATATTTGTCATCTATAAGCATTACTGCTCGTGTTTGAAGTGAGTAAAGTCTTTTCATGTTTGACATGGAACACCCATCCCAAATTGTGGAACAGTAGATCAAGAGTGTTTGTATCTGTGATATGTATTATATATTTTTAAGGTGTCTGTGTCAAGAAAATGTTTCATTTTGGCAAACTGGTAAACTTTTTGTGCATTGGGTTTGGTTAGATTGTCTATATGACGAGTCCTGCTGAGGTGGTGGTCAAACATAAGACCTAGAGTTTTATGTTCACTAACATTCTCTATCAGTGAAGTTCCAATGTGGAGCTGTAGTGTTGTTGATGGTGAATTGGTTAACTTCTGTCTTGCTGTAATGAGCATGGATTTTGCTTTGCTGGTGTTTATGAGCATTCTGTTGTTAATGCTGCAGTTAATTAGACTTTATTTCAATTTGAAGAGTTGACTCAATGTTAATACAGTCATTGCCACTAATATAAACTGTGCAGTCATCAGCAAAGAGGTCAGAAGATGATTTTATGAGACGAAGTGGAAGATCACTGATGTAGATGGCGAAAAAGAGAGGACCAAGAACAGATCTTTGTGGAACGCCGTTATCAACCACAGATGAACTTGACTTAAGAGTTTTTTTAAGCAAACTACCTGTTGTCTGTTGGAAAGAAAAGATGTAATAAATTTTGTCAGGTCAGGGTGTAATCTATGAGTCTCAAGCTTTCTAACTAGGATTTCATGATCAATCATGTCAAATGCTTTTTTTTAAGTCAACAAAGACAACACCACATAATTTATCATCGTTTATATTAGACAACCAGTTATAAAGATTCATTTATTTTATGAGAGCTGTGTGGCAGGGATGTTTTGGCCTAAAACCTGACTGGCAGTCAACAATCAAATAATTTTCTTGCATGCGTTGTAAGGTTGGTTTTTGTGTGTGTTTTTCTAGTGGTTTTGATAAAGTCGATAGAATGGAAATTGGTCTATAGCTTGAGGGATATTCCTCTGAACTAGTTTTAAAAAGGGGATATGTTTTTCCAAATGTAAAAGCCTGAGGAAAATGACAATGTGCAATGCACTGGTTGTAAATGTATGTTAGTGTACCTGTAATTACTGGGGCTAAGTAGCGTAATATCTTGTTGTCATCAAGTCCTGCTGTGTTGGTGTTCTTTAAAGATGAAATGTAATTGTAAACTTCACTAACTGACATGAAATGAATATTGGGTTGCTTTAGGTTTGCACATTTGCTACCTATAAATTTATTTAATTTGCTTAAATCAAAAGTAGGGATTGGTAGTGAAGATTTTAAGATATTGACTTCTTCTCTGAAATGATTGCTGAACTCTTCACAAGCGGGCACATGATTATACCTCTGCAAGTCAGACTGCTTTCTCTTGTTTGCAAGAATGTTAATTGTTTTCCAGACAGACTTACTCTCTGACTTATTCTGAACTAAGTTCCTAAAGTAATTTTTCTTTTCTTGCCTAATTAAATATTGAACTCTGTTTCTAAGCAACCGGTAGCTAGTGTATTCCTTAGTTGCTTTTTTATGTTTCCCTCATGACTTGCAATATCTCAGGTGTTATCCAGGGGGACTTCACTTGATGTTTAACTCTCACCTCTTTAATAGGAACATGCTTGTCAAATATATCCCGAAAGTTTTTTATCCAGTATTCCAGGGCCTTATCAAGGTCAGTTAGCTGGTACACATGATCTAGAGGTGCTGCTTGTAACTCTTTCAGAAGTGATTCTAAGCTGAATTTGTTAAAACTTCTAAATTTAATACTGGTATGTTTATTTTTGGGAATTTTCAAGCCACGTCGTGTCCATGTGCAACAGACCAGATAGTGATCACTCAGTAATGTTTGAAGGACTTTACATTCTATAATGTTTCTGTATGAGCTACATATATGTGATCTATTAGTGTGGACGATGTTTCAGTTATTCTGGTAGGCTTAGTGACAATTTGGGATAAGTTGAATGATAAAACAATATAATTCAAATAACATGTGACTGTCTGTAATTAATATTGAAATCTTCAAGAATAATTATATCCTTTAAATTAAAAGATAAAACATAATCCATCATACTTGCATTTGGATTACGATACAGAAACCCGGTTAAGACTGGGTTCTGCTTTGGAAGTTTGATTTCCAACCTTATACATTCAATATCTGGTGTCTCAAGGTCTACTCTACGGCAAAGGGTATAGCAGTGGTAACATATACAACTAATCCAAACTAAACCAAACCCTTCTCCAATCATTCGCTGGTTTGCCTAACTGCAGCTGGTTCTGGCAATGCCGGTCCGTATGAACAGGACCCTTGTAGGGTCTTCTCGCTCAAAGACCAGCGTCGTGTAGCTGGTTCCTGACCGTTTGATCTGAAATTGGACGAACTACTGCCATTGACTGGACTGTTGAGGACACAGATGCACATCAATTCCTAAGGTGACGCAGCCGTATGAAGCGGTCCCGGCAGGAGTTGTAACTATGCGTCTTCCACTGCGGGTCCGGTCTGCAACTGAGCCAGTTTCTTGAAATCGTCTCTAAAAAAAGGCGACTAATGGTGCTTCTAACCATATTAAATTGTCTGGCCACTACATTTTGTGACTCTCCAGTCTGTAAACGTTCAATAATGATGATTCGTTGTTCTGTAGTAAAATGAGCCATATTGCATTTTCAATTGAATTGATTCGAGGAGCGTTAAACTTTTATAGGCATTCAATAACATGGTCAGTGAGTTTTATGTTCAGTAAGTTTCACGGGATTCTCGTGAACCTGTCATGAGTTATTGTCAAAAATGCTGTTTTGACTAGTATCGCTTTTCTGTGCTCATGAATCATCTGCTGAGTACAATTCAGGTCAGCACGTGAAGTTGATGTCCAAGTGAACGTTTCAAGCAATTTGCCTTGTCTGATCAGCAAACTTCAGTTTAAATCGCAAATCGTATTTGTTTTTTTGTTTGTTTTGAACAGCATATTATAGTAAAGTTACAGTGATAAATAATTTAGTGACAAGATATTTCATGACATTTCACATTGACTATTGTCTGAACATCGGTGACATGTGTTGCTAGTGGATGACAGACATCATGAAGGCTTGGCTTAAAGCTGCTGGGCTGAACTGCAGGAGATAATGTAAATCTTGATTCCACTTCGGTGTCTGTGGTATATTCTATGTTGTGTTAGCAGTGGTTTGCCTGGATGGTTGATGTGTGTAGTATATTCTATGTTGTGTTAGCAGTGGTTTGCCTGGATGGTTGGTGTGTGTGGTATATTCTATGTTGTGTTAGCAGTGGTTTGCCTGGATGGTTGGTGTGTGTAGTATATTCTATGTTGTGTTAGCAGTGGTTTGCCTGGATGGTTGGTGTGTGTGGTATATTCTATGTTGTGTTAGCAGTGGTTTGACTGGATGGTTGTGGCTGCCGAGTGGGAACGGGCGGGAACATGGAGCCATAGAAGATGAATCATATGGAAAGGATAAAGAAGCTTTAGTTGGTTTGGGGGCAAGTAGTGAGGTTTTAGAGAGCACAGAGGCTTGCGTACTCACAGGACAGGTGGTCCCCTGCATAGTATAGGTATTTACTTGTTTTCGGTGCTTTATTCTGTCTGATGGTGGCACTCTGTCCTGCTGTGTCCTAGCGGGTACTTGATATTTTTGTCCAGTATGCTAGTACTGATATTGGTGATGTGGATCTGGTCAGGATAAAGTCTTTTCTTAGGAGCCCCCGACTCCAAAGTGAAGAACGGGGTGTTGTGGATGAAACTTAAGTCGCTTTGTTGGCATAGTCTGCTGAGAATTCTGTTGTTGTTGTTGTTGTGTGGTAAGCGACGCCCAGTACCAGAGCACACAGGTATGATTGAGGATATGAAGATTGACGTGCTTGGAAATTTCAATTGTCGGTATCAGGACATGAAGATCGTAGGGTCTGAGAGTCAAATCATTCATCCTGTCATTGATGCCAACATGAACTGTCGTCCTCGTGATCTTTGGGTGGACGTTCAAGCTTCTCATTGTTCCTATTATTTTCATGATACCGGCCCCTGGTACTGGAATCACTGAGACTATGTCCTCCGCTGAGATGGACAACCGGTCAGCATACATTTCTTTCATTAGGGAGTCTCCAATCACCAGATGATTTGTGTTTTCTTTGATATGAAAGGTGTGCTGGAGATTAGGATGGTGTTGGTGGAGATCTGGATGTGGAGATTGCTGATAGGATTGCTTGTGAATCATGTCTGTTTCTAGTGATTTAGGAACCTGTAGACTGCTTGATGCTGAACTGTCCTGTAGAACTTCAAACCTGTTGTTAATGTGTATATCCATGGGGTACATTGTGTTGACTTCTTTCAGTTTTTCTGATGATTCCTTACTGCGCTGTCTGGGTCTAAGCTTAAGTTCTTGTCCAGGTGTGTTTGACGTGCTAGATGACGCTGGTTCGGTTAGTCTTCTTTGTTCACTTCTACCACCAAGACCGCCCCATGATCCTACTGAATTTACTCCTGTGGTCCTCGATAGGTCCCGTGCTTCCCGTGTGGTCACCGAAAGTTTTATGTCCGAAAGGACCACACGAGATCCACGAAAGGACTACAAGATGTTCAGAGTATCGCAAGGCTTGAGCGTGTATTCTTGGTGGGTCTCAGAAGCTGGATTGCGTGACACCGTGGTTTTCTTTGCAGCAGTTTAATCTAGAACTGGACTTTCTCACCGGAAAACCTCGACGTGTTTTGGGATACCCTTGTATCCCCGCCGGGTGAGAGGTGGTTGCCCATTCAGTCCAACGTTGGACTTTCTCACCGGAAAACCTCAGCGTGTTTAGGATAGGCATACATCCCCGCCAGGTGAGAAGTGGTTGGCTATATAGATTGCACTGGTCCAGTATCTCCGACTTAAGCAGTTTGTGATCGTGGCCGCTACCCTTCCTAGTTGTGACCAGGAGGAAGCTTTTGTCTAGGAGGACGAATCCTCGCCACTAGTAAGTTTCACCCCTGGGTTAAGTCGGTTTAGGCATATTATCCCAGCATGGGCGTGTTTAGGATCTGACCGTCTTCTAGAGCGGTGGTACCGTGTCATGAGTAATCATCAAATTTCACCCCTGGGTTAAGCCGGTTTAGGCATATTTCACCAGTATGGGTGTATATCGGACGTGGCCAGCCTCTAGAGCAGAGGTGCTGTGGTATGAGTAGCTCTCGCCTCGAGACTACTGGACATACCGATTAAACTTCACTTTATCCTTTCCATCACCTATTCACAACGGCGCCCCCCGGCAACCCTAGTCGCATTTCAGCATTTTCTTCTTTGGCCGGGAGGAGTTTCGTTCCACTCGCGGCAGCCGAAGAATCTCGCCAGCAATGTCTTAGTTTAACCCCTGGGTTAAGCCGGTTTAGGCAATCTGCCCCAATATGGGTGTGTATAGGACGTGGCCGACCTCTAGAGCAGAGATGCCGTGATTTGAATAATACTGACCTCGAGACTACTTGTCACTTCACTTAATCTTCACCTTTTCCCACGACGGCGCTGCGCAGCAACCCTAATCGCATTTTTTCTCATTGGCCGGGAGGAGATCCACTCCACGCATGGCAGCTGAAGAATCTCGCCAGCAGTGGTAGACGATCTACCAAATATGACTCTCATCTACCTTTCAGTTAGTGAATATGTCTCCTGATTTGGGTCACTATCATCTGTGGAAACTTTCTGGATGCTTTTTTCTTGAATATTATTTTGAGTGAGAGTTTCTGACCGCATCAAATCAATAAGACATTTCGTGCTTTGGTTTTCCTCTCTGAGAGTCATGGTTTCTCTCCTGAGACTGTGATTTTCACTGCTGAGAGATAGATAGACAGACAGACAGACAGACAGACAGACAGATATATAGATAGATAGACAGACAGACAGATAGATTGATTGATTGATTGATCTTTATTTCAAAAGGGTTAAGAATTGGGCACGCAGGCCCGTCTGACATTCTGCCCTTTATCATACATCTTTCACTCTATTCCAGACATTCTACAAATATGCTGTTCATATAACACACATAACTAACATTGAAGCTGAGAGACATAAAATAAAATATAACATTTACGTTTCGCTCTTAAACATTCACTCAGTACAGAAGTAACTACATACATTATAAATGACTATCTACTAAACAACATTTTCGGGACTATTCAGAAAACAATTAATTGTATTCGGTGTCTGTAAGAGCAGCTTAAGATAACTTTTAAGTTTTATAATTCATGGAGGCATGTAGTCGACATCAAATAGATATTGGGAAAGCTTGTAGTTGTAGGAAGGAGTATAATTTATATTTTTTATATAGGATGGGAGGGTATTCCAAAGATGAGCAGCAGAATAACTAAAGCTTTTCTTGTAAAGATCAAGTCTAGGTTTTGGAAGACATATGTTGTTCAAGCGTTGGCTGCACTTTGGGTTAAATTTAAACAGGTTCCATAGATAAGGCGGGGCATGTCGTGAAAGAATTTGATGTACTAACTTGGCCTTGTTGAAGAGGAACCTGTTCTTAAGAGGTAGTATTTTGATACGTTTGTGATGATTAGTTGATTGTGCTTGATCTTTGTCACTAATAAGCTTTACTGCTCGCTTTTGGAGAGAGCAAAGCCTTTTTGTATTTGACACTGAGCAACCATCCCAAACTGTTGAGCAGTAGTCTAAATGTGTTTGTATATGAGCTATGTAGTATGTTTCCTAGTGTCTTGATCTATGAAGTGCTTAATTTTAGCTAATTGGTATACTTTTTGTGCGATGAGTTTTGTTAGACATTGCACATGAGAGTTCCAGGTCAGATGTTGGTCAATAATAAGACCTAGTGTTTTGTGCTCGCTAACGTTTTCTATCTGTGATGTTTCTGTACAGAGCCGAAGTGTTGTTTTTGTTGCGTTTTGTAGTTTCTGTCTTGTTGTTATGAGCATTGATTTTGTTTTATCTGTGTTTATAATCATGCCATTATTTTTGCTCCATCCAATTAAATTGTATAACTCGACCTGAAGAGTTGATTCTAGATTAACACAATCGTAGTCACTGGTGTAGATTGTGCAATCATCGGCAAAAAGGTCACAAGAAGAGTGTTTAAGATGAAGTGGAAGATCATTGATATAGATAGCAAAGAGCAACGGGCCTAGAATAGAACCTTGCGGAACACCAGTGTCAACTTTAGCAGAATTTGATAGAGAATTGTTGAAGAATACTACCTGTTGTCTGTCTGACAGAAACGATGCAATTAATTTTATTAGGTCAGGGTGCAGTCTATAAGTCTTTATTTTTCTTACAAGAATATCGTGGTCAATCATATCAAATGCCTTTTTAAAGTCGACAAAAATGGCACCACATAGTCTGTCGTCATTTATGTTTACTAACCAGTTTTCTGTCATTTTGGTAAGAGCTGTGTGGCAGGAATGATTGGGTCTAAAGCCTGATGACTGTCTATGAGTAAATTGTTCTCTTGCATGTGTCGTAGAGTTATTTTGTGTATGTGTTTTTCGAGTGGTTTTGATAATGACGATAATATGGATATTGGTCTATAGTTGGTAAGATTGTTAGATGAGCCAGATTTAAAACGAGGATACACCTTAGCAGTTTTAAAAGCCTCAGGAAAATAACATTTTGCAATGCACTGGTTGTAAATATATGTTAGTGTATGTGAAATGACAGGTGCAGCATAACGTACGATCTTATTACTAATATCATCAAGCCCAGTGTATTGTTGTTTTTTAAGGTTAAGAGATAACTGTGAACTTCACTGACTGTTAAGAATGGAATGTGTAACTGTTTAAAATCAGTACATCTGCTGTCCAGGAATGTTTGTAGTTCATGTAAGTCGCATACAGGAGCTGATACTGATGATTTAAGAACGTTGATTTCTTCTCTGAAATGTGTACTGATATGTGCGCTAGTGTATGTACGATTGATGGCGTGAGAATCAAATTCTTTTCTTTTATTTGATAGGGTATTTATGGCTTTCCAAATTGATTTACTGTCTGATTTATTCTGTATTAGATTCCTGAAGTAATTTTTTTTCTCTTGTCTTATTAAGTATTGAATTTTGTTTCTGAGTGAGCGGTAGGTCATAAAGTCCTTGATTTTGTGCGCCCGATCACGTTCTCTCATGAATTGTAGTATTTCAGGTGTTATCCAAGGTGACTTCGTCTGGTGTTTTACTCTCATCTCTTTCATGGGAACATGTTTGTCTAATATATCTCTGAAGATCTTTAGCCAATATTCTATTGCCTCATCAGGGTCAGTTAGTTGGTACACGTGTGTAAGTGAAGATTCTTGCAAATCATTAAGGAATAATTCTAGGTTAAATTTTCTGAAGCTCCTAAATTTCATACTGATGTGATTGTGTTTAGGAAGTTTATACCCCTTTCTTGTCCACGTACAGCAGACTGGGTAATGATCGCTTAACGAAGTATGAGGGATGTTACATTCAATGATGTTTTCTGGTTGGGCTACATATATATGATCTAATAATGTGGATGATACTTCTGTTACTCTGGTAGGTTTGGTGACAATTTGGCAAAGATTATAGGATAATATAATATTGCTCCAAGTTAGATGTGATTGTGTTAGATCTATGTTGAAGTCTCCAAGAATGATAATATCTTTGAACCTAAAGGTTGAAACCTCATCCATCATGGTCGTGAAGTGATCGTACCACAGAGATGATGCATTTGGATTACGGTACAAAAGTCCAATAATTAATGGACTCTGGTTTGGCATTTTAACTTCCACCCAAATACACTCTACCTCTGATGATTCGAGGTCTTCTCTACGACTAAACTGGATAGCTGTGGAGACATACATTACTAGACCCGTTTCTAGTTTCCTGGTTGGGTCACGCCGGATCAGGTTAAAACCGTTAATTCTAATATCTTCATCGGTTATGTTCCTATTTAAACGGCTTTCAGAGAAGCCAAAAATGTGGAAATTTTGATGTAATATGTGTGTTACTTCAGGAATTTTACCTAATAGGTGATATACATTCAGATGGCCTAATCGAAGTCCTTCCTTATGTAACCATTTTTCGGTAGGTGGGGTCATTTTATTTTCCTGTCTCCTGTTACTGGTTTGAAAATAATTCCTATTATGATACTTAATACTGAGGTAAATAAACTTTTAAATACTACACAGAGACACACTCTGTATATTAAACTTTCAACTGGTACACAACTCACTAGCTGAAATAATTGGAAGCTGAAAGAGAGACGCGTCTAACTACTGAATAATTAAATGCTGAAATATGTGAATTCACTAACAAGTTAAGTAATTAAGTATATAGTTCTCTCACACACACACACAGATACAACTCACAAACTGCAACGACCTATAGAAAGTTGACAAGAATTAGAAAAATAGATACAAAAGAAGGGGCAAGAAATAAAATGCAATAATAAAATGTAAAAATTCTAAATAAACGTAAGAATGAAAATATCAGTCACTATGTCTTGCTGAACAATTCTTTTTCGACATTGCGGGTTGAAGGTTACAGTTTGTGATGGATTACGATGATACTGCCATCAGTTTAAGGCATGTGGTGTCTGTAAGGTACCATGCCATGTGAATTATGTAGAGATAACATATAGGCATGACTCAATGCTGCAGGGCTGAATTGCAGCAAATACTGCAGCTCCAGACTTCTTTGAGGATGTTGCATGGAACGTGCTTGTGTGTTGAGCTCTTCCAATGAGCTGTGCGACGGAGGAAGAATCCTGACGTTGTTGACGCTCGTATCA
Organism: Achatina immaculata; assembly: GCA_009760885.1. Classification (NCBI taxonomy): domain Eukaryota; kingdom Metazoa; phylum Mollusca; class Gastropoda; order Stylommatophora; family Achatinidae; genus Lissachatina; species Lissachatina immaculata. The sequence continues at coordinate 8,190,054 of CM019714.1, read as the reverse complement.
GCTCGTCTGACCGTCTGAGACTGACGTGAGGGTAGGGGTGGAAACAGTGTGTCATAGTCGGTAGTTTGCTGTGGAACAGGTGGTGTAGATATGGAGGTCCCTTTGGTTTTAGTGCTCGGAGTAGAGCTGGCTTTATGGGGGTTTTTTGTTGGACGTGGGTGTTGTTTGTGGACATCCACCTGTACCACGTCTTTCTGTAGTGTACGTTCTGGAAACTTTAGATTTTTGGCAAGGATGCTGGTACCAAGTTTTGATGTATGTATGTAGTCCCTGTACATCCGTTTCTTCGGGGCACCAGAGGCTGAGATGAAGAACACAGTGTGGTCTATGAAGACAATGTTGTTAACACGACAGTATGACTGAAGTGCCTTGTTGTTGATGTCTACCAGGCGGCGTCCAGGACCGGAGCAGGGTGGAATGATGGAAGATAGGAAGATTGCTGCAGTCGGATACTTTTCCTTGATGGCGGAAGTCAAAGCCTGCATGTCGGAACGTCTGATGTTCTGGCCATTCATGCTGTCATTTATGCCAACATGTACGGAGATTTTCCTCACGCCCTGGTCTGTATTAAAACTTCTCAGTGTTTGCGTTAGTTTCGCAATACCAGCTCCCGGTACTGCAACTACTGAGACAATGTCTTCGTCTGCTATGGACATCCGCTCGCTATACACGCCCTTTAGCAGAGAATCCCCAATTATTAAATGTGTTGTGCTGTCCGTGATTTTGTGAATGGGAATTTGCTGCGTATTTCGTTCACGTTGTTTATGGTTAGATTGTGACTGGAGGTGGGATGCGTTGTTTGACTGAGATGATTGTTGCGTCCTGTCTGTCTGCTGAGTATCTGGTACAGAGCTTTGTTGTAGAGCGTCGAATCTGTTGGTGATCTTGACCTCGATGGGGTACTCGTATTTTGTGATATGCTGGTCTTGCTCACCTGGTAAAGTTTCACTGACTTCACTCTGTTTTTGTTGGTTGTTGTTCTTGTGGAGTTTGTTTACACCGGCTGGCGACGATGGCTGAGCCTTCGGCTTCATGTTGAGATTAGTTTGACTAGCAGCCACTGACTGACTGTGACTACCAGTTTCTGTCTGGATGTTTTTGTGTAGTTTTCTACTACTGCGGTTTTCGCTGTTCGCTGATTCAATGAGAAGCTTCAGCTTGGTATTTTCTTCTCTCAGCTGTTCAACCTCTTTTTTGATGTTATCATTCTCCTCACTGAGTGACTTTACAACTTCGGACTTCATGTCACTGATGAGTATTTTCACGAAGTCTTTAATAACTTCTGCGAAGTCATGGCCACAGAGACAATTAGGTAGTTTTGTTCCTGTACCAACAGCTTGATGAGAACTAACAGTCTCACTAAGTCTTGGTACATTGCTCTCCAAAGATTTTTCGGAGTTTGGTTCCGTTATTACGTCATTTTCGCTAGAACTGTTAGCTGGGTTTTCTTTATGAGTAAAGGTGTCTGAAGACAGTGGAGCTTTCTCAGTAGAAGCTGTTGCTCCTTGTTCTCCAGCAGTATCTGTGATTATTGGTTCTTCTGTAGCAATTGTTGGTGGTAATTCATGTTTGCTGGAGGTTTCTTTGCTGGTGATAATAACAGCATTTTCTGACACAGACTCTTCTGCTGTCATGATTTCCATTATATCGTCGACTATGTCAATAGTCTTCTTTATAGGACTTGCAAAACTTTCGGCCATGTTTGTAAGTGATGTGTTTAGTTCATCTGAGTTATCTTCTAGAGGGAGCTGACTGGCCATCACTTCCTTGACTGTGTTTATGTCTCCTTCTTGCAGCTCCATAAACTGTTTTGTTAGCCAGGATTCAACGGCCTCGGCGTCACCTTGTACCATCACTTTGTTCTTGGTGTGGTAAAGATGAACTGTGAGGACTGGGGTTTTTATGATGTCCTCAACATTAGCGCCTAGCTTGTCATATCTCTCCTCTCTTTCTGCTTGATAGCCCTTCCTAAAAGCTTGCCTCAGGGACTCGTATTGAAGTGTGTTGTGGCATAGATAGATAGATAGATAGATAGATAGATAGATAGATAGATAGATAGATAGATAGATAGATAGATAGATAGATAGATAGATAGATAGATAGATAGATAGATAGATAGATAGATAGATAGATAGATAGATAGACAGACAGAGAGAGAGAGACAGTCAGCCAGACAGGTAATGGTTAAAAATTGGGCACGCAGGCCCGTCTTACTTTCTGCCCTTCAGTCACAGTCATTCAGCGTTTATTAATACGCATAATAAGCATGAAGAACAATCAACTGATTACATAAATAAATAATAAACTTTTCTCATGTCCATACACTCCACACTCTGATTTATGCAACAGCGTGAAAGAAACGTGCATTCTTACAATCATTCAATAATAAAATTGGTAGAAAAGCAGTATAAAAAATTACAACACTCAAGCCATACTTTAAACTACTTTATACTATGCTTAGGGAGGCATATAGCCCATATGAAATAGATGTTGACAAAGTTTGAACGAATATTACTTATAAGTTTTACATGAATTGGTAGGGCATTCTAAAGGTGGGCAGCTAAGTAACAGAAGCTTTTTTAAAGATGTCAAGCCTTGGTTTTGGAAGAATACAATTGCTTAAGCGTTGACTGTGTTTTGGGTTGGATCTGAACAATGATCATAGATTTGGGGGGGGGGGGAACATTGTGAGATAGAATTTTATGAATTAACTTGGCCTTGTTCAAAGGAAATCTCTTCTTTTGGGGGGGGGGGTAGAATATCAATACATTTGTTCTTATTTGTAATACGTGCTACATATTTGTCATCTATAAGCTTTACTGCCCGTTTTTGAAGTGAGTAAAGTCTTTTCATGTTTGACATGGAACAACCATCCCAGACTGTGGAACAGCAGTCCAAGTGTGTTTGTATCTGTGATATGTAGTATATTTTTTTCTGGTGTTTATGTCTCAAAAATATTTCATTTAATATTCTAGTAAATCTTTTTGCACAGCGTTTGGTTAGATTGTCTACATGATAATTCCAGATGAGGTGGTGGTCAGTCATGAGACCTAGAGTTTTATGTTCACGAACATTCTCTATCTGTGAAGTTCCAGGGTAGAGACATACATACATATATACATACACACATACATACAGACAGACAGAAAGACAGACAGACAGATAGAAAGACAGACAGACAGACAGGCAGACAGACAGACAGATAGATACTTTGAATTAACCGAGAATTATATTTATATAAATCGTGATTTCTTTCACTAAATAACTCGAACTTTCTCAATAAATTTTACGTTAACTTAACATAAAAGGTGCCTTGGTATAGTGGTTAGTGCACTTTCCTTTCCGCCAGAGCGTTCCTGGTTCGATTTCGCACTCGAGCACACGTTTTGTGGACCGGAAATCACCGGTTCCAACCCAGCCTAAATAAAAAATGGGTACTTGGAATGTCCCTGGGAAAATGAAGGTAGCAGGGGAACAGGCCCTATCGTCTCTTCCTCTGATGCTGTAATGACTTAAAAGTGTGAAGGTCCCTAATGCTTGACACATGTGAATGTCACGTGACACAGATGTCATGTCAACTTTTTTTTTTCTTATTTATGTAAGAGACAGTTTTACGAGTTGCATCTTTTCTGCTCTTGACAGTCTGAGAGTTTCTGGAACTCCAGAAATTGGATGATTCAACAAATTTTCTGCCACTAACAACTACACTTTCAGATAATACATGTATATGTGTATGAATGTGCTATATACGTATTGTTTTCCAACAGATTCCAACAGATACAGTAAAAGCATAGGTCTAGTCTGTTTTCTTGGAATACCAGTTTTCCTCATTGCTCTGCTATATGTTTATAAACATAGAAAATCGCATCTCGAGTATGAGGAGGAAGACACAGGTATTTATCATTTCAAAAATGTATTTTTGTAAGTTTGGAGAGGAGATTTAGCTCTCAGTTTTAAATTCATTGTTCTATTTTTGACAGCCAACCTTGTCTTCTGTACAGAAGAGAAGAACTTCACCAGTAACACAGTGATGATGTCTTTAATAGTACATGTGATACTGTGATTAAGGTTTATGTGAGACTGTGATCAAGGTTTATGTGATGCTGTGATCAAGGTTTATTTGGTACTGTGATCAACGTTTATGTGATGCTGTGATCAAGGTTTATATGATACTGTGATCAACGTTGATATGTGTCATAATATTTTAAACTTTATATACGTCTTAATATAGTAACTGTGTTTGAAGGGACAGAGTGATATTATAAGAATGTTTTGTTGTGAATGATATATTTATGACTGAAGATATTGTTCAGATGTATATACTGATGTATTGATGACTGTTCTGAATTATACGGTCTATTATGAGGATGAAAAGTTAGAATTGATCTTACATCTTACCTTCCTTCCCGTGCCGTCACTTAGGGCTCGTATAGATGTTTGTCAAGTTTTCCTGTTCTCGGCGACTCTTTCAACTTCATCTAGGGATGTTATGCCCACTAAACTGGCTTCTCTTAATATTGTCCTTTTTAGAGTTTCACATGGTCGACCTCTTTTTCTTCGGCCTATTATGCTCCACTTGATAGCTTGTTTTGGTATTTTCTGATTGTTTCTTCTCATCACATGACCGACATATATCCATCTTCTTTTTCCATGAGACAGGTTATTGTTTGCTCATCTGTCTTATCTCAGCGTTGTTCTTGAATTCGTTCCAATTAATACCAAGTATTTTCCTTAGACATTTGTTTTCAAAAGCGTCTAATTTCGTGTCTAATTCTTCAGTATTCGCATTGATAATATGTTTTAATTCTGGATCTTGAATGAGTTGATGTTTGCACGAGTCACCGGTCGTATGTATCTTTTATATGACGAATAGTCATTGTTGTTCGCTACAACATGTACTATTCCTTGTCAGTTTCACTCGAATTAAGACTAGCAGAAGTTAATTTCACACACATCACGAAGTGTGTCACAGATACTACGAGTTTCAATAAATCAAGTCTCTACACTAGTTACAGATTACATTTAATTAGGTCTAATAATAGTTCAAATGCAGTAGTTGATAACATCACTTGGATTAGAACATACATCCCCATGGTACATCATGGAATCAGCTAAACAATGTTTTACAATGTCAGAACTATCATATGCCATATGCAAACTTCAGCAGTGTTCTCAATTTCAAAATACTCTACACTTGAAACGAGGACATTTCTAAACTCTGTACTGTATCACATCTGCAACACGTGGTCAACAAATTCCTCGTATGAATCACTTTACTCGAAGTTTCAAAAGTTACATATCGTCTGCCTGTTTCACACAGTACTAAATAATCAGTTTTCGAACTTGAAACAACTTCTGTCGGTCATAAAACTACTTCTCATTCTAAATTGCTTTTTATGAGATATCGTTTTGTCCTCCCTGTGTGTCCTCTACTTCTCCTTCTCCTGTTCTTCTGCTCTTGTCTCCTCTTGTCTGTTCCTGTCTGTCTCTTCTCTAAAGCTGCCCGTCTAGCTTATATGCCGTAATTCAGTTGTCAAATAGGACGCACACTTCTAAATCTTTCTAAAGTGGTCACACCTACTGTTTGGGCCGTGATTGGATTTCGGGATTGAGTCAGTCCAGTCCCTTTTTTTCAAAACTGTGCAAATTGCGCCCTAAGGTTAGTGAACATGCCTCGTTGGTTAGCTGGGTCAAATCCGTCCATTTATTTGTTATTTTGATCTAAGTCCACTATCTCTTTCATGTCGTGTGCTTCCGGGATTAGTCCGTTATCTACTTATATTGTGTCCTTGTTTCTCATTGTGTCTGTGTCCTCTGTCCTCTTCTTATCTGAGTAAATCCTCTTTGTCCACATTCATTATCAGCGCCTAGCATTTCTAGTGTTTACTCTTCTGATTACTCTTTTGAGCGTTCTGTCCTAATATTATGTCGTGGGAGTGGAACCTCTCCCAGTGGTTCTCAAATCATTCTTCCATCGCTTCTGATCTATTTTCTACGTATCAGTAATAACTTATAATAGAAACGCTAGTAGTAATCATAATCATAACATTAATAATAATAACAATAGTATAATCATTACCTACAATGACATGTACAATATCATCTCAGTTGATCCAGAAATTCTGTCATTATAATCACCTGGATTTATCCAGAAATGTGCCTTTACTATCACCTGGATTTGTCTAGAACTGTGCCGTTACTATCACCTGGATTTGTCTAGAACTGTGGCGTTACTATCACCTGGATTTATCCAGAACTGTGGCGTTACTATCACCTGGATTTATCCAGAACTGTGGCGTTACTATCACCTGGATTTGTCTAGAACTGTGGCGTTACTATCACCTGGATTTATCCAGAACTATGCCGTTACTATCACATGGATTTGTCTAGAACTGTGGCGTTACTATCACCTGGATTTGTCTAGAACTGTGGCGTTACTATCACCTGGATTTATCCAGAACTGTGCCGTTACTATCATCTGGATTTGTCTAGAACTGTGGAGTTACTATCACCTGAATTTGTCTAGAACTGTGGCGTTACTATCACCTGGATTTGTCTAGAACTGTGGCGTTACTATCACCTGGATTTGTCTAGAACTGTGGCGTTACTATCACCTAGATTTGTCTAGAACTGTGCCGTTACTATCACCTGAATTTGTCTAGAACTGTGGCGTTACTATCACATGGATTTATCTAGAACTGTGGCGTTACTATCACTTGGATTTGTCTAGAACTGTGGCGTTACTATCACCTGGATTTGTCTAGAACTCTGGCGTTACTATCACCTGGATTTATCCAGAACTGTGGCGTTACTATCACCTGGATTTGTCTAGAACTGTGGCGTTACTGTCACCTGGATTTATCCAGAACTGTGGCGTTACTATCACCTAGATTTGTCTAGAACTGTGCCGTTACTATCACCTGGATTTATCCAGAACTGTGGCGTTACTATCACCTGGATTTATCCAGAACTGTTTCGTTATTATCTCCTGGATTTGTCTAGAACTGTGGCGTTACTATCACCTAGATTTGTCTAGAACTGTGGCGTTACTATCTCCTTTATTTGTCTAGAACTGTGGCGTTACTATCTCCTGGATCTGTCTAGAACTGTGGCTTTACTATCACCTAGATATGTCTAGAACTGTGGCGTTACTATCACCTGGATTTGTCTAGAACTGTGGCGTTACTATCTCCTGGATTTGTCTAGAACTGTGGCGTTACTATCACCTAGATTTGTCTAGAACTGTGGCGTTACAATCCCCTGGATTTGTCTAGAACTGTGGCGTTACTATCTCCTGGATTTGTCTAGAACTGTGGCTTTACTATCACCTGGATGTATCTAGAACTGTGCCGTTACTATCACCTGGATTTGTCTAGAACTGTGCCATAACTATCACCTGGATTTGTGCCTTATTATGCAATTATAATCACATGCATTTGACCCACACAGTGCCATTATTACATCTGAATTTGTACATCTTAGTGCCAGTAGTACACCTGTATGTATATGTGATTATATATCTAATCTAACAATATATCTCATATCTTATATCCTTCCCGTGCCGTTAAACGTCACATAGGGCTCGCACAGTAGTTCGCCAATTTTTCCTGTCTTCGGCGAGTCTTTCAACCTCATCAAAGGATTTTATGCCTGTTAATTTGGCCTCTCTTAATAATGTCCTCTTCAGAGTTTCACACGGTCTGCCTCTTTTTCTTCGGCCTGTTGTGTTCCACTTGATAGCTTGTTTTGGTATTCTCTGATCATTTCTTCTCATCAAGTGACCAACATATATCCATTTCCTTTTCCTGATCACCCATGAGACTGGTTGTTGTTCAGTCATCTGTCTTATCTCTGCATTGTTCTTGAAATCGTTCCACTTGATGCCGAGTATTTTCCTTAGGCATTTGTTTTCAAAAGAGTCTAATTTCTTTTCTATTTCTTTAGTTGTTTTCCAGCTTTCGCATGCATAAATGAGGGTGGATATTACATCTGAATTGAATAGTCTTAAATTGGTTTTTGTGCTTATAACTGTTGAATTCCATATGTTCTCAAGATTCTTGAAGATTGATGCTGCTTTTGCAATTCTGATCCTAACTTCCTTTCTAGTGTCACCATACTGGTCTATGTAGCTGCCAAGGTATGCAAATTGATTGACTTCTTCAATATCTGTCACTTCTATGTGTATTTTTCCATTTTGATTGAGAGGAATTTTAATTATTTTTGTTTTGTCCTTGTTAATTTCAAGTCCTATTTTGCATATATATATATATATATACTGTCTCCTTTACTTTTTGGGATTACAATAGACTTCATAATGAAAGTATACATGCACCAGATGTTCGTGGGTGTTCTCAAATAAAATCTGGCGCACAGGTGTGTCTGTGTATATGTGTGTGAGTGTTATTCACTTACCTGTGCAGGTACAATAGAATTGCAATATTTATTAGGAGGAAATCACAGCTCAAGAGAACTCACATGCAAGGGGACCTATAGGGAAAGGGGGAGGGGGCGGGAATGAGCACAGATAAAAGGGGGAGGGGGCATCCCTGTAGCTCTAACCACAGCCATTTGAAAACGTAATCGTTAAAAGAAATAGTACTAAATTAGCAACGGAAACATCTTTTTTTTTTCACAATGCCAAGACTGATCCAGCACCAGGGAAAAACATCTGTAGGGATGACAGCTGCTGGATGGACGGTACCAGCAGTCTCTCAACACTTCAATGTTCTTAGGAACAAGCGGCACACATTCAAGGCCGTTACAACTAAAATGGATCCACCGCTGACTGGTACAGGCGGGGCCGACCACGAGTTACCTCGCCTGTACAGGACCGCTAACCCGGCCCGTGCACTATCGTAACGTGTTTCTTCCGGCAAAATACACGTCATGTGCATCCCAGGTGTAAGACATGTGCATCCCAGGTGTAAGACATGTGCATCCCAGGTGTAAGACGTTTGAGGTCATTACAGTGCGAAACAGGCTGAGAGGAAAATCTTTTACCTCACAAATCTGTTAGACCAGTACTGACAGCTCGCTATAAACCTGTTAGACCAGTACTGACAGCTCGCTATAAACCTGTTAGACCAGTACTGACAGCTCGCTATAAACCTGTTAGACCAGTACTGACAGCTCGCAATAAACCTGTTAGACCGGTACTGACAGCTCGCCATAAACCTGTTAGACCGGTACTGACAGCTCGCCATAAACCTGTTAGACCAGTACTGACAGCTCGCCATAAACCTGTTAGACCAGTACTGACAGCTTGCCATAAACCTGTTAGACCGGTACTGACAGTTCCCCATAAACCTGTTAGATCATTACTGACAGTTCGCCATAAACCTGTTAGAGCAGTACTGACAGCTGGCCGTAAACCAGTTAGACCAGTACTGACAGTTCGCCATAAATCTGTTAGACCGGTACTGACAGTTCGCCATAAACCTGTTAGAGCAGTACTGACAGCTGCCCGTAAACCTGTTAAACCACTACTAACAATTCGTCATAAACATGTTAGACCAGTACTAACAGTTTGCCATAAACCGGTTAGACCAGTACTAACAGTTTGCCAGAAACCTGTTAGACCAGTACTAACAGTTCGCCATAGACAAGACCGCTTGTCTTGGACCAGACAGCTCGTGGCACAGCCCAATTGTCAGTGGAGACGGATTCTGTTCTCTGATGAGTCCAGATACATTTTGCAAGGCGTGATTTGGTGTACAGGCGTCAATGAGAAAGTTTTGAGGATAATTGTGAGACACGATGAGAGGAGAAAGTGTTCTAGTTTGGGGCGGAATATCATGTACAGCCAGAACGAACATCTTCATCATCAACAGCAACCTGACGGGTTTACCATGCAGAGATGAAATAACAACGTCTCGCGTACAGTCGTCCCTCAAAAGAAGTGGACCAGGCATGATACTACAGCAGAACGATGCTCGTCCACGTGTGGCAGGTGTGGCACGTGTGGTCAGGGACCACTTTCAACATCAGCAGATGTCTGACCATGGCCAGCTTCCTCCTCGGACCTGTCTCACATCGAGCGCATGTGAGGGACAAATTGAAGCGTGGGCTGCTGTGAGGATAACATCTTCCTGAAAACTACCACCGGTCACGCCAGGTGCTACATGGAGGTTGGAGTAGCGTCCCAAGAAAGGATCCAGTGTGTAACTGACTCACTGAAAAAGTGCAGTCAAGCAATGATAACAGTTGAATATACACTGTACTGAAATCAAAGTGCAGTCAAGCATTGATAACAGTTGGATATACACTGTACTGAAATCAATGTGCAGTCAAGCATTGATAACAGTTGGATATACACTGTACTGAAATCAATGTGCAGTCAAGCAATGATAACAGTTGAATATACACTGTACTGAAATCAAAGTGCAGTCAAGCATTGATAACAGTTGGATATACACTGTACTGAAATCAATGTGCAGTCAAGCATTGATAACAGTTGGATATACACTGTACTGAAATCAAAGTGCAGCCAAGCATTGATAACAGTTGGATATACACTGTACTGAAATCAAGGTACAGCCAAACATTGATAACAGTTGGATATACACTGTACTGAAATCAAAGTGCAGCCAAATATTGATAATAGTTGGATATACACTGTATTGAAATAAGGAGTTTCTTTCTTTTAAAATAATAGTTACTATGGCTGGATACTCTTATATCTGTAACTGTCACTTTGATTTAGTATGTATTTTCCTACTCTGCAGTTATTCTGTGCTGTACTAGCTGAAACATGTAATATTAGTAGAATGTTATGTTCATACACTGGATACTACTTTTGCTTCTCATGATATATGATCTTCACTTCTGTTACTAGTTTACTACTAACTTGACTTCACTTACACTCGAGATTACTCTTTCACTTACAGTCGAGATTATAATGCCCTTTGTCTGTTTAGCTATCCTTTTCACAGATTTACATCCAAGGAACGATCAATCTGTCAGTGGCAAACAGCGACAAAGTTGCAATGACTTTATTGGTGCACTGGATGACGATGACGATGAATGATGTGACAGGACGTAATTCCAACCCAAAACAACATAGAATAAATTCCTGACGGCTATTGACGTCCTCAGACTTTGCCGCCAACGAAACTTCTAGCTACATTTTCTATCCTATTATCTTTTGACTTTGACTTTTCAGATCCCCAGGTTTACGAGTTTTCACTGTTGTCTCCCTTGTGCCAGATAATGAAACGTACAGGTCCTCTTCAGCTGTTCTACATCTCCATACAGAATGTTAGTAACTGAGGAGTTTGGTGGTAGCAGGTTCTTTCCAAGGTCCTTCATTGCACTACAGTCCAGCAGATGATGTTTAACAGTTTCTTCCTCTTGTATGTTACAGTGCATGCAGTGTGTGGTCAGCGGTCACTCTGTGTAAGTGCTTATTGGGGGGGGGGAGTGGGGGTAATGTGTCCTGTTCTCAACCTGAGCATTGTGCATTGGTCTCTACGACACAAGCTATTGATGTGGTATCCGGGGTTAAGCGTTGGCAGGTGTGTATATAGGGATCTTCCAGTTGGATTGCTGGCCCAGCTGTCCATCCACTGCTGCTTGCAGTTGTTGTGTATAATGTGTTTAGCTGTTCTCATGTTGGTGGAGATGTGGGGCTGTGACCTGGTCGCTCCACCCTTTGTCAGTCTGTCAGCACGTTCATTTCCTCTGATATCTATATGCCCTGGTATCCACTGTAGAGTGGTCTTGATGTGTAAAAAACTGTCTTTTACGCTCTGAGTGAGGAGAAATAGCTGGTCCTCAGTTCTTGAGCCTTTGTGGAATTCTGCCTGAAAGTTACTGAGGGACTCCAAGGATTCCAACCACTTGTACGACCTATTGTTAAGCATTCGTTCTGCTAGCTTTCCAATGTTGGAAGTCAGTGAGATTGGTCTAAATCAATTTTAGGTCATCTTCTGGTTTTCCTTTCTTCAGGATATGTCTAACTATGGGTGACTTCCACGATTTGATAGTACTCCACTTTGCCAGGTTTTGTTAATGAAGTTGAGCAATGTGGACTTTCCTACAGGGCCCAGATGAAGGATCATTTCATTTGATATTTTGTCTGGTCCTGGTGCTTTTCTTAGCTGTGGCTTACCCATAGCACTCTGGAGTTCATGGATGGTAAAGTTCTCCTCAAAAAGTGGAATGGTTGCCAAGCTGATTTCTCTTTACTTCTCAGAACTTTTCCCAGTGCCTTGTCAAGTACTTTCCTGTTGTTGGTGGCAGCGAAGAATGTGTTAAAAGTACTGACTTTGTCTGAGTCACTTGAAAGGACTCGACCAGAGATTCGCATTGGCTTAAAGTTAGTTAGTTAGTTTTTTTCTTGATATGCTATCTAATAGTTTCCAAGCCTTCTTCCCATCAGTTCTGAGGTTGAGATTGCTGCATGTGCTTAACCACTTCTCTTTCTCTGCTCTTTTTGTTTCAAGTCTTACCTTAGCTGTTAGTTTATTGCACTCTATTCTGTTTTCTGGAGTAGGGGTTTCTCTGCATTCTTCCTGGATGCTCTTCTTTTCTTGACTAAGTCTTCCAGAGATTTTGTCCAGAAGGGGCTATATTTCTTTCTGCATCCTCAGGGGATTGTTTTGTAGGCTACTCCAAGTATGGCTTCGATTATGTTGGTGTAGAGTGTGTCAATGTTTGTGTTGTCATTTAATTTTGATAGGGTTTCATCGGTTTGTGTTCTGAATTTTTCCCAGTCTGCTTTTCTATAATTCCAGAGAGGGGGTTTGTGTGGTCTTTGGTTTCGTGTGTGAGAAATTTGTAGAAGGATGGGGGGATGGTGGTCGCTTCCTATGTCATCAAGCAGAGTGCAATCTTTGTGGATGTCTGCTGAGACAATGGTGAGGTCAGGTCTGTATGTGCATCCAGTAGCTCTGTGGAGGAGTGTTGGTGGGGAGGAGGAGTCTTGCAATATTATCATGTTGCTGGTGTTGCATAGCTCTTCAATGTTGTTTCCCATATGGTTTCGGTCATTGTATCCTAGTGATGGTAGATGTGCATTAAAATCTCCTGCAGTGATAGTTTTCTGCATGCCTGTGCTGTGTATGTTGATCTGACTTTTAAAATTTGGGGGACAATAAACATTATACAGAGCGTACCGCAGTCCATTATGCCATATTGTTATTTCTTGGATATCATTCTCATTGCACTTTCTGTTTTTAATTTCTTCTTTGATGTCATTTCTCAAGAGTGTGGCTATACCCCTACATTTACCACATTCACATTTGTACATGGAGTATCCAGGCACTGAGTGATCTTTTCCACATAAAGAGTTTCTTGTATGATCACAATATGGATGTTGACTTTCTTCAGCTGTCTGCTTAATTCTGAGACTTTTGGCCTAAGTCCACAAACGTTAATTCAGTGTGCACCCCCCCACCCCGGAGCTGATTTTTCGCTCAGGAAAGCGGGGGGGGGGAACCACCTGGCAGCGGACCTTTTACGAGGCAACGTCCAGGCTCGGGTGGTTTTCTTTTTGTTTCTGACATTTTCATATTTGGGGGTTTTTGTCCTAAGTCTTTCATTCACACCTAGGAGGTCTTTCCAGCGAGAAGCTGAGATCAGGCCCCCAGTGCAACACCTGCCTGTCCGTCGGCTTTGAGACAGTTTCACAGACACTCTGACTTTGGGGCAAGTGATCTGATGGTGCTTCAACGATGTCCATTCCACGCCACCTACAATCTGCTGGCTGCTTTGTTTGCCTCATTCTAATAGCCGTTGCTGTAGATACCCATAGGCTTGTCACGTCCTGGACTTGCTATTTTCCAACAGACTTTCCCCATCCCCGCAGGTGATCTCTGTGTCCCCATCCATCCACTACCCCGAACAGCCCAGCGCAACCCCAGGCCAAGATCTCAGCTCCACCTGTTGATGGGTGTGCAATGTCAAAAGCTGGAGGGCCTTCTATCCTAGGAGAGTTATTTGTGCTTGTCATTTTTCCCACAGGCAAGTGGGTTTTCTTAGCGTACATAGCATTTTGTCAGAGTTATCTGACACTCCTATAATAAACAAGAGGCTACTAGCAGATTTCTCAGTTCTATGTTCCCTCTTTCTTTTACAGAATGTTGTGTTCCCTAAAAAAGTCTGCCTTATAAGAGGGTGGCATTATATTTTATAACAATAACAAATAGTTTTGGTTGCTACAGGTTTCTGGGCTACAGAAGTAGGTCAGAGTTTTTTTAAGCAATCAGATCTGATGTTCCCTGTTTCACAAAGTACTATGTTGAGAAAAGTGCATTCTTAGCACAGTTTTTCCCATGGGGCATCCTACTATCTAACACAGTGCACACATCTAAATTCTCTCACAAACAAGCTAACCTAACCTGTCCTGTCTGAGTTCACAACTGTAACTGTCTCCAACATCTGTCTCGCTACTTTTCTTTCTCCTAAATTACCAGTGACCCACGAATTCCACGTGAAAAATAAGTTCAAGGGGAATAAATCTAACCACCAAGCTACTAATTTCTATGGAACATAACCTTTTTTACTTTCCCATTCTATGATGAGTTGTCTAACTTTTCACTTCTATAAACTTATGTTCTAGTACACTTTATGGAGATGCGAGGCTAAATTGAGTTTTTGTTTCATGACACGTTCATTGAAATCACTTTGTAACTCAATACTCAACCATATCGTGTGCACAAAATACTGAGCTTACTCAAGAACACGTGCATAATGATACATACATATATATATATATATATATATATATATATAGTGCTGTATATACTGCTGTATACAGTGCTATATATAGTGATGTATATAGTGCTGCATACTTTTCATTGAGTATATAGTGTAAAGTAGAAGGACAATTGTGAAATCACCATAAAAAATTAAATTCTTACACTCCACAGAAATATCAGACGTGGGCACTACATCTGAATCACTATCGCTATGAAATCAGGAAGTGGATCAGGAAGTGGATCGTACTGTTAGTGGACATACAGACTATTCCTGCTATTGATTTTACTACTTCCATTGTCAGTGCCCAAGTTAACCAGTATATCAATAAAAATAAAGGAACATTCCACGCCCTTGCCTCGGATAGCTGATAATGGCGTGCATGGAGAGAGGCTTGGCTTGTTCCTTTAACATATACTAAAGTATACTAAAGTATCAGGACTTTCATTATAAAAGATTGTTGTGCAACATGTATAATTATGTAACTATCTTACATCTTACATACTTCCAGTGACGCTAAATGTCACACGGTAGTTTCCTGTCTTCAGCGAGTTTTTCAAACTCATGAAGGGATGTTACGACCACTGAACTGGCCTCTCTTAACAATGTCCTCTTTAGAGGTTCACGTGGTCGACCTCTTTTTCTTCGTCCTGTTGTGTTCCACCTGATAGCTTATTTGGGGGTCCTCTGATTGTTTCGTCTCATCACATGAATGACATATGTCCATCTTCTTTTTCTGATCAACAATGAGACAGGTTGTTTGTCTCATCTGTCTTATCTCTGTCTTGTTCTTGAATCTGTTCCACTTTATACCGAGTAATTTTCTTAATCGTTTTTATTAAAGATTCTAATTTCTTGTCTATTTCTTGACTTGTTTTCCAGCTATGGCATGCATAAACGAGGGTGGATATTACATTTGAACTGAATAGTCTTAACTTGGTTTTTGTGCTTTTAACTTTTAAGTGCCATACGTTCTCAAGGTTCTTGAAGATCAATGCTGCTTTTGCAGTTCGAATTCAGGACTGATACATAATTCAACTTCCAACTTCCTTTCTGGTGTCACCATCCTGGTCTATGTAGCTGCCGAGATATGCACAATGGTCTACTTCTTCAACAGCTATTCCTTCTGCGTATATTTGTCCTTGGTGGCTAATGAGAAGTTTAATTATCTTTGTTATATCCTGGTTGATTTCTATTTTACTAGTCAGTGAAGACAGGGTATCCGTATTTCTTGCAATGATTTCACATTGTCACTGATAAGAGATATGTTATCTGCACAATCAAGATCTTCAAGTTGGGTCTCATGTACCCAATCAATGCCCGTTTTACCCGTGCAGCATTTTTTCATTATGAAATATATGGCAATTCCAAAAAAGGGAGCTAATATACATCCTTGTTTCACGCCTGTTTCAAGCTTGAACCATTCTCTCATTCCTTCTTCTGTGTTGACTGCAGAAACATATCCATTGCAGAGGTCAGTAATGATGACAGCCTCAGATGGTGTTCCACATATTCTTAAAATTCTCCACAATGAATTTGTGTGTATGTTATAAAAATGACCTTTGAAACAAAGTTCAGTATTATGGTCTATGGTTTTCAATATGTTCTCCACGTATTATTCTTAAAGATCTGGTCGAGACAGCTTCTCCATTATAGACAGCTTCTATAGTTATGCATATATCCACTTATATCTACATATATATGCGTATATTTATATTTGTGAGAGTGCGTACTGGAGAAATAAATTAATAAATGTACTCCTGGACTGTATCACATGCCTGTCTCAGATTTTATTGCATTGCAGAGTCAAACACAATATTGCTGTCAACTCTCAAACACAATATTGCTGTCAACTCTCTAGCACAATATTGCTGTCAACTCTCAAACACAATATTGCTGTCAATTCTCTAGCACAATATTGCTGTCAACTCTCAAACACAATATTGCTGTCAACTCTCAAACACAATATTGCTGTCAACTCTCAAACACAATATTGCTGTCAACTCTCAAACACAATATTGCTGTCAACTCTCAAACACAATATTCCTGTCAACTCCCAAACACAATATTCCTGTCAACTCTCAAACACAATATTGCTGTCAACTCCCAAACACAATATTCCTGTCAACTCTCAAACACAATATTCCTGTCAACTCTCAAACACAATATTCCTGTCAACTCTCAAACACAATATTCCTGTCAACTCCCAAACACAATATTCCTGTCAACTCCCAAACACAATATTCCTGTCAAGTCTCAAACATAATATTCCTGTCAACTCTGAAATGGAATATTCATGTCAACAATCAAATGCAATAATCCTCTCACCTCTCAAACAGAGTATTCCTGTAAACTATCAAACACAGTATTTCTGTCAACTCTCAACATAATACTCCTGTCAACTGTCAAAAATGATTTTCCTGTCAACTCTCCAACACAAAATTCTTGTAAATTTCAAACACAATATTCCTGCAAACTCTAAAACACAATATTCCTCTCAACTCTCAAACACAATATTCCTGTAAATTTCAAACACAATATTCCTGCACACTCTAAAACACAATATTCCTGTCAACTCTCAAACACAATACTGCCTCGAACTCTCCAACACAATATCCTGTCTTCTGTCAAATGCAATACTTCTGTCAATTCTCCAACCACACTATTCATATCAACTCTCTAAAAAATACTTCTGCCCAGTCTCCAACACAATACTGCTGTCAACTCTCCACCTCATTACTGTGTCAACTGTCCAAAACAACATTCTTGAAAACACTGAAACACAATATTCCTGTCAACTCTCAAACACTGTAAAATCTAAAACACAATATTCCTGTCAATTCTCAAACAAAATATTGCTGTCAACCCTCAAACAGTAACCTGCAATCAACTCTCCAACACAATATTCCTATCCACTATCCAACACAATACTGCTGTCATCTTTCAAACACAATACAGCTGCCAGTTCTGTAAGACATTACTGCTGTCAACTCTCCAACACGATACTGCTGTAAATTCTCCAATACAGTACTGCTGTCAACTCTCCAACACGATACTGCTGTAAATTCTCCAATACAGTACTGGTGTCAACTTTCCAACTCAATACTGTTGTCAACTCTGTGCTGTTACTTGAAAAACAGTGAACTAAGAGTTAACATGAAAATTATCGCGATGATGTGTTTTTTAGTTTTAAATGTCACAAAGATAGATCAGCAACATCACCAAAAGATGGATTGTAGTAAACCCATGACTACGTTACATCCAGGAACATCAAGTCAAATGATGTGGCCACTGTACAGGGCTTCCACCAGACTCTATACCACTAAGAACTGTAGGAAAGCGAGGGAGAGCCCCCCCCCCACGGAAGAGATGGCTGTCTCTAGTATCGCTATGTTGTCTGTCAAATATCTTGCTAGAACAATTATATTTGTTTATGAGTTAATCGTGCTTTATATTCTTCGATTACATTTTTTTTACTTGTACATTGTGTACTTGTACTAAATGGACTGTGTGATAAGAAAGAAAGATGAATGATGGAGGGCAGAATATCAGACGGGCCTGCGTTCCCAATTCTTCACCGTTCAAAAATAAAGAGAGTTTGGTCGTTCTATCTATCTATCTATCTATCTATCTGCCTGCCTGCCTGCCTGCCTGCCTGCCTGCCTGCCTGCCTGCCTGCCTGCCTGCCTGTGCCTGCCTGCCTGCCTGCCTGCCTGCCTGCCTGCCTGCCTGCCTGCCTGTCTGTCTGTCTGTCTGTCTGTCTGTCTGTCTGTCTGTCTGTCTGTCTGTCTGTCTGTCTGTCCTTCCTTCCTATTTTCTCTCATGCCTTGAAAAGGTTCTATTATAGAGTACAAGCACAGCGGAACGTGGAATTATACACAGAATTCATACAATTTCGCAGCTTTTTACTCCACTCATAAACTTGCTGTAATAATCGCCGTACTGAACCTTTCCTCACTAACGAGATAAGTTTCATGCCTTCGAGAACTCTGTTCCACTTTCCTTCATGTGTTTGGTGTAGTGACCATCTTAACACCGCCCGTACGACGTCACGTCGGTCACTACCAGCTGTCACCTCTTGACGCTTAAAACAGTAAATCCACTGTCAACATACATGATGGTGGGACCGTGCTAAGAATTTATATGACAATTTTAAGACTTCATTTGGAACAGCATTTTATATGTAGAACAGAAGGAGTTTTTAAAAAACCGTTTAGATTTTATGCTCATCCGAACAAAGATCATTCACTATATCCTTCAGGAAATAATACATAGAACTAAGTTAAATGATTTGGCAACATTAAGATAACTATTAGCTCAGACTATATCAACAAAAACGTACAATTCACATGAAAGGGGTCAACACTTCAGTAAGTAATAACCTACTGGTTAAAAACCAAGTACAACATTTCATCTGAACTCCGGCTGACGTACAAGAGAACTTAAGTTTGGAGTAAGACACTTAGCAGAAATATAAAAAAAGTTTGATAAAATCACTAAATGTATTTAAACAGTAATCTTAAATATTTCTTTAAGAAAACAATGACGCAAAATATGCGAACTATTTAGATCCGCCTGTAATATCTTGAGAACACGTAGCATTCACATGTTATGAGCACAAAAACCAAGTAAAGATTATTCATTCAAGTGTAATATCCACCCTCATTTATGCATGCGAAAGATGGAAAACAACTAAAGAATCTGAAAGCAAATTAGGCTCTTTTGAAAACAAATGCCTAGGGAAAATACTCGGTATAAAGTGGAACAAATTCAAGCAGAGATAAGACAGGTGAGCAAACAACAACCTGTCTCATGGGTGGTCAGAAAAAAAGAGATGGACATGTGCAGGTCATGTGATGAGAAGAAACAATCAGAGAATCCCAAAACAAGCTATCAAGTGGAACACAATAGCTGGAGAAAGAGGTCGACCATGTGAAACTCTTAAAAAAGTACATTATTAAGAGAGGTCAATTTCTTACATGCTACATCCTTCCCGTGACGCTAAACGTCACATAAGGCCCGCATGGTAGTTCGCCAAGATGTCCTGTCTTCGGTGAGGTTTTCAATCTCATCAAGCGATGTTATGCCCACTGAACTGGCCTCTCTTAACAGTATCCTCTTTTAGAGTTTCACGTGGTCGACCTCTTTTTCTTCAGCCCGTTGTGTTCCACTTGATAGCTTGTTTGAGGATTCTCTGATTGTTTCTTCGCATCACATGGCCGACATATGTCCATCTTTTTCTGATTACCCATGAGACAGGTTATTTGCGTATCTCTGTATTGCTCTTGAGTTCGTTCCACTTTATACTGAGTATTTGTTTTCGAAGGAGTCTAATTTCTTGTCTATTTCTTTAGTTGTTTTCCAGCTTTCTCATGCATTACTGAGAGTGGATATTACATTTGAACTGAATAATCTTAACTTAGTTTTTGTGCTTATAACCTTTGAATGCCATATGTTCTCAAGATTCTGAAGGTCAATGCTGTTTTTTCAATTCTAATTCTAAATTCCTTTCTGCTGTCAGTATCTAGGGCAGGTTAGTAAGCATAAAATCTCTTGATGGGGTTCGATAAGCTCGCTGAAAACAGAAAAAAGACATGACGAACTACCATGCGAGCCCTATGGGACATTTAACGGAACGGGAAGGATGGAAGAAGAAACTATCATTATCACGTACTGTTCTTCACTTACGTGACAGTCCATGCAAAGGACAGTGATCTCATCACAGTTAAAGGCGGTAGAAAATTCCTGGTACAAAATGAAATATTCTTCGTCCAATCAAAATGCAGTTCTCAAAAGGTTATAAAAGTAGATTCCCCAAAGGGACAGAACCTTGATATTGTATTGCGCCGCAAGCTTTAAAGTTACTTACCCTGACCTTATATTAACGCACTACCTTGCTGTGTTATAACGCGATCCAGAAAATGTTTCTTGTCAGTCAGTCAGTTATTTGCATGTGCCTTGCGGAACCTTGCCTTTATAACACCTTTCCTGTACCACAGCATTTCCTTACGCTCCTGCTTGTTCAGCGTTCCGGACTTAACAGCATTTTACCAGTAAGTGCCTTTATACCGGCACCAGATATAGAATAATGCGCCTGTTATGAGACAAGATTGCTCCTGCTACTACAGAGAGATGTGTTGTCTAGTGCCTTTACTTGATTGATAAGACCTTGATCCGATTTTAATCTTAATGCTCTTCGTTCCTTGTTTGAACCTATGCTACCTAGGCATTCAGTACCAGGCACTAGGACAACGTAGAACAGTAGCGGAACCTGGCAGACCTTCAAGACTTAACTATTACATAGAAAGAAGAGCCAACCGAGTCCATGGTGAGAGTATGAATGAGAGAACACGGGTATTAACGGGTAAAATGAGTATAGATAGCATGAAGATGAAGGAAACTTCTGCCATACAGCAAGAAAACATATACAGAAGCACAGCTTCGGGGAGAGTGAGAGTTCGTGTTCGCCACAGGAAGGTGAGAGAGTCTCAGTAAGAGAAACATTTACTTAAACATCCTTACTTACAATTTGTAAGAAATCTTACACTGATGTAACCTCATTTCCGACAATAGCATGATGAACCATCTCAAGCCGAAAATTGAGAGAGAGAGAGAGAGAGAGACACATTCTACTGCATTTCACATAGCTAACAACTAAGTTACACAGGAATTATAAGAATGCTGGAAGACATCAACATAGATAGGAAATATCTGAAACTCATCAAAAATATATACTGGCAGCAATCAGCAGCATGGAAGGTTGCGAACCAAATAGGAGCATTCCAAGACATAAAATTGGGAGTGAGACAAGGATGTGTTCTATCTCCTGACCTCTTTTCCTTGTACAGCGAAAACATAATGAGAAATATAGAGAGGTTGCCAGGAACATCAACTGGCGGCTACAACCTTAACAACTTAAGATATGCAGACAACACAGTTTTGATTGCTAAAAGTGAAGGGGAGCTACAATGCTCTTCTGGACATCGTGGTTCGAGAAAGTAAAAGTAAAGGTCTCAGTCTAAATAAAAAGAAGACTGAGTGATGGTCATCTCAAAGAAAAGAATACCACCAAAATGTAGCATTATCATCGATGGCACAGAACTGAAACAAGTTGATAGATTCAAGTACTTCGGAACAATTATAACAGCTGATGGGAAATATCTCAATGAGATATAAAGCAGAAGTGCTCAGGCCACGTCAGCATTCAACAAAATGAGAAACATCTTGTGTAACAGGTCCATGTCACTGGAAACAAGATTCAGAGTATTTAAATTTTACATCGAGCCACCTTTGTTTTGTGGATGTAAAGCATGGTCCATGAATAAGAGAGTACAGGGAGACATGGAGTCCATTGAAATGTGGTTCATAAGAAGGATGTTGAAGGTACCATGGAGAACCAAGAAAACCAACGAAGAAGTCTTAAGAGAGGCTGGAGTTAAAAGGCAAATTATAGCAAAGATCAGAGACAGACAAGCTAGATTTATAGAATATTTTCTGACAAGAGGAAAATTGGAACACACTGTGGCAACTGGAAAAATTGAGGGAAGAAAAGAAAGAGGAAGACAGAGTGAGTGAGAGAGAGAGAGAGAGAGAGGTGACTGGATAGGCTGTAAGTTTGGCTAGGAAGAAAGTCACCGGCGGATCTCATAATCAAGTCTAAAGACAGGGAAATGTGGAGAGAAATGATCGCCTACGCCACGCGGCACTTGATTGATTGAACAACTAAGATGTCCTAAACAGGACAGATTAGAAAAGACAACTACATCGTGGAATAGTTCCACAAATCTAGCCAAAACTCTGACCTAACGCTTCTTAAATCTGATATATCTCTATCTCTGAGCTCTGATGTGATCTGTGTTAGCCGAAAGTCAGTTGTATACCCCTACAAGTTCTCTAAGACCCATGAGACTACACTTTCTCCGTTAACTTAGCTCGCACGAAGCTTCCTGCAAAATTGAACCTTCTATTTTTACACTACAATATCCGCACGATAATGAACGTTTTCACTCCTGTAACCATTTACCTTAACCTTGAGACCTAAACTTTCCTGTTTCCTTACTCTCGCAAGTGTTTCCAGAGCTATGGTCAACACGTAGAGGTTGACTTTTAAGGGACAGTACTCCTACTTTCTATACATTTGAGATTATAAGCTCCCTTCGACTATGAAATACTATCACAGTATTTTGCGCGTAAAATCAGGCGAGCTTTGTCAGAGATGGTACACAGACAAAATAACTGCGTGCACAGCACATAGTTACTCAAAGGCATGTGCCAGGTAACTGTACGTCTTAATATTATGAAAAGCACTGTTTCTTAGAGTGTAATATCTAAGAAACAGAATCCACCAACATGCAGTATAACATTAAATGGAACTATTTTAAAGCAGGTGCAGAAATTCAAATGCCTTGGATCAGTAATAAATTCAGATGGGAAATGCAGAACAGAAATTAGGAACAGAATAGGCCAAGCAAAGACTGCATTTTAGAGAATGAGAAACACATTATGCAACAGATCCTTATCAATGAATGTTAGAAAACGAGTCCTAAAATGCTATATTGAACCTATCTTGTTATAAGGAAGTGAATCATGGACAATAGGCAAGTCTGCACAAAAATCAGTGGAAGCAGCAGAAGTGTGGTTTAATAGAAGAATGTTGCGAATCCCCTGGACAGCAAAAATAACTAATGAAGAATGTATGAGAAGAGCTGCAGAGGCAAAAAAAAAATCTTGTCCAAAAAATAAGAGAGAGACCATATACTTTCATAGGACATGCAATGAGAAGAGGAGGCATTGAAAATATTATTACAACAGGAAAAATAGAAGGAAGAAGATCTAGAGGAAGACACAGAGAAGTGATAGTGGACGGTCTGACGGGATGGTGTGAGAGGAGATCACCACATGAGCAGAAGGATTGCATGAAAGATCGTGTACTCTGGAGAAGCATAATAGCCAACGTCAATCGGCACGGCACCTAATGATGATGATTCATTTACAAATATACTTAGAAACAGCTTTATTAATTTACCGCGTACACCTAGGAACAGCTTTATTCATTGACCACATACACCTAGGAACAGCTTTATTTATTGATAGTGTAAACCTAGGAACAGCTTTATTCAATGACCACGTACAATTAGGAACAGCTTTATTCATTGACCACATACACCTAGGAACAGCTTTATTTATTGATAGTGTAAACCTAGGAACAGCTTTATTCAATGACCACGTACAATTAGGAACAGCTTTATTCAATGACCACATACACCTAGGAACAGCTTTATTTATTGATAGTGTAAACCTAGGAACAGCTTTATTCAATGACCACGTACAACTAGGAACATCTTTGTTAATTGATCGTGTAAACCTAGGAACAGCTTTATTCAATGACCGAATACACATAGGAACAAATTTATTCATTGACCGCGTACACCTAGGAACAGCTTTATTCACTGACCACTTACATCTAGGAACAGCTTTATTCATCGACCGCGTACACCTAGGAACAGCTTTAATCATTGACCGCGTACACCTATGAACATCTTTATTCATTGACCGCATACACATAGGAACAGTTTTATTCATTGACCGCATACACATAGGAACAGTTTTAAACATTGACACAGGACACTTCGGAATAACATTTTTTAATTTTTACACAGTACAGAACTGTAGTGTTTCTGCGTAATGTCTAAGTTATAAAAAATGTGCAGATCGCATTGTCATATAAATCTTCTTCTTCTTCTTCTTCCTCTTCCTACTCTTCTTCTTCTTCTTTTGGAACTACGAGCTAGTGTTATTTGCAGCAGTTGTGGTGAAGATGTTCAAGCACAGCGTGGTGTTGCATTGGGAGAGGCTACAGTTGCTAAGTTTTCTTGGGTGAAGCTAAAATGCAGGGTTGTGTATTACTTCTTTTCCAGACTCCACCTCCTATGTGTACTACGGCCACACCTCCCCTTTAGCCAGGCTACGCCTATTACTGGGGGGAAGGGGAGGGAGATATGAAACGGAGAACTGTGACAGAATCTAGGCTGACAATGCTTGGCCAACCCTGAGTCTAGCATGTCCTGCTATGCTTCGCCAACCCTGACTCTAGCATGTAAAGCTATGCTTCGCCAACCCTGACTCTAGCATGTCCAGCTATGCTTCGCCAACCCTGACTCTAGCATGTCCAGCTATGCTTCGCCAGCCCTGTCTCTAGCATGTCCAGCTATGCTTCGCCAACCCTGACTCTAGCATGTCCAGCTATGCTTCGCCAACCCTGACTCTAGCATGTAAAGCTATGCTTCGCCAACCCTGACTCTAGCATGTCCAGCTATGCATCGACAACCCTGACTCTAGCATGTCCAGCTATGCTTCGCCAACCCTGACTCTAGCATGTAAAGCTATGCTTCGCCAACCCTGACTTTAGCATGTGCAGCTATGCATCGACAACCTTGACTCTAGCATATCAAGCTATGCTTGGCCAGTCCTGACTCTAGCATGTCCAGCTATGCTTCGCCAACCCTGACTCTAGCATGTAAAGCTATGCTTCGCCAACCCTGACTTTAGCATGTGCAGCTATGCATCGACAACCTTGACTCTAGCATATCAAGCTATGCTTGGCCAGTCCTGACTCTAGCATGTCCAGCTATGCTTCGCCAACCCTGACTCTAGCATGTAAAGCTATGCTTCGCCAACCCTGACTTTAGCATGTGCAGCTATGCATCGACAACCTTGACTCTAGCATATCAAGCTATGCTTGGCCAGTCCTGACTCTAGCATGTCCAGCTATGCTTCGCCAACCCTGACTCTAGCATGTAAAGCTATGCTTCGCCAACCCTGACTTTAGCATGTGCAGCTATGCATCGACAACCTTGACTCTAGCATATCAAGCTATGCTTCGCCACCCCTGACTCTAGCATGCCAGACACGGGTCGCCTACGAAAAAATCTAACAGGTTCTTGATTTAAGTCAAGAAATAATTATTCTGCGCTTGATATACTAATTTACTACGTAAATAATAATAACTAGTAAGTACCACCAATACATACTTATTGATGACGTATTTCTTAATCAAATGGAAAAGTGTTGTACATGAAAACATATTAAGTAGGAAACCTAAAAAAAAAGAACAACACAGTCTCTCAGATCATCAGATACGTATCCCCTCCCCTCCCCCTCTCCCGCAGGCCGCCATCTCTTCTGCTCTTTAAACTTCTGAACATTGGTCTGCCGGAAACTTTTAGTGGCAATGTTTATTGGAAACAGAACCTGTCTGGGATATGAAAAGAAGAGAAAGCGCATCAAGAATAAACGACGTATCAAAAGTCGCTCGATAAGAAGGTTTTGCGGTCTAAGGGAAATTATCCAATAAATTTTTCGATTTAAAAGGATGGACTATGATATGTAGAGATTGTGTCCCTTCATTGGAAACGTTTTTAATACACAAGAAATATATAGTACATTAATCTATTTATTGTTTATTTTCTTTTTTCATTAACTGTTGATCATTAACTTATTACTTTATTTCACAATTCAGGGCAATGTACCGTTAACTTAATTTTTTTATCACATCTGAGGGCTACCAATCATTAACTTATTACTTTCATTCACGTTAGATGTTTTTTAATCATTAACTGATCATTTTTATTCACATTCGAGGCTTTCTAGTCATTAACTGGTTACTTTTATTTAGATTTAAAATCTTTAAGACATTGGTGCACCATTGGTATATTAAACATTAACATTATTTCTATTTTACTTTTAGTAAGTCTTTAATTGAACATTACTGTCTTTAAAAATTAACTCATTACTTTTCGCCATATTTAGCACTTCTTAAGCATTAAATTGTTACTTATCTTCATTTCTTTCGTTTTTATTTTTGTCTATACTTCTCTTCATTTCTTTCATTTCTAGTTTTGTTATATTTGTCTTCATTTCTTTAGTTTCTAGTTTTGTTAATACTTGTCTTCATTTCTTTCATTTCTATTTTTATCTACACATAATCTTACGAATTCTCTGGACAGCAAAAATAACTAATGAAGAATGAATGAGAAGAGCTGAAGAAACAAAATATCTTGTCACAAAGATAAGAGAGAAACAATGTACTTTCATAGGACATGCAATGAGAAGAGGGGGCATTGAAAATATAATAAGAACAGGAAAAATAGAAGGAAGAATAGCCAAGGGGAGAAAAAAAGAAATGAACCATTTCTGATATGCTAGGATCAGGATTGAGGAATAATTGCTGATATACTAGGGTCAGGATTGAGGAACTATAGTTGATATGCTTGGGTTAGGATTGAGGAACTATAGCTGACATGCTAGGGTCAAGATTGAGGAACTATAGATGACATGCTAGCTTCAGGATTGAGGAACTATAGCTGACAAGGTAGGGTCAAGATTGAAGAACTATAGCTGACATGCTAGGGTCAGGATTGAGGAACCATTGCTTTCCACGACCCTGCCCCCACTTCCTCGTTGATACCCCCAGTAACAGACACAGCCTGGCTAACAGGACAGGGATCGTCATAGCCTCCATGGTGGTGGAGTCTGCTAAAGAAGTACTGCATTCCACCCAGAGACTGAAAGAATAGCTCTCTTAGCCCGCTCCCAATCCGACACAGTGCTGTGCCTCAACAGCATCATGGCGTCGGCTCCAAAGAACATCAGCTCACAATTCCAGGGAGATAGGAGGCAGGTTAACCTAGAAGACTGTTTTAATGCAGGGAAGATTCAGATAAGTTGTAGAACTTTGCAAATTCTTACACAGCTTCTCCCATGGTTGGTTCTGTTGGTTACGGATCTGTATAATCTCGGACAGTAAGAGTAAACAATTTCTGAATGCATCTGTTGGTTCCGGATCTGTATAATCTATGGTAGTGAGTGCAAACAATATCTTACAGTTTCGTTTATGTATTTTATTTTAGTTTTGGTCCTCGTTTCCTTTATCCAGTGTCACTCCACCGTTATGCAGAGTTACTCTTTATGTCACACAGTCTTTCATCGGTTCTTTCCGGCCTCGTGGCTGTTGAATACTCTTTCTCTCTCTCTGTCTCTCTCTCTCTCTCTCTCTTTCTCTCTCTCTCTCTCTCACTCACTCAAGACGTAAAATATCATGTCCTTACACAACCATCGATCCATTTTGCATGTCAAATAGCTTGACACTAAATATTTCTTGTTCCAAGATGCCAAACTATCAACCAAATTTTTTGTTCCCTCTATCTACTTCTGTCTACCTCGGTCTCTTCTACCTTGGATCTTCCCTACCGCCGGTGGCTGCTCTAGACGCCTCTTCTCCAAACATGCCCTACAAATCCTGGTTATCGTTGTCTGAAATTCGTTATGATTTTCATTGTTTCATGTGCCTCTTTCAGAACTTCCCTGATGATTTTTATCGCTGTCCATGATATCTTCAACATTCTTCTTAAGAATTACGTTTCAGCTGATTCTAGCCTTCTTTGTGTCTCTTTAATGACCCTCCAAGCTTTTGTGTGTCTCTTTACTAGCCGTCCAGGCTTCTTTGTATCTTTTTTACTGAATGTCCTAGCTTCGCATACATAGAACATGATTGTTTCAATGTAACACTAACACTCTCTTCCTGACTCTCATAGATAATGCCTGTTAGATAAAGATGCTCTCATTTCTATGTTGCTGTCTCCTTTCTTTCAGACATTAATCATTGGATATATTCACACATAATATTTTCAGACATGCTTGCGAAGCAATTACTTACACATTACTGTGTTCTTGACATTCTGTTACAGAGAACTGTGTTCTTGACAATCTGTTACACAGAACTCTGTTCTTGACATTATGTTACACAGAACTGTGTTCTTGACATTCTGTTACACAGAACTTGACACACTCTTAAACAGGCCTGGAATAATGGTAACATAGCGAAGATGTTAGAAGAACCTTTATCACATCTCTCTTAGCAGTCTTCGCAAAAAATGAACATCTAGTGGTAAAATAAAGCAACCAAATCTGAGCTTCTCTTCTACTGTTATTAATATACTTGCATTTATATAACTGATCAAGCAATATTTAGAAGGTAAAGGTAACCACAAAGTTTAAAAATCTACTAGAGTAGAAGAAGTTTTAGTGCAAACCTTACCAAAAAGTTTACCTAAATAATAATTTAAAGGCAATGTTAGAGAAATAAAATAATAACAAAAATCATGTTTTGTTTGATCTTAATATAAAAGTGTTCTGAGCTCTGATACAACAGTTAACTATATATATATAAATTCCTAACGAATTGTTGTGCCCTAGAACTCTTGATAGTTAAAAAACATGGAGGATAGAATCTATGTATATCTGCTAAGGAAGTACTTGCTCAAGTATTTACTCGTGAAATTATTCCCTTGTTATTTCTGTGTAACATGTGAATTTTAATAAAACCGCAAGAACAGGACATTTGTTATAAAATGTTGAAATTCCACTTTGGAGTTTATATATTTAATGCCTAGTTTGTATATAATAAATAAGACAGAAGGGGTAACGTTAATGTATAAGTCATTCTCATTGAAACAATCTGCATGGAGACGTTTTTTCCTTGCAAAAAGCCATTAAATTGGCAAGTGCCTCATTTCTATGCCCTATGCTAAATTTCCCTACAACATGTCTTCCATCTTCAGTTCTTCCTGTACCAATCTTTGCATTAAAACTCCCTATTATTAATAGAATATCAATTTTCCGTACCTGGTCTATCATCGTTTCCAGTGTGTTATAAAAGTCTTCTACTTCCTCTTCTTCTGCTGCTGATGTAGATGATTGTTACATTTCTAGGAGTGCCCTTGAGTCTGATTGTGAGGATTCTGTCACTTACTGGATTGTAGCCTAATAATATTTTGATGTTGATTTGTCCAAGTAAAATGCCACTCCATTCTGTCCTCCTAATTCTCCACCAGAGTATTAAAGATATTATCATTCTCGCTTTTGAAGTGTCCTGATCCTTTCCATCGATGTTCACGGATTCCCAAAATGTGTGTCCCCGTTCTTTTCATCTCATCACTTATTATTTGATACTTCCCCTCATACATACTTCTTACATTCCATGTTCCTACTTTTATTTTTCTTTTTAGTTTGATGCGCGGGATTCCTTTAGTAGCACCGTCAAGATTGTGTCTACCATCACAATTACTAGTAGTGACCTCTGTCTCACACTCTTCCCCAGTGTTAAAATTAGATCTGTCTGCCCACCATCAGATCTTTTTCCTATTTGACTTTCCATGTTGCTGTTTGGGTTTCTTGGTCTATCTTAAGAAGATAGTTTACCATTGCTTTCCTTCCGGGCAGTGACTGTACTAGTCAGTGATCCTAGCCAGGGTCCCTACATTGAGATCATCTGCCTACCATCATAGAATGGTGACCCCAACCAGCATTATCTGTCAGCTGCTCTCCCGTTCCATCCACCACCCGCTCCCATGACTTCACGTCACCTTGGTCGGGGGGCTATACGGGTAAGAGCTATATCCAGGAAAAATCAGTATTTTACCTTGTAAGATATTAATTCTAGGAAGGGAAAAGAAGACACAATACTAAAGTTTTCACTTAACGTAAGAAGGAAAGAAAATACCGCCCCCCCCCCAAAATACTATATTAAGTTGAGAGATCACGTGTTCTAAACGGGAAATAACAATGGAAATATTTTTTGAATCAACAAAAGTAAACTTCATGATGGAAGGGAGGTAGTAATGAAATTATTAATTTGCTATGTTATTTTCAATCATTGGTCAAAGGGAGGCAACTACAAATATGTGTAACAAATGATATTAGTAGTGGACGATAAGTAGCAATGAAAACGCTGTATCTGTTTAATAAACTTTATAGAATGTAAATAGCGTGAATCATAATAATTTGTAAAATCATGAATGGAAATGCTCATAACACCTTTTTTTTTAGGGTGAGGGGTGGGGGGATAGTGGGCTCTTATGTTTTTATAGTGAACTATGTAAGCTTAATACTTTTACGTGTGTACTGAAACAAAAAATGAGGAGTATATGTTAGTTTTAAAATATTATTAATCTTTAAGTATGAAATGTATACCTTTTTCTTGCATTTGAAGGAGTTATTGATAGAAAAATATGAAAACCATTCATTGTTTTACCTAGGCGATCAAAACGAAAAATGGAAAAAAGAACGCTGTCCTGGGACAACATATCTCATTTGATACGGTCACGTTCTATCAAGACTTTATCTTTGACTTGTATTTAGACTTGAAAATAAAGTCGGGAACTGCTTCATTCATTGACTAGGAACAGCTTTATTTATTGATCAGGTACACTTAGGAGCAGCTTTATTCATTGACTACGTACACATAGGAACAGCTTTATTCATTAACAGAGTGGACTTCAGAACAGCTTTATTCATTGACCAAATACACTTAGGAACAGCTGTATTCATTGACCGCGTACACCTAGGAACATCTTTATTCATTAAAAAAGTACACATCGCAGCAGCTTTATTCATTTACCATAACACTTATAAACATCTTTATTCATTTACCTTATGCTTCCTTGATTACACGAAGACATTCGACAAGGTGAAGTATAATGAAATTTGATTGCTTGAAGACATCAATATAGAGGGAAAGACCTGAGGATTCTAAAACATCTATACTGGCAGCAAGAAACAACAGTTCGAGTTGAAAATAGAATTGGAAAATATCAACCTATAAAACAAGGGTTGCGACAAGGATGTGTACTATCTCCAGACCTTTTTTTCTCTGTGCAGCGAGAATATTCTAAGAACAATCATCACAGAACCAGGCATAAAAATTGGAGGATACAATATTACAACCTTCGGTATGCTGACGACACAGTATTGATAGCTGAGAACCAACAAGTCTTGCAAAATCTTTTGGATAAAGCCGCCAAAGAAAGTGAACAGAAAGGCCTTAGTTTGAACATCATAAAGACAGAGACTATGGTTACATCTTAGAAACAGAATCCATTAAAACGCAGTATAAAATTAAACAGAACTATTCTAAAGCAGGTGCAGAAATTTAAATACCTTGGAGCTGTAATAACTTCAGATGGGAAATGCAGAACAGAAATTAGGAACAGAATAGGCCAAGCAAAGACTGCATTTTAGAGAATGAGAAACATATTAACCAACACATCCTTATCAATGAATATTAGTAAACGGGTCCTAAAATGGTATATTGAACCCGTCTTGTTTTATGGAAGTGAATCATGGACAATAGGCAGGTCTGCATAAACATCATTGGAAGCAGCAGAAATGTGGTTTATCAGAAGAATGTTACGAATCCGTTGGACAACAAAAATAACTAATGAAGAATGTATGAGAAGAGCTGGAGAGACCAAAAAATCCTGTCCAAAAATAAGAAAGAGACAATGTACTTTCACAGGATATCCAATGAGAAGAGGGGACACTGAAGATATTATAACAACAGGAAAAATAGAAGGAAGAAGATCAAGAGGAAGACCAAGAGAAATGATACTGGACGGTCTGACGGGATGGTGTGAGAGGAGATCACGAACTGAGATGATGGCCTGCATGAAGGATCGTGTACTTTGGAGAAGCACAATAGCCAACGCCAGTCGGCAAGGCTTTATACATTGAGCAATACGCTTAGGAACAGCTTTATTCATTGACCTCGTATACCTAGGAACAGCTTTATTCATTGACAAGTACACCTAGGAACAGCTTTATTAATTGACCATGTACACATAGTAACAGCTTTATTTATTGATCACGTACACGTAGAAACAGATTTATTAATTGAACACGTACACCAAGGAACAGCTCTATTCATTGACCACGTGCAACTAAAACAGCTTTATGCATTGACCACGTACACCTACGAACAGCTTTATTCATTGATCACGTACGTCTAGGAACAGCTTTATTCATTGACCACGTACACCTAGTAACAGCTTTATTCATTGACCACGTACACCTAGGAACAGCTTTATTCATTGACCACGTACACCTAGGAACAGCTTTATTCATTGACCACGTACACCTAGGAACAGCTTTATTCATTGACCACGTACACCTAGGAACAGCTTTATTCATTGACCACGTACACCTAGGAACTGCTTTAAACTTTGACACAGGACACTTCGGAAGAACTTCTTTTTTTTTTGGACACAGTAGAGAACTGTGGTGTTTCTGCGCGATGTCTATGCTATAAAAATGTGCAGGTCGCATCATATAAATCTTCTTATTCTTCTTTTTCTTCTTCTTCTTTTTGGAACTACGAGCTAGTGTTATTTGCAGTCAATGTGGTGAAGATGTTCAAGCACAGCGTGGTGTTGGATTGGGAGCAGGCTACAGTGGCTAAATTTTCGTGGGTGAAGCTAAAATGCAGGGTTGTGTATTACTTCTTTTCCAGACTCCACCTCCTATGTGTACTACGGCCACACCTCCCCTTTAGCCAGGCTAAGCCTGTTACTGGGGGGAAGGGGAGGGAGGTATGAAACGGAGAACTATGACAGAATCTAGGCTGACAATGCTTGGCCAACCCTGACTCTAGCATGTCCAGATATGCTTCGCCAAACCCTGACTCTAGCATGTCCAGGTATGCTTCGCCAACCCTAACTTTAGCATGTCCAGGTATGCTTGGCCAACCCTAACTCTGGCATGTCCAGCTATGCTTCACAAACCCTGACTCTAGCATGTCCAGCTATGTTTCACCAACCCTGACTCTAGCATGTCCAGCTATTCTTGGCCAACCCTAACTCTAGCATGTCAGACAAGGGTGCTGACGAACAAATCTAACAGATTCTTGATTTAAGTCAAGAGATAACTATCCTGCGCTTCAACTACGTAATAATAATAACTAGTAAGTACCACGTATTATATTACACAAGATTTGATGGCGTATTTCTTAATCACGAGGAAAAGTGCGGTACATGAAAACATATTAAGCAGGAAACTCTGTTGTAAAGAGAAAAAGAACAACACAGTCTCTCAGATCATCAGATATGTTTCCCCTCCCCTCCTCTCCCCCTCTCCCGCATGCCGCCATCTCTTCTACTCTTTAAACTTCTGAACATTGGTCTGCCGGCAACTTTTACTGGCAATGTTTACTGGAAACAGAACCTGTCTGGGATATGAAAAGAAGAGAAAGCGCAATAAGAATTAACGACGTATCAAAAGTCTCTCGATAAGGTTTTACAGTCTAAGGGAAACAATCCAATACATTTGTCGATTTAAAAGGATGGACGATGACATGTAGAGATTGTGCCCCTTCGTTGGAAACGTTTTTTAATACACAAGAAATATACAGTATATTAATCTATACCTTTTTTTTTTCTTTAACTGTTGATCATTAACCTATTACTTTTATTTCACAGTTCAAATTTTTGTATCGTTATGTTTTTCCCACATTTGAGGGCTTCCAAATAATTAACTTATTACTTTCATTCACGTCAGATGGTTTTTAATCATTAGCTGATAATTTTATTCACATTCGAGGCTTACTAATCATTAACTGATTACTTTTATTTACATTTAAAATCTTTAAGACATTAGTGTACTATTGGTATGTTAAACATTAACACTACTTCTATTTTACTTTTAGCAAGTCTTTGATTGAACATTACTTTCTTTAAAACTTAACTCATTACTTTTCGCCATATTTAGCACTTCTTAAACATTAAATTGCTAATTATCTTCATTTCTTTCATTTTTATTTTTGTCTATACTTCTCTTCATTTTATTCATTCCTAGTTTTGTTATACTTGTCTTCATTTCTTTCGTTTCTAGTTTTGTCTATACATGTCTTCATTTCTTTCGTTTCTAGTTTTGTCTATACATGTCTTCATTTCTTTCGTTTCTAGTTTTGTCTATACTTGTCTTCATTTCTTTCATTTCTATTTTTATCTATACATAATATTGCGAATCCCCTGGACAGCAAAAATAACTATTGAAGAATGTATGAGAAGAGCTGGAGAGAAAAAAAATCTTGTCAAAAAGATAAGAGAGAGACAATGTACTTTCATAGGACATGCAATGAGAAGAGGGGGCATTGAAAATATTATAACATCAGGAAAAATAGAAGAAAGAAAAGTCAAGGGAAGACCAAAAGAAACGAAATATTGCTGATATGCTAGGGTCAGCATTGAGGAACTATAGCTGACATGCTAGGGTCAGGATTGAGGAACTCTAGCTGACATGCTAGCTTCAGGATTGAGGAACTATAGCTGACATGCTAGGGCCAGGATTGAGGAACTATAGCTGACATGCTAGCTTCAGGATTGTGGAACTATAACTGACAAGGTAGGGTCAGGATTGAGAAACCATTGCTTTCCACGACCCTGCCCCCACTTCCTCGTTGTTACCCCCAGTAACAGACACAGCTTGGCTAAAAGGACAGTGATCGTCATAGCCTCCATGGTGGTGGAGTCTGCTAAAGTACTGCATTCCACCCAGAGAGTGAAAGAATAGCTCTCGTAGCGCGCTTCCAATCCGACATAATGTTGTGCCTCAACAGCATAATGGCGTCCGTTGCAAAGCACATCAACTCGGAATTCCAGGGGGATAGGAGGCAAGTTAACCTAGAAGAAGGGAAGATTTAGATAAGTTGTAGAACTTTGCATCTTCTTAGACAGCTTCTCCCACGGCTGGTTCAGTTGGTTACGGAACTGTATAATCTATGGCAGTAAGAGTAAACAATTTTCTAATGCATCTGTTGGTTAAGGGCCTGTATAATCTATGGCTGTAAGAGCAAACAATGTCTTACGGCATCGTTTATGTCTTATTTTAGTTTTGGTCCTCTTTTCCTCTATCCAATGTCACTCCACCGTTGTTACTCTTTGTGTTACACGGTCCTTCATTGGTTCTTTTCGACCTTGTGGCTTTTGAATACTCTTTATCTCTCTCTCACTCAAGGCTTAGGATATCATGTCCTTCCACAACCATCGATCCATTTTGCATCTCAAATAGCTTGACACTGAATATTTCCCGTACCAGGATGCCAAACTATCAATATTTGGTTCTCTCTGTCTACTTCTCTCTACCTCTATCTACTTCTGGCTACATCTGTCTACTTCTGTCTACCTCGGTCTCTTCTATCTTGTATCTTCCTTACCGCCGTTGGGTTGTCTAGACGCCTCTCCTCTAAACATGCCCTACAAATCCTTGTTATCGATGTTCGAAATTCGTTATGATTTACATTGTTTCCTGTGCCTCTTTCAGAACTTCCTTGATGGGTTTTCTCGCTGTCTATGGTATCTCAACATTCTTCTTAAAAACCACATTTCCGCTGATTCTAGCCTTCTTTGTGTGTCTTTACTGTCCGTCCAATCTTCCTTGTGTCTTTTTACTGACCGTCCAAGTTCCTTTTTGTCTCTTTAATGAACCTCCAAGCTTCTTTGTGTCTCTTTATTGATCGTCCAAGCTTTTTGAGTCTCTTTACTGACCGTCCAAGTTCTTTGTGTCTCTTTACTGACCGTCCAAGTTCTTTGTGTCTCTTTACTGACCGTCCAAGTTCTTTGTGTCTCTTTACTGACCGTCCAGGCTTCTTTGTATCTTTTTTATTGAATGTCCTAGCTTCGCATCCATAGAACATGATTGTTTCAATGGAACACTAACACTCTCTTCCTGACTCTCATAGATAGTGCCTGTTAGATAAAGATGCTCTCATTTCTATGTTGCTGTCTCCTTTCTTTCAGACATTAATCATTGGATATATTCACACATAATATTTTCAGATCTGCTTGCAAAGCACTTTCTTACACAATACTGTGTTCTTAACATTCTTTTACACTGAACTGTGTTCTTGACATTCTGTTACACTGTACTGTGTTCTTGACATTATGTTAC
The DNA here is from genome assembly GCA_009760885.1 of Achatina immaculata. Lineage (NCBI taxonomy): Eukaryota > Metazoa > Mollusca > Gastropoda > Stylommatophora > Achatinidae > Lissachatina > Lissachatina immaculata. The sequence continues at coordinate 8,153,580 of CM019714.1, read as the reverse complement.
ATAGAACTGTGTTCTTGACATTATGTTACATAGAACTGTGTTCTTGACCTCTGTTTCACAGAATTTGACACACTCTTAAACAGGCCTGAAATAATGAGTAGCAGAAATTTTATTGTAAACCTTATTGAAAATTTTACTTAAATACATTTCATACTTTAAGATTCATTATGCTTACTAATATATATTCCTGATTTTTTGTTTCAGTACACACGTCAAAGTATTAAGCTTACATAGTTCACTATAAAAACATAGAGCCCACTATCCCCCCACCCTAAAAAAAGGTGTTATGAGCATTTCCATTCATGATTTTACAAATTATTATGATTCACGCTATTTACATTTTATAAAGTTTATTAAACAGATACAGCGTTTTCATTGCTACTTATCGTCCACTACTAATATCATTTGTTACACATATTTGTAGTTGCCTCCCTTCGACCACTGACTGAAAATAACATAGCAAATTAATAATTTCATTACTACCTCCCTTTCATCATGAAGTTTACATTTGTTCATTCAAAACATATTTCCACTTATATTTACCTTTTAGAACACGTGATCTCTCAGCTTAATATGTGAATCTTTTTTTTTTTTTGGGGGGGGGGTATTTTCTTTCTTTCTTACGCTAAGTGAAAACTTTAGTATTGTGTCTTCTTTTACCTTTCTAGAATTAATATCTTACACAATAAAATACTGATTTTTCCTTGATATAGCTTTTACCTGTATAACCTGTATAGACAATGGCTACGATCAAAGACTACTACAGTCACTGCCCGGAAGGAAAGCAATGGTAAACTATCTTCTGAAGATATACCAAGAAACCCAAACAGCAACATGGAAAGTCAAATAGGAAAAAGATCTGGTGGTGAGTCCCCCAGGCCAGATAGATCTAATTTTAACACTGGAGAAGAGTGTGAGACAGAGGTCAGTACTAGTAATTGTGATGACGGACAAAATCCTGAAGTATTAATAAGGAAATCCCGCGCATCAAACTAAAAAGAAAAATAAGAGTAGGAACATGGAATGTAAGAAGTATGTATGAGGGGAAGTGATGAGATGAAAAGAACGAGGATACACATTTTGGGAATCTGCGAACATCGATGGAAAGGATCAGAACACTTTAAGACCGAGAATGATAATATCTTTATATACTCTAGTGGAGAATTAAGAGGAAAGAATGGAGTGGCATTTTATTTGGACAAATCAACATCAAAAGTATTACTAGGTTACAATCCAGTAAGTGATAGAATCCTTACAATCAGACTCAACGGCACTCCTAGAAATGAATGTAACAATCATCCAGATATATGCACCTACATCAGCAGCAGAAATCAGGAAGTAGAAGAATGTTATAACACACTGCAAACGACGTTAGACCAGGTACGGAAAATTGATATTCTATTAATAAAGGGGGGGGGGGGGAGTTCATGCAAAAACTGGTACAGGAAGAACTGAAGATGGAGGACATGTTGTAGGGAAATTTAGCATAGGGCATAGAAATGAGGCACTTGCCAATTTAATGACTTTTTGCAAGGAAAAAACGTCTCCATGCAGATTGCTTCAATGAGAATGACTTATACATTAACGTTACCCCTTCTGTCTTATTTATTATATACAAACTAGGCATTAAATACATAAACTCCAAAGTGGAATTTCAACATTTTATAACACATTTCCTGTTCTTGTGGTTTTATTAAAATTCACATGTTACAAAGAAATAACAACGGAATAATTTCACGAGCAAATATTTGAGCAAGTACTTCCTTAGCAGATATACATAGATTCTATCCTCCATGTTTTTAAGCTAACAATTCCTTAGGAATTTATATATAAACTGTTATTATTTTATTTCTCTAACATTGCCTTTAAATTATTTAAGTAAAATTTTTCAATAATGTTTACAATAAAGTTTCAGCTAATCTGGTAGATTATTAAACTTTGTGGTTACCTTTACCTTCTAAATATTGTTTGATCAGTTATATAAATGCAAGTATATTAATAACAGTAGAAGAGAAGCTCAGATTTGGTTCCTTTATTTTGCCACTTGATGCTCATTTTTTGCAAAGACTGCAAAGAGAGATATGATAAATGTTCTTCTAACATCTTCGCTATTTTTCCATTATTTCAGGCCTGTTTAAGAGTGCGTCAGGTTCTGTGAAACAGAATGTCAATAACACAGTTCTGTGTAACAGAATGTCAAGAACACAGTTCTGTGTAACAGAATGTCAAGAACACAGTACGTTGAAACAGAATGTCAAGAACACAGCACTGTGTAAGAAAGTGTTTCTCAAGCATGTCTGAAAAAATTATGTGTGAATATATCCAATGATTAATGTCTGAAAGAAAAGAGACAGCAACATAGAAATGAGAGCATCTTTATCTAACAGGCATTATCTATGAGAGTCAGTAAGAGAGTGTTAGTGTTCCATTGAAACAATCCTGTTCTATGTATACGAAGCAAGGACATTCAGTAAAAAAGATACAAAGAAGCCTGGAGGGTCAATAAAGAGACACAAAGAAGCTTGGAGGGTCAGGAAAGAGGCACAAAGAAGCTTGGATGGTCAGTAAAGTGATACAAAGAAGCCTAGAGGGTCAATAAAGAGACACAAAGAAGCTTGGAGGGTCAGGAAAGAGGCACAAAGAAGCTTGGATGGTCAGTAAAGTGATACAAAGAAGCCTAGAGGGTCAATAAAGAGACACAAAGAAGCTTGGAGGGTCAGTAAAGAGGCACAAAGAAGCTTGGAGGGTCAGTAAAGTGATACAAAGAAGCCTAGAGGGTCAATAAAGAGACACAAAGAAGCTTGGAGGGTCAGTAAAGAGGCACAAAGAAGCTTGGAGGGTCAGTAAAGAGGCACAAAGAAGCTTGGAGGGTCAGAAAAGAGATACAAAGAAGCCTAGAGGGTCAATAAAGAGACACAAAGAAGCTTGGAGGGTGAATAAAGAGACACAAAGAAGCTTGGAGGGTCAGTAAAGAGGCACAAAGAAGCGTGGATGGTCAGTAAAGTGATACAAAGAAGCCTAGAGGGTCAATAAAGAGACACAAAGAAGCTTGGAATGTCAGTAAAGAGACACAAAGAAGCTTGGAATGTCAGTAAAGAGACACAAAGAAGCTTGGAATGTCAGTAAAGAGACACAAAGAAGCTTGGACGGTCAGGAAAGAGACACAGGGAAGCTTGGACGTACAGTAAAGTGACACAAAGATGCCTGGACGGTCAGTAAAGAGACACAAAGAAGCTAGTACGGTCGGTAAAGAGACACAAAAGAGCTTGGTGGGTCAGTAAAGAGACACAAAGAAGGCTAGAATCAGCAGAAATGTAGTTCTTAAGAAGAATGTTGAAAATGTCATGGACAGCGAGAAAACCCATCAAGGAAGTTCTAAAAGAAGCACAGGAAACAATTAAAATCATAACGAATTTCAGACAATGATAACCAGGATTTGTAGGGCATGTTTGGAGGAGAGGCGTCTAGAGAACCCAACGGCGGTAGGGAAGATCCAAGTTAGAAGAGACCGAGGTAGACAGACGTAGACAGATGTAGCCAGAAGTAGACAGAGGTAGACAGAAGTAGACAGAGAGAACAAAAAATTGATAGTTTGGCATCCTGGTACGGGAAATATTCGGTGTCAAGCCATCTGAGATGCAAAATGGATCGATGGTTGTGGAAGGACATGATATCCTACACCTTGAAAGAGAGAGAGAGAGAGAGAGAGAGAGAGAGAGAGAGAGAGAGAAAGAATATTCAACAGCCACAAGGCCGGAAAGAACCGGCGAAAGACGGTCTGACATAAAGAGTAACTCTGCATAATGGTGGAGTGACCTAGGATAGAGGAAACGATGACCAAAACTAAAATAAAAGACATAAACGATGCCGTAAGACATTGTTTGCTCTTACTGCCATACATTATACAGATCCGTAATCAGCAGATGCATTAAGACATTGTTTGCTATTACTGCCATATATTATACAGATCGGTAACAAACAGATGCGGTCAGATATTGTTTGCTATTACTGCCATAGATTATTCAGTTCCGTAACAAACAGAACCAGCCATGGAAGAAGCTGTCTAAGAAGATGCAAAGTTCTACAACTTATCTAAATCTTCCCTGCATTAAAACAGTCTTCTAGGTTAACTTGCCTCTTCTGGCTCTTCTTCCTTCTATTTTTCCTGTTGTTATAATATTTTCAATGTCCCCTCTTCTCATTGCATGTCCTATGAAAGTACATTGTCTCTCTCTTATCTTTTTGACAAGATTTGTTTGTCTCTCCAGCTCTTCTCATTCATTCTTCATTAGTTATTTTTGCTGTCCAGGGGATTCGCAAGATTATGTATAGATAAAAATAGAAATGAAAGAAATGAAGAGAATTATAGACAAAACTAGAAACGAAAGAAATGAAGACAAGTATAACAAAACTAGAAATGAAAGAAATGAAGAGAAGTATAGACAAAAATAAAAATGAAAGAAATGAAGATAAGTAACAATTTAATGTTTAAGAAGTGCTAAGTATGGCGAAAAGTAATGAGTTAATTTTTAAAGACAGTAATGTTCAATCAAAGACTTGCTAAAGGTAAAATAGAAATTGTGCTAATTTTTAACATACCAATAGTGCACTAATGTCTTAAAGATTTTAAATGTGAATAAAATTTATCAGTTAATGATTAAAAACAATCTAACGTGAATGAAAGTAATAAGTTAATGATTGGTAGCCCTCAAATGTGGGAAAAAAAATAACGGTGCAAAGATCTGAACTGTGAAATAAAAGTAATAAGTTAATGATCAACAGTTAAAGAAAAAAAAAGGAATAGATTAATATACTGTATATTTCTTGTGTACTAAAAACGTTTCCAACGAAGGGGCAAATTCTCTACATGTCATCGTCGATCCGTTTAAATCGACAAATTTATTGGATTGTTTCCCTTAGACCGCAAAACCTTCTTGTCGATCGACTTTTGATACGTCGTTAATTCTTGTTGCGCTTTCTCTTCTTTTCATATCACAGACAGGTTCTGTTTCCAGTAAACATTGCCAGTAAAAGTTGCCGGGAGACCAATGTTCAGAAGTTTAAAGAGCAGAAGAGATGGCGGCATGCGGGAGAGGGGGAGGGGAGGGTATACGTATCTGATGATTTGAGAGACTGTGTTGCTATTTTTCTCTTTACAACAGAGTTTCCTGCTTAATATGTTTTCAGGTACCGCACTTTTCCTCGTGATTAAGTAATACGTCATCAAATCTTGTGTAATATAATAAGTGGTACTTACTAGTTATTATTATTACGTAGTTGAAGCGCAGGATAGTTATCTTTTGACTTAAATCAAGAATCTGTTAGATTTGTTCGTCAGCACCCTTGTCTGACATGCTAGAGTTAGGGTTGGCCAAGAATAGCTGGACATGCTAGAGTCAGGGTTGGCGAAGCATAGCTGGACATGCTATAGTCAGGGTTGGCGAAGCATAGCTGGACATGCTATAGTCAGGGTTGGCGAAGCATACATGGACATGCTAGAGTCAGGGTTGGCCAAGCATTGTCAGCCTAGATTCTGTCATAGTTCTCCGTTTCATATCTCCCTCCCCTTCCCCCCAGTAACAGGCTTAGCCTGGCTAAAGGGGAGGGATGGCCGTAGTACACATAGGAGGTGGAGTCTGGAAAAGAAGTAATACACAACCCTGCATTTTAGCTTCACCCACGAAAATTTAGCAACTGTAACCTCTCCCAGTCCAACACCACGCTGTGCTTGAACATCTTCACCACAACGGCTGCAAGTAACACTAGCTCGTAGTTCCAAAAAGAAGAGGAAGAAAAAGAAGAATAAGAAGATTTATATGACGATGCGACTAGTACATTTTTTATAACACAGACTTCAGGCAGAAACACCACAGTTCTCTACTGTGTCCAAAAAAAAAGTTGTTCCGAAGTGTATTGTGTCAATGTTATATATATATATATATATATATATATATATATATATATATATATATATATATACATTAACTCAAGGATCAGAGGTTAGAGCAATGTTATTTTAAGATCACACAAAACATGATTTTTCTATTTATTTTATTTCTCTAAAATTGCCTTAAATTATTTAAGTAAAACTTTTCAATAATGTTTACAATAAAGTTGCTGATAATCTGGTAGATTATTAAACTTTGTGGTTACCTTTTCCTTCTAAATATTGTTTGATCAGTTATATAAATGCAAGTATATTAATAACAGTAGAAGAGAAGCTCAGATTTGGTTCCTTTATTTTGCCACTTGATGCTCAATTTTTGCGAAGACTACTAAGAGAGATATGATAAAGGTTCTTCTAACATCTTCGCCTTGTTTGCATTATCTCAGGTCTGTTTAAGAGTGTGTCAAGTGCTGTGTAATAGAGAACACAGATCTGTATAAAAGAATGTCAAGAACACAGTTCTATGTAGCAGAATGTCAAGAACACAGTTCTTTGTAACAGAATGTCAACAACACAGTTCTGTGCAACAGAATGTCAAGAACACAGTTCTGTGTAAAGCGAGTGTCAATAATACAGTTCTATGTAACAGACTGTCAAGAACACAGTTCTATGTAACAGACTGTCAAGAACACAGTTCTATGTAACAGACTGTCAAGAACACAGTTCTATGTAACAGACTGTCAAGAACACAGTTCTATGTAACAGACTGTCAAGAACACAGTTCTATGTAACAGAATGTCAAGAACCAAATACTGAGTAAGAAAGTGCCTCCCAAGCAGGTCTGAAAATATTATGTGTGAATATACCAAATGATTAATGTCTGAAAGGAAGGAGGCAGCAATATAGAAATGAGAGCATATTTATCTAACAGTCACTATCTATGAGAGTCAGGAAGAGAGTGTTAGTGTTACATTGAAACAATCATGTTCTATGGATGCGAATCAAGGACTTTCAGTAAAAAGATACAAAGAAGCCTGGACGGCCAGTAAAGAGAAACAAAGAAGCTTAGACCGTCAGTAAAGAGCACAAAAAAGCTTGAACGGTCAGTAAAGAGACACAAAGAAGCTTGGACGGTAAGTAAAGAGATACAAAGAAGGATAGAATCAGCGGAAATGTGGTTATTAAGAATATTGTTGAAGGTACCATGGGCAGTGAGATAACTCATCAACTAAGTTCTAAAAGAGACACAGGAAAAAAATGAAAATCATAACGAATTTCGAACAAAGATAATCAGGATTTGTAGGTCATGTTTGGAGGAGAGGCGTCTAGAGAACCCAACGACAGTAGGGAAGATCCAAGGTAGAAGAGACCGAGGTAGACAGAAGTAGACAGAGAGAACAAAACATTGATAGTTTTGCATCCTGGTACGGATAATATTCAGTGTCAAGCCATTTGAAATGCAAAATGGATCGATGGTTGTGGAAGGACATGATATTCTACGCCTTGAGGGAGAGAGAGAGAGAAAGAGTATTCAACAGCCACAAGGCCGGAAAGAACAGGTGAAAGACGAAGAGCGTGGTGTTGGATTGCAGCGCTATCTGAATAGCGTATTCTCACTATTTTAATCACCAACCCTCACCACACACGTGGTAAAATTATCCAGCAAGCCCATGCGGGCACTAAGTAAAAAAAAAATTTCGAGGCTTTCTAATCATTAACTGATTACTTTTATTTAGATTTAAAATCTTTAACACATTAGTGCACTATTGATATGTTAAACAATAGCACAGTTTCTATTTTACCTTTAGCAAGTCTTTGATTGAACATTACTGTCTTTAAAAATTAACTCATTACTTTTCGCCACATTTAGCACTTCTTAAGCATTAAATTGTTACTTATCTTCATTTCTTTCATTTTTATTTTTGTCTATACTTCTCTTCATTTCTCTCATTCCTAGTTTTGTTATACTTGTCTTCATTTCTTTCGTTCCTAGTTTTGACTATACTTGTCTTCATTTCTTTCATTTCTTTTTTTTATCTATACATAATCTTGCGAATAGCCTAGACAACAAAAATAACAATGAAGAATGAATGAGAAGAGCTGGAGAGACAAACAAATCTTGTCAAAAAGATAAGAGAGAGACAATGTACTTTCATAGAACATGCAATGAGAAGAGGGGGCACTGAAAATATTATAACAACAGGAAAAATAGAAGGAAGAAGAACCAAGGGAGAACCAAAAGAAATGAATCATTGTTGACATGATAGGGTCAGGATTGATGACCTATAGCTGACTTGTTAGGGTCACGGTTGAGGAACCACAGCTGACATGTTAGCTTCAGGATTGAGGAACTATAGCTGACATGCTAGTGTCAGAATTGAGGAACCATAGCTGACATGCTAGGGTCAGGATTGAGGAACTATAGCAGACATGCTAGGTTCAGGATTGAAGAACTATAACTGACATGCTAGGGTCAGGATTGAGGAACCATTGCTTTTTACGACCCTACCCCACTTCCTGGTTGATACCCCCAGTAACAGACACAGATGGCTAACAGGACAGGTCATAGCCTCCATGGTGGTGGAGTCTGCAAAAAAGTACTGCACTCCACCCAGAGACTGAAAGAATAGCTCTCTTAGCCCGCTCCCAATCCGACACAATGTTGTGCCTCAACGGCATCTTGGCGTCCGCTGCAAAGAACATCAGCTTGCAATTCCAGGGGGATAGGAGTCTAAACGCATCTGTTGGTTAGAGATCTGTATAATCTATGGCAGTAAGAGTAAACAATTTCTGAATGCATCTGTTGGTTACGGGCCTGTATAATCTATGGCTGTAAGAGCAAACAATGTCTTACTGCATCGTTTATGTCTTTTATTTTAGTTTTGTTCATCGTTTCCTCTATCCAATGTTACTCCACCGTTATGCAGAGTTACTATTATGTCACACGGTCTTTCACCGGTTCTTTCCGGCCTTGTGGCTGTTGAATACTCTTTCTCTCTCTATCCGTTAAGGCGTAGAATATCATGTCCTTCCACAACCATCGATCTATTTTGCATCTCAATTGGCTTGACACTGAATATTATCCGTACCAGGTTGCCAAACTATCAATTTTTTGTTCTCTCTGTCTAATTCTGTCTACTTCTGTCTACCTCGGTCTCTTCTATCTTGGATTTTCCCTACTGTCGTTGGATTCTCTAGACGCCTCTTCTCCAAACATGCCCTACAAATCCTGGTTATAATTGTTCGAAATTCGTTATGATTTTCATTTTTTCCTGTGTCTCTTTCAGAACTTAGTTGATGGGTTTTCTCATTGCCCATTTTACCTTCAACAATATTCTTAATAACCACATTTCAGCTGAATCTATCCTTCTTTGTATCTCTTTACTTACCGTCCAAGCCTCTTTTTATCTCTTTACCGACAGTCGAAGTTTCATTGTGTCTCTTTACTGACCGTCCAAGCTTCTTTGTGTCTCTGTACTGACCGTTCAAGCTTCTTTGTGTCTCTTTACTGACTATCTAAGCTTATCTGGATCTCTTTACTGACCGTCCAAGCATCTTTGTGTGTCTCTTTACTGACCGTCCAAACTTCTGTGTGTCTCATTACTGACCATCCAAACTTTTTGTGGTCTTACTGACGGTCTAAGCTTCTTTGTGTCTCTTTACTGACCTCCAAGCTTCTTTGTTTATCTTTACTGACCGTCCAAGCCTCTTTGTGTCTCTTAATTGATCGTCCAAGCTTCTTTGTTAAAGGCTGTAGATATATAACTAACAGTGCTGTAACGTAGGACTTCTGTTAAAGGCTGTAGATATATAACTAACAGTGCTGTAACGTAGGACTTCTGTTAAAGGCTGTAGATATATAACTAACAGTGCTGTAACGTAGGACATCTCTTTAAGGTTTTGGATATACTCATCCAGTAAGACCAGATAAGAAAGTAGATTTTACTTCATATCAGTTTTACCACACAAAAAAACACAAACTGTGTGTATGTAGACTTACTTCAACTGCATAAACTTTCTGACGTCAGCGACTTTTGTGCCGAATACTCTAGAAGACAAAGGTAAATGAAAGAAATATGCTCCGGTATTGATGACTCGGTGTCTAACGGGCTCATCCATCTTGGTTATCAGTTACAAGTCGTATGTTAACATTGATAACTTTATACTCAGTTATACGTTTGTGATCTTCTTATAAACCAACAGTGTCCACTCGTGATTCTTGTAAACAGATATTGCTTTTATGATGTTATATGCTTTGTGTTTCAAACTAAGTGTATCTGCGTTTTAGGTAACTCTACAGTAAACAGAAGTGAGTTGTGTGAAGACATGAAAAGATGTTGATACCTGCAAGAGTTACAGGTCCCTTCTCTGAACATTGCATCCTGCTGCTGTTACTCACTGTGCTGGAAACTGAAACAGAAGGTAAGGCACGTGCACGCTCTGTCACGTGATTGCTTCTCTTTCAGTGAGGTATGGCAGAAGTTGTCTCCCATTAAAAAACAACGAGCAACGGCGAGCTTTTAGTTGGCCTGCCCATTCTGTTGTTTAGTTATGTAAGGAGCGAGTAGGCTGGTTATATGTTGCATTCTTTCAATTTCAGTATCAGTGGAATAGATAGTTCCTTCTTATTTTCCAGTTCAGTTTCAGTATCAGTGGAATAGATAGTTCCTTCTTCTTATTTTCTAGTTCAGTTTCAGTATCAGTGGAATAGATAGTTCCTTCTTATTTTCCAGTTCAGTTTCAGTATCAGTGGAATAGATAGTTCCTTCTTCTTATTTTTCAGTTCAGTTTCAGTATCAGTGGAATAGATAGTTCCTTCTTCTAATTTTCCAGTTCAGTTTCATTATCAGTGGAATAGATAGTTCCTTCTTCTTATTTTCCAGTTCAGTTTCATTATCAGTGGAATAGATAGTTCCTTCTTCTTATTTTCCAGTTCAGTTTCATTATCAGTGGAATAGATAGTTCCTTCTTCTTATTTTCCAGTTCAGTTTCATTATCAGTGGAATAGATAGTTCCTTCTTCTTATTTTCCAGTTCAGTTTCATTATCAGCAGAATAAATATTTGATTCTTTATTATTTCGATGAAACAAAAATTCGAGACTTTTTTCGACACCTTATTTTCGATCAAAGTCCCTGTCTTGTACGTTGTACTGGCATCTGTAACATCACACTGACGTCGTTCTGAAAGGGTGCATACCCATTTTTAGCCCACTTAGGTAGCAGAATATTATCTTCAAGGAAAACTGACACTCAGGTTGAGAACAGATTCAGTAAAGCGAATCAAGTCATTGGGTAACTGGCTGACTTACTTTAGAACTAAAACAATAAGTGCGCTGTACAACATAATTTTCATTTCAACTCTATGCTATCAATAACAAACATGGACACTAACAGACAAGAGTAAAAGGAAAATCATCACGACAGAAATGAGATTGATTGATTGATTGATTGATCTTTATTTTAAAAGGGTTAAGAATTGAGCACGCAGGCCCGTCTGACATTCTGCCCTTTATCATACATCTTTCACTCTATTCCAGACATTCTACAAATACGCTGTTCATATAACAAACATAACTAACATTGAAGCTGAGAGACATAAAATAAAATATAACATTTACGTTTCGCTCTTAAACATTCACTCAGTACAGAAGTACATTATAAATGACTATCTACTAAACAAATTTACAACAGTGGTTATATTCCCAGTGACCTGATTAAATCCACGTTTATAGCACTACCAAAGAAACCAGGTGCAAAGGAATGTGACGACCACCGGACTATCAGCCTCTCATGTCACATAACGAAGCTACTTCTGAGAATAATTATGAGAAGAACAAGGAAAAAGATAAAAACAGAAATAGCAGATGAACAGTTTGGATTTGTTGAAGGAAAGGGAACACACAATGCCATTTATGCTTTACGAGCACTAACAGAAAGAGCTTTAGAAGTACAGAAAGATATCTACTTATGCTTCATTGATTACACCAAGGCATTTGACAAGGTGAAACATAATGAAATTATTAACATGCTTGAAGATATCAATATAGACGGCAAAGATCTGAGGATTGTAAAACATCTATACTAGCAGCAAGAAGCAGCAGTTCGAGTTGAAAATAGAACTGGAAAATATCAACCTATAAAACAAGGGGTGCGACAAGGATGTGTACTATCTCCAGACCTTTTTTCTCTGTACAGCGAGAATATTCTAAGAACAATCATCACAGAACCAGGCATCAAAATTGGAGGATACAATATTAACAACCTTCGGTATGCTGACGACACAGTACTGATAGCTGAGAACCAACAAGACCTGCAAAATCTCTTGGATAAAGTCGCCAAAGAAAGTGAACAGAAAGGCCTTACTTTGAACATCAAAAAGACAGAGACTATGGTTATATCTAAGAAACAGAATCCACCAGCATGCAGTATTAAATTAATCGGAACTATTCTAAAGCAGGTGCAGAAATTCAAATACCTTGGAGCAGTAATAACTTCAGATGGGAAATGCAGAACAGAAATTAGGAACAGAATAGGCCAAGCAAAGACTGCATTTTAGAGAATGAGAAACATATTGACCAACACATCCTTATCAATGAATGTTAGAAAACGAGTCCTAAAATGCTATATTAAACCTATCATGTTATATGGAAGTGAATCATGGACAATAGGCAAGTCTGCACAAAAATCATTGGAAACAGCAGAAATGTGGTTTATTAGAAGAATGTTGCGAATTCCTGTGAAAAGCAAAAATAACTAATGAAGAATGTAGGAGAAGAGCTGGAGAGACAAAAAACCTTGTCAGAAAGATAAGAGAGAGACAATGTACTTTCATAGGACATGCAATGAGAAGAGGGGGCATTGAAAATATTATAACAACAGGAAAAATAGAAGGAAGAAGATCAAGAGGAAGACCAAGAGAAATGATACTGGACAGTCTGACAGGATGGTGTGAGAGGAGATCACCAAATGAGCTGATGGCCTGCATGAAGGATCGTGTACTCTGGAGAAGCATATTAGCCAACGCCAGTCGGCACGGCACATGATGATGATGATGATGATGACTAAACAAAATTGTGGGACTATTCAGAAAATAATTAATTGTATTCGGTGTCTGTAAGAGCAGTTTAAGATAACTTTTAAGTTTTATAATTCATGGAGGCATGTAGTCGACATCAAATAGATATTGGGAAAGCTTGTAGTTGTAGGAAGGAGTATAATTTATATTTTTTTATATAAGATGGGAGGGTATTCCAAAGATGAGCAGCAGAATAACTAAAACTTTTTTTGTAAAGATCAAGTCTAGGTTTTGGAAGTCATATGTTGTTCAAGCGTTGGCTACACTTTGGGCTAAATTTAAACAGGTTCCATAGATAAGGCGGGGCATGCCGTGAAAGAATTTGATGTACGCTTTGTTGAAGAGGAACCTGTTCTTAAGAGGTAGTATTTTGATACATTTGTGATGGTTAGTTGTTTGTGCTTAATCTTTGTCACTAGTAAGCTTTACTTCTAGCTTTTGGAGTGAGCAAAGCCTCTTTGTATTTGACACTGAGCAACCATCCCAAACTGTTGAGCAATAGTCTAAATGTGTTTGTATATGAGATATGTAGTATGTCTTCCTAGTGTCTTGATCGATGAAGTGCTTAAATTTAGCTAATTGGTATAATTTTTGTGCGATGAGTTTTGTTAGACATTGCACATGAGAGTTCCAGGTAGATGTTGGTCAATAATAAGACCTAGTGTTTTGTGCTCGCTAACGTTTTCTATCTGTGATGTTTCTGTACAGATGTTTAATGAGAGTACTAAATATGATAAAGAGAGAACAAATAAGAAATGACACCGTCAGGGAAAAACAGGTTAAAATAACACCAAGGTTACACTATATCCAGAAACAGCAAGTCAAATAGTTTGGCCACGTTGCACGGTTATCGAAAGAAAATATACATCATAAGCATATACGCTATTTGTAGGTAATAGAGGAAGACGCCACCCACGCAAGAGATGGAGAGAGGAAATTACAGAAGCATAATTTATCCCAGTTATATGAAACAAATCGTCGAAAAATATCAAGATCTTTATTTGACCTCTCATCAACGAAAAGTAACTGAGGAAGGAGACAAGATAAGATAAGACAAGAAATGCAATAAAAGTGATCAGCAGAAGGAAATGTGACGGAAAACAAGGTTGTCTTTCGCCTTCTTTTGAGATATATTCTTTTTTTTTTTGGAAGAAGGGGTTAAATAAAAGGGATGGAAGGAGGAGTACAAAAGCTAGCTGCGAGAATCAGTGGGATTATAGTAGTTAGAGAGGAGGAGTACAGAAGATAGCTGCGAGAATCAGTGGGATTATAGTAGTTAGAGAGGAGGAGTACAAGAGATAGCTGCGAGAATCAGTGGTATTATAGTAGTTAGAGAGGAGGAGTACAAAAGAAAGCTGCTAGAATCTGTTGGATTATAGTAGTTAGAGAGGAGGAGTAGAAGAGATAGCTGCGAGAATCAGTGGGATTATAGTAGTTAGAGAGGAAGAGTACAAGAGATAGCTGCGAGAATCATTGGGATTATAGTAGTTAGAGAGGAGGAGTAGAAGAGATAGGTGCGAGAATCAGTGGGATTATAGTAGTTAGAGAGGAGGAGTACAAGAGATAGCTGCGAGAATCATTGGGATTATAGTAGTTAGAGAGGAGGAGTAGAAGAGATAGCTGCGTGAATCAGTGGGATTATAGTAGTTAGAGAGGAGGAGTAAAAAAGAAAGCTGCGAGAATCAGTGGGATTAGAGTAGTTAGAGAGGAAGAGTACAAGAGATAGCTATGATGATCAGTGGGTTTATAGTAGACAGAGAGGATGATTACATGAGATAGCTGTGAGAATCATTGGGATTATAGTAGTTAGAGAGGAGTAATACAAGACATAGCTGAGAGAATCAGTTGGTTTATAGAAGACAGAGAGAAGGAGTACAGGGCATATTTGTGAGAATTAGTGGTTTTATAATAGACGAAGAAAAGGAGTACAAGTCATAGCTGCGAGAATCAGTGGAATTATAGAAGACAGAGAGGAGGAGTACAGGACATAGCTGTGAGAATCAGTGGGATTATAGAAGACAGGAGTACAGGACATAGTTGTGAGAATCAGTGGGATATAGAAGACAGAGAGGAGGAGTACAGGACATAGATGTGAGAATCAGTGGGATTATAGAAGACAGAGATGAGGAGTACAGGACATAGCTGTGAGAATCAGTGGGATTATAGAAGACAGAGATGAGGAGTACATTACATAGCTTTTAGACGTAGACAGAGAGGATGAGTACAAGAGATAGCTGGAAGAATCAGTGGGTTTATAAGAGACAGAGGGGACGAATACAAGAGCTAGCTGTAAGAATCAGTGGAATTAAAGTAGACGGAGAGGATGACTACAAGACATAGCTCTGAGAATCAGTGAGTATTTAGTAGACAGAAATGAGGAATACCAGATATAGCTGTAAGAATCAGTTGGTTTATAGTAGACAAAGAGGATGAGTGCATGAGACAGCAGTAAGAATCAGTGGGATTATAGGAGTTAGAGAAGAGGAGTACAAGAGATAGCTGCGAGAATCAGTGGGACTATAGTTGTTAGAGATGAGGAGTACAAGAGATAACTACGAGATTCAGTGGGAATAAGGTAGTTAGAGAGGAGGAGTACAAGAGATAGCTGTGATAATCAGTGAGTTTATAGTAGACAGAGAGGATGAGTACATGATATAACGGTGAGAATCAGTGAGTTTATAGAAGACAGAGAGAAGAAGTACAGGACATATTTGTGAGAATTAGTGGTTCTATAATAGACAGAGAGAAGGAGTACAAGTCATAGCTGCGAGAATCAGTGGGTTTATAGTAGACAGAGGAGGAGGAGTACAAGAGATATCGGTGAGAATCAGTGGGTTTATAGTAAACAGAGAGGACGAGTACAAGTTATAACTGTGAGAATCAGTGGGATTATAGCAGACAGAGAAGACGAGTACAAGAGGCAGCTGTGAGAATCAGGAAATTTATAGTAGACAGAGAGGAGTAGTACTAGAGATAGTTGTGAGAATCAGTGAGTGTATAGTAGAGAGAGAGGACGAGTAAAAAAAAAACAGCTGTGAGAATCAAAATGTTTATAGTGGACAGAGAAGACGAATACAAGATATAGCTGTGAGATTCAGTGATTTTATAGTAGACAGACAGGACGTGTACAAGAGATAGCTGTGATAATTAGTGAGTTTATAATAGACAGAAAAGATGCGTAAAAATGAATCAGTGGGATTATATTAGACAGATAGGAGCAGTACAAGACATAGCTCTGAGAATCAGTGAGTATTTAGTAGACAGAGAGGAGGAGTACAAGATATAGCTGTAAGAATCAGTTGGTTTATAGTAGATAGAGAAGATGAGTACATGAGACAGCGGTGAGAATCAGTTGGTTTATAGTAGACAGAGATGATGAGTACATGAGATAGCAGTAAGAATCAGTGGGCTTATATTAGACAGAGAGGATGAGTAGATGAGATAGTGGTGAGAAACAATGGGTTTATTATAGACAGAGAGGACGATTACATGAGAGAGAGGACGAGTAAAAAAAAACAGCTGTGAGAATCAGTGGGTTTATAGTAGTCAGAGAGGATGAGTACATGAGATAGCTGAAACAATTAATGGGTTAATAGTAGACAGAGAGGATGAGTACATGAGATAGCTGTGAGAATCAGTGGGTTTATATTAAACAGAGAGGACGAGTACAAGTGATAACTGCGAGAATCAGTGGGATTATTGTTGTCAGAGAGGAAGAGTACAAGAGATAACTGTGAGAATCAGTAAGTTTATAGTAGACAGAGAGGAGGAGTACTAGAGATAACTGTGAAAATCAGGGAATTTATAGTTGACAGACAGTACGAGTACAAGAAATAACTGTGAGAGTCAGTGAGTTTATAGTAGACAGAGACGACGAGTACAAAAGATAGCTGTGAGAATGAGTAAGTTTATAGTAGACAGAAAAGATGAGTACAGGAGATAGCTGTGAGAATCAATGAGATTATAGTAGATAGAGAGGAGCGGTACAAGACATAGCTGTAAGAATCAGTGGGAATATAGTAGACAGAGAGGATGAGTAGAAATAATAACTCTGAGAATCAGTGAGTATTTAGTAGAGAGAAAGGAAGAGTACATGATTTAGCTGTGAGAATCAGTGGTTTTAAATAGACAGAGAGGAAGAGTACAAGAGATAACTATAAGAATCGGTTGGTTCATAGTAGACAGAGAGAGAAGTACAAGAGATAGCTTTAAGAATCGATGGGTTTATAGTAGACAGAGAGGACGAGTACAAGATATAACTGTGAGAATAAGTGGGATTATAGTAGACTAAAGTGGTAAGTTCTGACGACGCCCCAACCTGACCCCCCAAGGTCAAACAACTTCACTGCAAAGAAGATCGCGTTATCAAAAGCGCCGACAAAATTGATAGCATAGTTTGTTCACGAAAAGTTTGATATATGACTCAGATGAGCAACCCAACTATGTGTGCATCTCGCTCTCAAGATCAAACTCTGGCCAACAGCCATTAGGTTCGAGACACGTTCACTGAACTCATCCGTGAGACTGGTTTTTCTCCCTCTGTTCTCATCTACGTATCCATGATGGCTGCTTAGGGAAGCTAGCCTTTTATCTTCTTTCTAAGATCCATCTGCCAGGCAGCAGTGGGAGTCCCATAATGTCATCTTGCTCTTGAACTGGGGGATATATTTGTGACTTTCTGGACAGCATCTTTCAGCCTCTTGTGACTAGCCTGCCTATTTATCTGTAGGAGACTGATCACGCTATCACAAATTTTGTGAATCTTACCTTCTTGCCTGGTCAAGTTTACCTCATCTTCACTCTTGATGTCGTGTCCTTGTACACATCCATCCGGCTTTATCAGGAATTTCAGGCTGTCGAGTTATTTTTTAACAATTGACCACATCCTTATATTCTTACTTCAGGACTTACCACCTCCGCCTACTATAAACCCACCGATTCTTACATCTATCTCTTGTACTCCTCCTCTCAGTCTACTATGAACCCACTGATTCTTACAGCTATCTCTTGTACTTCTCTCAGCTTCTTATCTTACCCTTCTCTCAGCCTCTTATCTTTCTCTTCTCTCAGATTCTTATATTTTCCTTCTCTCAGCTTATCTTTCCCTTCTCTCAGCTTCTTATCTTTCCCTTCTCTCGGTTTCTTATTTTTCCCTTCTCTCAGCTTCTTATCGATCCCTTCTCTCAGCTTATCTTTCCCTTCTCTCAGCTTCTTATCTTTCCCTTCACTCAGTTTCTTATCTTTCCCTTCTCTCAGCTTCTTATCGATCCCTTCTCTCAGCTTCTTATCTTTCCCTTCTCTCAGCTTCTTATCTTTCCCTTCTCTCAGTTTATCTTTCCCCTATCTCAGCTTCTTATCTTTCGACGTCTGTGTTTGCATCACCACGCCCTCTTGACGCTGGGTTTCATTCGCCGTTTATTTCATTCATTAGATCACTCGGCTGTAAGGAATATGTTCTCACTTGGACCTGAGACCCATCAGTCATATCTTGGGACAACAAGTATAATAGTAGTAGTAGGTTTAGCGGCAGTATGTGCCAGTTAAAATAGAATGGTATAGTATAGTATGTGCCAAGACACGGCACTAATTAATGTACTTGCAAATGTATAAAGCCGCCACTCACGTGATAAACGATACTACTTTTTTCTTCCTCTATCTTTTGATTACATCTGGGGAATTTTAATATGTAAATGAGAACGAACACGTCTCAACAGTTTGAGAACCACGAACATTCAGATTGATAATAGCAATTACACATATTTATTACTGGTAAAATGAATGGTGAATAAGTGAGGATGTAACAATAAACTGAGTAAACAGATGAGTAATCCAACTCCTCTCCAGACGAGAACTAGTTCGCCATGTAGGGAGGGAGTGGCAACAGTCACTACTCTCAGCTAGGAAAAACAGGCCCTCAACATGATGGAATAAGAGCCAACTTACTAACTCACTGAAAATTCCGTGGATCCTTACATACAACTTCACATCACCAAAAATATCAGACTTAAATTCCTAAAAAATCTCAATAGAACTAATTTACATTTCTTCAGTTACACACTATTTCTAACAACTCGTAGCTGCATCAAAGATTTACACAGCGGATCCATGTGGAAAAAAAACAAACAAACTAATAGTTCACATCCTAGCATTCTATCTGAAACATCCTCCTCATTCGACCGCTACATAATGAATTTACAATCATAATGAATCTCACGCTACTAATTAATCTAATCCATATCGTCATAATAATCCTACGTAAGAGTTTGGTCCTTAAATATGAACTA
The DNA here is from genome assembly GCA_009760885.1 of Achatina immaculata. Classification (NCBI taxonomy): domain Eukaryota; kingdom Metazoa; phylum Mollusca; class Gastropoda; order Stylommatophora; family Achatinidae; genus Lissachatina; species Lissachatina immaculata. The sequence continues at coordinate 8,134,334 of CM019714.1, read as the reverse complement.
CAATTCCTATCCCTAAATCTTCCCGAAGATTCTATCCCGTGGAAGATAAAAATCGTGATTAAAACATGTCTCAGTCCGTGCAAAAATTGCCTGTTCTTATTTTATCTTATTTTAAGATTTTCTGTAACTAAAAATAACGAATTAAACAAACATGGCCTAAATAACCTTATTTAACTGTAAAAAAAAATCCCGTGCTGGACATGCAAGAAATGGCCTTCAACATGTCAAACCTGACCTATAGTTGACCCGTACTTTAAAAAAGAAATAACTAAGGGCGCTAACCACTACGCCAGTCCACCAAATAAATCCCTGGTTAACTTCTCCTATAACGTTAAATACACGAATAGAATTCCAGAATTAAGGAATTCCAGAAATAAGGAATTCTGTTACACAAGAACTCAGTCCTAAATCGAACTGCAGCTCGAAGAGAGTAAAACTGGTACTTACATACCCCCCCCTCCAGTTTGATAGTTAAGGACATTTTGTTTCGTCATCTCCATCTCCCTCAGACCGAACATAACACACGAGAACATTTTGTGGAACCTCTGCTGATCGAGTACAGACGAGACAAGAATCTCAAGGATCTATTAGAAAGCGCCTCTAGTCAGGGGGCAGGACTTTCTCTGGTACCAAACGTTGCGGTCGCCGTAGACTTGTCCGTTTGTTGTTCGGACAAACCTAGTTTCCTTCGCAAAATAAACATTATCAGTTCAAAGGGCTTTACCTGCACTTCTCGTAACGTCATTTATGCCATTAGATGCAAGCGTTGTGATAAGAACTACACAGGGGAGACTGGCCTGCACTCAGAAGATCGGCTTGGCCAGCATCTGAACAACATAACTAGTCGCCAAGCACGTCTAGCAAAGAGACCATGAAGGAAAATGAGACATCTCTGTAACTGCAGTCCGCTTCTGTTTTTCTGATCAACGCTCTCGAACGTTCTGGAACAGAGCTTTATTTCCCAGACTGGCTTGCTCCACCAAGAGCTGGGATAAACAATAAATCCAGGTTTCTTTAAACTATAGTTCCACTTTGTTGCTCCCTTTTTTCTATTTCTGCTATTCATGACTAACTTTCTTGCCTTAATCCCGCATACTTCGTTGTTTTTTCACATTATTGCCTTAATCTCACGTACTTCGTTGCGATTTCTCATTATTTCATGTGATGATTTATGCTTTATTTTTCAGCCCATTTCTTCCTCTCTAGTAGGCTTTGAAATATCCCTTGTCTAGGCATCCCTAACAAGCAGTTTTGTCCTCTCAGTGTTCTTTATTCTTCTGAACCTTGCTCCATCCATTCTCCATCTCCCACCCCCCCCCCCCCATATTGTCTTCTCACTTTTGTATCATCTGCGCCATCTGGGTGGCTTTGTTCGGGCCTTAGGTATCTGATCTATTAATTGTATAACGACGTGTTGCTTACCATACTCTTTGTGATCATTTCTCAGCCACTCGGTGGCTTTCACTTCGTGCTCTACTACGTCTGTCTGGGCGTATTTTGTGTTCAACTTTCTTAGTAAGAGTATGCCAAAAATTTAAGACTAAAATTTTCATCCGTCTTTCATGTTTGTATTTGCTGTGTTGTTTGTGTATGTGATCCTTGAGAAAGACTTGCCGAAATAATAGATTGTTGTACGCTCCCTTCATTTATATGTACTCACCTTAGTTTCTCACATTCTTGTTTCTACACAGTTTCCTCACTCTTTCTATCTTTTTGTAAAACTGAACCATACACTCATCTATTTTCACATTTTATATTATGTGATACTTATTGTCATGATAAGTAAATTACATTTTGAAAAAAAAATAAAAAGCGAAGAAAAGGGAGGAATCATCAGATATTAAAAAAAATCGTCCACCAAATGATGATCATTACTATGAGCAGACATATTTCAGGACATGTAACTATCTGAGACCACAACTATACAGACATGAAAATATCTGAGATTACAGTTATACAGACATGAGAACATCTGAGACAACAGTCATACAGACATAAACTATATGAGACCACAATTATACAGACATAAAGCTATGTGAGACCACATTCATACAGATATGATAATATGTGAGACCACAGTTACACAGACATGAACACAGCCATCGCTCTAGAGCTTTATGAGCCGGCACATTTCTTCGTGTCAGTCAGCATGCGTAAATGACTTTCAGAAATACCAGTTTTCTCAGCACAATATTAGGTAGTTCAGACTTGTTTAACTGTTAAACTTAACACGCTTTACACACATCAGCGGGAGTTAAATGATGTGTAAATCCTGCGGTGTAAATCTTACCGTGTAAATCTTATCTTGTAAATGTTACTGTGTAAATCTTATCGTGTAAATCTTACCGTGTAAATCTTGTCTACTGATTTATTAGAGCTGAGTTTAGGTCTCACTTTCCGAGCGAACATCAAAACTGGCTGATTCTCCTCCATCCGACCTGAGCAACATCATCATCATCATCATCATCATCATATCATCATATCATCATCATCAATCATCATCATCATCAATCATCATCATCATCCTGACCCGGTCATTCTCCAACAGATTTCTCTGGGTCCTTTTGCAAAGGTTTCTGGTAATATAAACCGGTTACAGTAACCGACTACCTCCAAAGTTTCGATATTTCTCTTATTTAATCGGTAGTAATTTACCGGTAATTGCCGGTTAACGCGATGACTGGAAATAGTGAACTGAAGGAAACAGTATTTCGGGAAAATAGCACATGTCGTTTTTGTGTCAGTCACTCTTAGTATAGTCTTAAGTTAACATCTAAATAATATGTGATTAATATAAGTATTGTGTTCTCATTAGATACTTGATACAGAGCGATATGGCTAGCACAGGTACTTGGCGTAATTCCACCAGTCAATTTCTTGTTGGTACGACAGTGTCAGCTTTGGTGGATGACCATTCAACGAGAATGGATTAGATGTAGCATAAAAAATACATCACTAGGACATATTCAAACTACAGAACCGTTACTCTGATTAGACACGCCAGTAACATTCTATTAAAAATCATAATGGGTAGACTTCATAAAAAAATTGAAGAAGTCAATATGGTCTAAGCTGGTTTCAGGCCAGGAAGAGGATCAAGAGATCATATATTCAGTATTATATTAATAACAGAGAAATGCCGAGAGTTTAATATGAATCTATATTTAATTTTTATAGACTATTCAAAGGCATTTGACTGTGTAAAAGACTAGAAACTTTGGAAAATAATGGAAAAAGGGATGTGCAACACATTTGATACAATTAACATTACTGCTGTATCTAGACCAACAAGCAGCAGTAAGAATAAATGGTAAAACAACAACTTGGTTTGACATACGACAAGGTGTCCGCCAGGGGTGCATATTGTTGCCTTACTTATTTAACTTGTATACTGAAAATATAATGAGGAATGTTAGAGAGATGTAGACAAAGAATATTACGATGCCATAACAATAGGAGATGATGAAATATCAGAAATTAGATATGCTGATGACACTGTATTACTTTCCAAAGCAGAAAAAGGAATGAAAAAATGCTAATTATGCCAGTCCGTAAGAACAGTGAAGAGCAAAATCTCTATCCCAAAGCAAAGAAAACTAAATTGATGACAACTGGCAAAACAAAAAAGGTATCTGAAATATGTATCATTGAGGACAATTTGGAAGAAGTGGAGAGTTTTGAATATCTTGGATCACTGCTAACTAATAATGGAGATACAATGAGGAAAATTAAGAGGAGGACATCTATCGCTTATCAGAAAGTAAAACACCTAAAGAATCTGTGGAGAGGAACAGACAGAAGTACAAAAATAAGATTTTTAAGGGCGTGCATCTTTCCCATCGAAACATATGCCTATGAGACCTGGACACTTAACAAAACAGCTGAGAAACACATAAATGCCTTTGAATGTAAATGCTACAGAAGAGTTCTTCAAATACCATGGACACAAAAAAGAACAAATATATTTATACTACAAGAACTTAATATTGAAGAAGGCAGGCTAGTAAAGAGGATTAAAGAGAGAAAACTAATATTTTTGACACATTAAACGTCATGATAATCTAGAGAGACAGTCTTGGAAAGGTACACAATGGGGAAAAGAAAGAGAGGAAGACAAAAGCGAAGATGGCTGCAAGTCACCGTCGATAATATGCAAATGAATGCATCAACAGCAGGCCATCTTGTTCACAACGGAGAGGCCTACATGAGAGCTGTTAGGGAGACAAAGTTCCACAAGGGACATGCACAAGACTGACTGACTGATGTTCCTGTTGTTTCTTGCTTGAAAAAAAAAGCAGTTTTTGTTTTCAGTTAAGTGTGGTAATAGATAGTAATGTCATTGTGTGTCCTAATATTTGTCGTGATAAAAAATATATTTAATATTTCAGAGTGTCCTCCAGGCTCATACGGTGCTAAGTGCTCAAGCCAGTGTTCAGATTACTGCTTAAATAAAACTTGTCACCATGAGACTGGTACCTGCCAGAGTTGTACGCACGGACGTGTAAAACCCACATGCGAAGGTCACACATTTTCTAGTTATTTGTACTATCTATATGAGAGAAATTTTACTGTTGCTGAAACTTAATACTATTTGTGAGAGCAAGACTATTCAAATATTGTGAATAATATGAGTCTTAAATACATACTGCAAAAGAAGCCAGATGGCGAAAGCACAAAGGAATTGCTCTTTGGAATATTAATGTCTTGATATAATTGTACTTGTGTATTGTCATGCATGCAGGGAAAATCGTACTGGACATTTTTGCGAAGGTAGTGTATAGTCCTCACTCCTCCGTATGTGTTATTAAAGTCTGAGATAAATTACTTTACGGCTTACTATGTATTGATTTCCTTTAAATTATTGCACTAATCTTTATTGTAACATTTTATTACACAAAGAATTGTAAATAATGTAGTAAACATTCACTCATTTATCCAACATAATTATGAGGCGTACGTACATGGACAGACTGATCCTTTAGAGTCTCTTATTTTACACTTGTTGTATTGCTGGCATATTTAAAAATGTTTTAAGTTTACTAAAGAAAGGACATTTTGAATAAATAAATAATTGTCTGATTTTGTGGAGGCTTTTGTGAGAGTCGGTTGCTTGTTAAACAAATATTTCTACTCTCACTTTCCCGTTTTCATAGTTTTTATAGTCGAGACATCGTACAGGAAGTCGATTTTTCTTTTCGCCCGTTACATATACGCGTATAAACAACTATTAGACATTCATTCACAGAGTAGCTCCATAAAGATCCTCAGGGAATCTGAATCTGAATCATAGGTGATCGCGTGCGAGGTAGATTTAAAACGTAATTGAACATTATATGTGTTTATACAGGGTGTTTTTAAAGTCCCACTACACTTTCTATGTAGAAGTAAAGAAAATGATATCATAAAAAATATGCTGGACAGTCAATCGTGAAGAAAAATGCAATGAATGGTTGCCTTCTGCTGGAGTAAGTTTTTGTACTCAAAACAGAATAGTGTTATCAATGGAAGAAATAATATTTTTGGTTCAACAAGTGTTTCGAAATGGCGGTAGATACACACGGATGGTTGTTCAAAGATTTATAGCAAAATTTCCTGATAAACAACCTCATAGCACTACGGTTAGAAATTTGTTGAGTAAGTTTCGTGATACGGGAACTGTGGAAGATGCTCCGCGATCTGGTAAGCCTGCTGTGTCTAAAGAAAAATGTCTAGATATCCAAGACAGAATCCTGAAAAGTCCCTACAAGTCCTTAAGGAAAATGTCGCAAGAGGTGAACGTATCACTGAGCACAGTGCACAAAATTCTTAAACATCGGTTAAATTTTCATCCATACAGGATTTCTGTTGTGTCTTAACTAAAAGAATGTGACAATCAATCCAGAGTCAACTACTCCACGTGGTTTCAAGCATTTTTAGCTGAAGAAGACGAGTCAGTTCTCGACTTAACATTCTTCTCTGATGAGGCATGGTTTCATCTATATGGATACGTTAATAGTCAAAATAATCGTATCTGGAGCGGTGTTAATCCAAATGCATTTCATGAAGCGCCGCTACACGATACGAAAACTGGAGTATGGTGTGCTGTCAGTAGAAAACGTTTAATTGGACCAATTTTATTCAATAACACTATAAATGCCGATCGGTACCGTATTGACATTCTGGAACCTTTTTTTTAGAACAGCTAAATGAACGTGAAATTGAAGAAGCGTGGTTCCAGCAAGATGGTGCAACTGCAAACACAGCTAGAGTAACATAAAGCTTTTGGAAGAAATTTTCGCAGATCACATAACATATCATGCAATTTGGCCTGCTCGTTCTCCAGATCTAAATCCATTAGATTATTACCTATGGGGTTTATTGAAAGGAAATGTTTACAAAAATAATGTACAAACAATTGAGGACCTGAAAGAAGCAATCAGAATTAGCATCAAGAAATAACAACAGACACGTTGCACAAAGTATTTGACAATATGAAGAGACGTGTACATTTATGTCTTGAAGCCCGTGGTGGACATGTTCAACACCTGTTATCTCTCTCTCTCTCTCTCTCTCTCTCTCTCTCTCTGAACCTTAAGTGCCCAGGGCACATGGGGCTTCCGCAAGGGTTTTCCACAAATGCCTGTCCTTTGCCTTTTTTTCTGCTCTTGCCAGGTGAGCCCTCTATTGCTCAACATCCTTTCTGTTGTTCTTCTCCATGTCTCTTTTGGTCTACCCTTACTTCTGTTCCCCTGTGGTGTCCATCTTAGTGCTATTTTTGGTAGTGAGTTGTCAGTCTTGGTTGAACAAGTGTTTCGAAATGGCGGTAGATACACACGGATGGATGTTCAAACATTTATAGCAAAATTTCCTGATAAACAATCTCCTCATCGCACTACGATAACACCCGTTATAATGAATATTTAAGTGGTACATTCCAGCTAACCCAAAACAGCGTTGTATCATTGCAGTCACTATTGTAACTAACTAAATGACTTTTGGAAGCACATTCTGTGATGACGTCATTTACTTCCTTTTTCAATTTTTTTTAAATAGAAAGTGTAGTGAGAGTTTAAAAAACACCTTAAAGTTAACATTCACTCTTTTGTTAAGTGTAGCCTGTCCTCGCCATTACTTTGGACCCAATTGCACTTTGGAGTGTCCTGAAAACTGCAAGAGGGACATCTGTGATGCAGCCTCGGGAACATGTTCAAATTGCAATTATGGTTACTCTGGAGAAAAATGTGAAATACGTAAGTCTCACAACCGATCTCATAAAATTCACACAAAGTATTTTATATTTCTAGTCATACAATGAACACATTTTCGCTTTCCATAATCTGTTATGAATTATAAAGAATATCTAGCATTAATTTTACCTTAGGTATTTACAGATGCCAAAGTATGTGACGGAATTTTAAACCAACGGTGGCTGGATTAGAGAACTTGTACACATGGACTGTCTTTGACTTTTCCGATCCTCGAGTTCACGAGTTTTCACTCCTTTTCCCTTGTGCCAGATAATGAAATGTACAGGTCCTCTTTAGCTGTTCTGCATCTCTATGCAGAATGTCGGTGATTGAGGAGTTTGGTGGTATCAGGTTCTTTCGAAGGTGTTTCAGTGCACCGCAGTCCAGCAGATGGTGTTTAACAGTTTCTTCTTCTTGTCTGTTGCAGTGCATGCAGTATGGTGTGTGGTCAGCGGTCACTCTGTGTAAGTGCTTACTGAGGGTGATGTGTCCTGTTCTCAACCTGAAAATTCTGCATTGGTCTCTACAACATAAGCTGTTGATGTGGTCTCATGGTTTAAGCTTTGGCAGTTGTGTATATAGGGATCTTCCAGTTGGATTACTGGCCCAGTTGTCCATCCACTGCTGCTTGCAGTTGTTGTGTATAAAGTGTTTAGCTGTTCTCATGTTGGTGGAGATATGGGGCTGTGACATGGTGGCTCCAGCTCCTGGTCTGTCAGCACGTTATTGTCTCTGGTATCTGTGTGCCCTGGTATCCACTGTAGAGTGGTATTGATGCCATAGGATGCGAGTTGGTTTACTGCACTGAGTATGTCAGTTGCAATGTGACCATCTGATGGTATCCAGTTTTCATGGGTCTGGAGAGCAGACTGGGAATTCTGAGAAAACAACAAGATGTTTTGGGTGAGAGGCAATGTTTTTGTATTTGGTGGTGGTGGCTGCCAAGGCTGCTAATATTGCCTGCATATCTGCATCGTAACTGTAGCAGTGAGATCCACAAGAAGCAGAAATGTGACTTGTTGTCTTATCTGGACTGTATAAAATAAGAAAATTGTAGGAATAACTTTATTAATTAATGAGCACACAGTTTCCTACATGTGGAAAGTGTCTTAAATGACGATCACATGATGAATGATGAAGAGCAGCTGCTGTTTAAATTCTTAAATGAATTACAAAATTAGAATCTACACATCGGTGATAATTTTTGCAACACAAACTTTCTATTTCTAAACGAAAACTTACGTAAGTTGAGGTGCGCTGGCGGACACCAAAGCGTTAAAACAATGCTTTCTTAATACCTCACATTATTTTATAATTCAATTACTTAACATAACAATGAAAGGAAGTTACAGACAGTCATTACATCAAACGGAAGCTACAGACAGTCATTACATCCCATGGAAGCTACATACAGTCCTTCCATCCCACGGAAGCTACGGACAGTCCTTACATATCACGGAAGCTACATACAATCCTTACATCCCAAGGAAGCTACATACAATCCTTACATCCCTAGGAAGCTACATACAATCCTTACATCCCAAGGAAGCTACATACAATCCTTACATCCCAAGGAAGCTACATACAATCCTTACATCCCTAGGAAGCTACATACAATCCTTACATCCCAAGGAAGCTACATACAATCCTTACATCCCAAGGAAGCTACATACAATCCTTACATCCCAAGGAAGCTACATACAATCCTTACATCCCTAGGAAGCTACATACAGTCTTGCATCCCAAGGAAGCTACAGACAGTCCCTACAACATAAGAACCAGTGTACTACTTATTTTCCCACTAAGAACAAGTGATTATTTTTTTATAACGTACTTTCTCGGCATCTATTCATCATCATTTTTTATCCATTATATTCTGGGTCTAGTCTTCCTTCAGTCTTGCTTTATAATCATTTCAAAAGGCTCTTTTGGTATCAGTTTGATCAAAGCCAAAATTATTTCATTCATTGTCATGCAATGTGTTCCACGGCTGATATTTTGCTAAATGCAATCTGAATTTCATCGTCAACGCTTTCTTCAAAAGATGCAAAGAAATCTTTTTTGGTGCATGTTGAAAAGTCTAATATGGAAATACTACTGAAAGTCTGGAAAATAAACTGTGGTTCTCTCCCCTCCCCAAGCGCGCGCTCACACACACACACACACACACACACACACACACACACACACACACACACACACACACACACACACACACACACTCTCACGAATAGTAACACAACAACAGAAATGCCATTATCTGACTTTTGTGAACTCACAGTGAACAACGATGTGAACTAGAACAGATTAGTTTTTCCGTTGATACGGGAACGAGAAACTGCTGTTTCAGTGCTAGAGAGTTAAAGAAATAGTAAGATTTGGTCAATGGTATAAACAGATGATGTTATATTCCCTGCCTTATTTTGAAGTTTTTTGCACTCCCCGAAGCTCGCAGAGGCTGTGACAGTGAAAGTAGGGAAAATAGTGTCCATGGAGTGTTCGATAGTGCTACATTCCATCCATTTTTTAGTGATGTTTGTGAGAATAGTTTAGTGCTGCATACTATACATTTTTTAATGTTTGTGAGAGGAGTTTGGTGGTATCAGGTTCTTTCGAAGGTGTTTCAGTGCACCACAGTCCAGCAGATGGTGTTTAACAGTTTCTTCTTCTTGTCTGTTGCAGTGCATGCAGTATGGTGTGTGGTCAGCGGTCACTCTGTGTAAGTGTTTACTGAGGGTGATGTGTCCTGTTCTCAACCTGAAAATTCTGCATTGGTCTCTACAACATAAGCTGTTGATGTGGTCTCATGGTTTAAGCTTTGGCAGTTGTGTATATAGGGATCTTCCAGTTGGATTACTGGCCCAGTTGTCCATCCACTGCTGCTTGCAGTTGTTGTGTATAAAGTGTTTAGCTGTTCTCATGTTGGTGGAGATATGGGGCTGTGACATGGTGGCTCCAGCTCCTGGTCTGTCAGCACGCTATTGTCTCTGGTATCTGTGTGCCCTGGTATCCACTGTAGAGTGGTATTGATGCCATAGGATGCGAGTTGGTTTACTGCACTGAGTATGTCAGTTGTAATGTGACCAGCTGATAGTATCCAGTTTTCATGGGTCTGGAGAGCAGACTGGGAATTCTGAGAAAACAACAAGATGTTTTGGGTGAGAGGCAGTGTTTTTGTATTTGGTGGTGGTGGCTACCAAGGCTGCTAATATTGCCTGCATCTCTGCATCGTAACTGTAGCAGTGAGATCCACAAGAAACAGAAATGTGGCTTCTTGTCTTATCTGGACTGTATAAAATAAGAAAATTGTAGGAACAACTTTATTAATTAATGAGCACACAGTTTCCTACATGTGGAAAGTGTCTTAAATGACGATCACATGATGACTGATGAAGAGCAGCTGCTGTTTAAACTCTTAAACTAATTATAAAATTAGAGTCTACACATCGGTGATAATTTTTGCAACACTTTTGTAAGTTGAGGTGCGCTGGTGGATACCAAAGCGTTAAAACAATGCTTTCTTAATACCTCACATTATTTTATAATTCAATTACTTAACATAACAATGAAAGGAAGCTACAGACAGTCATTACATCCCATGGAAGCTACAGACAGTCCTAACATCCCATGGAAGCTACATACAGTCCTTCCATCCCACGGAAGCTACGGACAGTCCTTACATCTCACGGAAGCTACATACAATCCTTACATCCCAAGGAAGCTACATACAATCCTTACATCCCAAGGAAGCTACATACAGTCTTGCATCCCACGGAAGCTACAGACAGTCCCTACAACATAAGAACCAGTGTACTACTTATTTTCCCAATAAGAACAAGTGACTATTTTTCATAACGTACTTTCTCGGCATCTATCCATCATCATTTTTTATCCATTATATTCTGGGTCTAGTCTTCCTTCAGTCTTGCTTTATAATCATTTCAAAAGGCTCTTTTGGTATCAGTTTGATCAAAGCCAAAATTATTTCATTCATTGTCATGCAATGTGTTCCACGGCTGATATTTTGCTAAATGCAATCTGAATTTCATCGTCAACGCTTTCTTCAAAAGATGCAGAGAAATCTTTTTTGGTGCATGTTGAAAAGTCTAATATGGAAATACTACTGAAAGTCTGGAAAATAAACTGTGGTTCTCTCCCCTCCCCAAGCGCGCGCGCGCGCACACACACACACACACACACACACACACACACACACACACACACACACACACACTCTCACGAATAGTAACACAACAACAGAAATGCCATTATGTGACTTTTGTGAACTCACAGTGAACAACGATGTGAACTAGAACAGATTAGTTTTTCTGTTGATACGGGAACGAGAAACTGCTGTTTCAGTGCTAGAGAGTTAAAGACATAGTAAGATTTGGTCAATGGTATAAACAGATAATGTTATATTCCCTGCCTTATTTTGAAGTTTTTTTGCACTCCCCGAAGCTCGCAGAGGCTGTGACAGTGACAGTAGGGAAAATAGTGTCCATGGAGTGCTCGATAGTGCTACATTCCATCCATTTTTTAGTGATGTTTGTGAGAATAGTTTAGTGCTGCATACTATACATTTTTTAATGTTTGTGAGAATAGTTTAGTCCTGCATACCATCCAGTTTTTAATGTTTGTGAGAATAGTTTAGTGTTGTATACCATCCATTTTTAATGATGTTTGTGAGAATAGTTTAGTACTGCATATCATCCATTTTTTAATGTGTGTGAGAATAGTTTAGTGGTGCACATCATCCATTTTTAATAATGTTTGTGAGAATAGTTTAGTGCTGCATACCATCAATTTTTTAATGATGTTTGTGAGAATAGTTTAGTACTTCATTCCATTCATTTTTTAATGATGTTTGTGAGAATAGTTTAGTGCTTCATTCCATCCATTTTTAGTGATGTTTGTGAAAATAGTTTAGTGCTGCATTCCATCTATTTTTTAATGATGTTTGTGAGAATAGTTTAGTGCTGCATTCATTCCATTTTTTAGTAATGTTTCTGAGAATAGTTCAGAGCTGCATTCTATCCATTAGTTAGTGATGTTTGTGAGAATAGTTTAGAGCTGCATTCCATCCATTTGTTGGTGATTTTTGTGAGAATAGTTTAGTGCTGCATAACGTCCATTTTTAATGATGTTTGTGAGAATAGTTTAGTGCTGCATACCACACATTTTTTAATGTTTGTGAGAATAGTTTAGTGATGCATACCATCCATTTTTAATGATGTTTGTGAGAAAAGTTTAGTGCTGCATACCATCCAATATTCAATTATGTCTGTAAGAATAGTTTAGTGCTGCATACCATCCATTTTTTTATGATATCTGTGAGAATAATTAGTGCTGCATACCATACTTTTTAATGTTTGTGAGAATAGTTTAGTACTGCATACCATCCATCTTTTAATGATGTTTGTGACAATAGTTTAGTGCTGCATACCATTCATTTTAAATGACTTTTGTAAGAATAGTTTAATGTTGCATTCCATACATGTTTTAATGATTTTTTGTGAGAATAGTTTAATGCTGCATACCATCCATTTATAAGTGATGTTTGTGAGAATAGTTTAGTGTTGCATACCATCCATTTTAAAATGATGTTTGTGAAAATAGTTTATTGCTTCATTCTTTCCATATTTTAGTGATATTTGTGAGAATAGTTTAGTGCTGCATTCGATCTATTTTAATGATGTTTGTGAGAATAGTTTAGTTCTGCATTCCATGCATTTTTAATCATCTTTGTGAGAATAGTTTACTGCTGCATTCTATCCATTTTTAGTGATGTTTGTGAGAATAGTTTAGTGCTGCATTCCGTCCATTAGTTAGTGATGTTTGTGAGAATAGTTTAGATCTTCATTCCATCCATTATTGAATTATGTATGTTAGAATAGATTAGAACTGCATTCCATCCATTAGTTAATGATTTTTGTGAGAATAGTTTAGAGCTGAATTCCATGCATTATTTAGTGATGTGTGTGAGAATAGTTTAGTGCTGCATTCCATCCATTAGTTAGTGATGTTTCTGAGAATAATTTAGAGCTGCATTCCATCCATTAGTTAGTGATGTTTGTGAGAATAGTTTAGAGCTTCATTCCACCCGTTAGTTAGTGATGTTTGTGGGAATAGTTGAGATCTTCATTCCATCCATTATTTGGTGATGTATGTTAGAATAGATTAGAACTGCATTCCATCTATTAGTTAGTGGTGTTTGTGATAATAGTTTAAGGCTGCATTCCAATCCGTATTTAGTGATGTTTGTGAGAATAGTTTAGTACTGCATTCCATCCTTTTTTTAGTGAATTTTGTGTGAACAGTTTAGTGCTGCATTCAATACACTTTTGAGTGATGTTTGTGAGAATAGTATAATGCTGCATTCCATCCATTAGTTAGTGATGTTTGTGAGAATAGTTTAGTGCTGCATTCCTTCCATTATATAGTGATGTATGTGAAACTAGTTTAGTGCTGCATTTCATGCATTATTTAGTGATGTTTGTGAGAATAGTTTAGTGCTCCATACTAATTATTATTTAGTGATGTTTGTGAGAATAGTTTAGTGCTGTATTCTATTCATTATTTAGAGCAGTTTGTGAGAATAATTTAGTGCTGCATTTAATCCATTATAAAGTGATTTTTATATATTATAGTTTAATGCTGCATTCCATCAATTATTTAGTGATGCTTGTAAAATATAGTTAGTTCTGTATACAATCCATTATTGTGTGATTTTTGTGAGAATATTTTAGTGCTGCATTCCATACATTATTGAGTGATGTTTGTTAGAATAATTTAGTGCTCTATTTCATTTATTATTTAGTGATGTTTGTAAATTATAGTTTATTGCTGCATTCATTCCATTATTTAGTGATGTATGTAAATTATAGTTTGATGATGCATTCCATCCATTATTTAGTGATATTTGTGAGAACATGCTCAAAGACTTTATTCCGGAAACAGCTATCGAAATCCTACCTTCAAATAAACGACATGCTAAACAGGGGTGGATGACAGAAGAAATTTTGCAACTAATGAATCGGAGAAGAAGTCTTAAGAACGATAAAGATGAATCTTCTTCTTATATCCTTCCCGTGCCGTTAGACGTCACATAGGGCTCGCAAAGTAGTTCGCCAATTTTTCCTGTCTTCGGCGAGTCTTTCAACCTCATCAAAGGATTTTATGCCAGTTAACTTGGCCTCTCTTAATAATGTTCTCTTCAGAGTTTCACGCGGTCTGCCCCTTTTTCTTCGGCCTGTTGTGTTCCACTTGATAGCTTGTTTTGGGATTCTCTGATCATTTCTTCTCATCAAGTGGCCAACATATGTCCATCTCCTTTTCCTGATCACCCGTGAGACTGGTTGTTGTTCAGTCATCTGTCTTATCTCTGCATTGTTCTTGAATTCATTCCACTTGATGCCGAGTATTTTCCTTAGGCATTTGTTTTCAAAAGAGTCTAATTTCTTTTCTATTTCTTTAGTTGTTTTCCAGCTTTCGCATGCATAAATGAGGGTGGATATTACATTTGAATTGAATAGTCTTAACTTGGTTTTTGTGCTTATAACTTTTGAATTCCATATGTTCTCAAGATTCTTGAAGATTGATGCTGCTTTTGCAATTCTGATCCTAACTTCCTTTCTAGTGTCACCATCCTGGTCTATGTAGCTGCCAAGGTATGCAAATTGATTGACTTCTTCAATATCTGTCCCTTCTATGTGTATTTTTCCATTTTGATTGATGGGAATTTTCATTATTTTTGTTTTGTCCTTGTTAATTTCAAGTCCTATTTTGCTAGCCAGTGAAGATAGGCTATCTGTTTTTTCTTGCATGGAATTCACATTATTACTGATAAGAGTTATGTCATCAGCAAAATCAAGATCTTCTAGTTGGGTCCCATGTACCCAGTCAATACCTGTGTTACCTGTGCAGCATTTTTTCATTATGAAGTCTATTGTAATCCCAAAAAGTAAAGGAGACAGTATACATCCTTGTTTCACGCCTGTTTCAATCTGGAACCATTCACTCATCCCTTCTTCTGTCTTGACTGCACAACCATATCCATTGTATAAGTCCTTAATGATGTTGACAATTTTAGATGGTATTCCATATAGACATAAAATTCTCCATAATGAATCTCTGTGTATGCTATCAAATGCCTTCTTAAAATCTATGAAATTCAGTATTAATGGTTTCTGCTTTTCAATATGTTCTTCAAGTATTATTCTGAGAGTAAAGATCTGGTCGAGACAGCTTCTCCCTTTTCGAAATCCTGCTTGTTCTTCTCTCATTGCAGTATCCACTATATCTTTGAGTCTATTCAAAATGACCTTGCAAAATACTTTTGACACAACTGATATTAAGGTTACTCCTCTCCAGTTGTTACAGTCACTAAGGTTGCCCTTTTTTGGTATTTTCACAATGATTCCCTTCTTCCAATTAGAAGGGACCTTTTCTTCTTTCCAAATCTTGTTAAACATTCTCTGTAGTTGTCTCATGTTGTCACTATTGATAGCTTTTAGCATCTCGGCTGTTATTTCATCTTCACCTGCAGCTTTGTTGTTAGCCATTAAATTCACTGCTGTTTCAATTTCATGCAATTCAATTTCATCTAGATTGACATTTAGATGAATATGACAAAATAAATAAAGAAATAAGACATAATTGCAATAAAGCTAAGGAGGATTGGCTAAATACGAAATGTGATGAAACATAGACACACCATCATGGAAACGCAAGAGATATGTACAAAGAAATAAAAGAGTTAACAAACAAAAGAAGCATACCACAAGACTGGTTGCCTGAGGTCAAAGGAGGGGCATACAATTATGGACAGAGATAAAATAATGGCAAGATGGAGTGAATACATTAGAGTACTCTATGAGGACAATAGAAGCGAAATAGATATAAAAGAAATAATAATGAAGGGCCTCACATATTAAAAGCGGAATGGGAAGAAGCAATCAAACACATGAAAAACAACAAAACACCAAGACCAGATAAAATCACCAAGGAAGAATTGGAAGCATTAGGAGAGCTTGACATAGAAATAATTACCAGACTGCGGACTGGTGAATGACATCTATAACATTAACTATGTCCCATCAGACCTTTTGCAATCTATTTTCATTGCCCTACCAAAGAAACAAGGTGCAGCTGAATGTGAAGACCATCAAGCCATTAGTCTTATGAACCATGTTACCAAAATCCTGGTTTGTATTGTCATGAGAAGAGTCAGGGGAAAAATAAAACCAGAAATCACTGAAGAACAGTGCGGATTCGTCGAAGGAAAAGATACACATTACGCCATATATATAATAAGAACATTGATGGAGAGATCAATAGAAGTAAAGATGGACCTATACTTATGCTTCATAGACTACCATAGACTACTGTAAAGCATGTGATAAGGTGAGACACACAGAAATTATAAGAATGCTGGAAGATACCAACATAGACGGGAAAGATTTGAAATTATCAAAAACATAAACTTACAGCACTCAGCAGCAATGAAGGTTGAGAATCACATAGGAGCATTCCAAGACATAAAACTGGGAGTGAGACAAGGATGTGCTTCATCTCTTGCCCTCTTCTCCTTGTACAGAGAAAACATAACGAGACATATAGAGAACATGCCAGGAATATCAGTTGGTGGGTACAACCTTAATAACTTAAGATATGCAGACGACACAGTTCTGATTGCTAAAAGTGAAGGGGAGCTACAGGCTCTTCTGGACATCGTTGTTCGTGAAAGTAAAAATAAAGGTCTTAGCATCAACAAAAAGAAGACTGAAGTGATGATCATCTCAAAGAAAAGAATACCACCAAAATATAGCATTACCATCGATGGCACAACTCTGAAACACGTTGATAGATTCAATTACTTTGGGAAATGTCACAACGAAATAAAAAGCAGACATGCTCAGGCAAAGTCAACATTCCGGACAATGAGACACATCTTGTGCAACAGATCCATATCAATGAAAACAAGATTCCGAGTACTTAAATGTTACATCGAGCCAATTTTGTTTTATGGATGTGAAGCATGGTCCATGAATAAGAGAATACAGCAAGAAATGGAGGCCATGGAGATGTGCTTTATAAGAAGGACGTTTAAAGTACCACGGACAGTTAAGAAAACCAACGAAGATGTCTTAAGAGAGGCTGGAGTTAAAACGAAAATTATAGTAACGATAAAAGGCAGACAAGCGAGATTTATAGGACATTTCCTGAGAAAGGGAAAATTGGAACATACAGCGGCAACTGAAAAAATTGAAGAAAGATGAGACAGAGGAAGACAGAGAGAGAAGTTACTGAATAGGCTATCAGTTTGGTTAGGAAGAAAGTCACCTGTGGACCTCACAATCTAGTCTAAAGAGAAGGAATTGTGGAGAGAAATGATCGCCTACTCCATGCGACGTGGCATTTGAATAGTTTGTGAGAGTAGTTTACTGCTTTATTCCATCCATTATTTAGTGATATTTGTTAACAATTTTTGATGCTGTATTCCACTCATTATTTAGTGATGTTTGTGACAACATCTTTCGCTCCGTATTCCAAACATTATTTTGTGATGTTTGTGACAACATCTTTACTGCCGTATTCCAAGCATTATTTAGTGATGTTTGTGACAACATCTTTAGTGCTGCATTCCATCCTTTATTTATTGTTTTTCTTGACAACATCTTTAGCGCTGTGGATTCTTATTTCTTTATCGCTGTATTTTAGCTCTTCCTTAGTTAAGTCATTCGACACTTCGTTAGTGAGCTGTCGTCAAATTGTTAGTAATAACAATTAAAAATGTGAATAAACGTTAATAAATAACTGTTAATTAATGGCATGGTTCTCATTTCATCAGGTACAAAATACTTTTATATAGCAATCAAAATATTATTGTTGATTGCTGTAGCTTTGATTGTTTGCTGCTGCAAAATATTACGATCTCGGAAATCACAACAAAAGGAAATAAAACAGGTTTGTATGTGTTTATTTTTTTGTTGCAATTTTTGGTCTATGTTCGATGCAACTTCAGCATAATGACAAGATATTGCAGCTAAATTTTATAGCATCTACACCTTACGAATGTTTCAAAACAATGAAACACATACCATCAGACACAAGATACAGCATAACAACTAACGAGATAGTTACTGACTGAATGCAGATATCCCTCTATCAACGTATATTTCACTCCACAAGTTCGATGTTCGTCTTCATCCGTTTTTATTGCATTATTTATGTTAGTGTTGATCTTGCAACACAATCGTTCCCCTGTATTTATTATTTACGATTGTTAGAAATCGTTATAACTCTACATTATCTTACATCTTACATCCTTCCCGTGGCGTTAACGTCACATAGGGCTCGCATCGTAATTTGCCAAGAGTTTCTATTTTCGCCTAGCTTTTCAACCTCATCAAAGGATGCTATTCCCACTAAACTGGCCTCTGTAAACAATGTCCTCTTTAGAGTTTCATGTGGTCGACCTCTTTTTCTTAGAAATTTTGTGTTCCATTTGATTGCTTGTTTTGGTATTCTCTGATTTTTTTTTCTCAGCACGTGACCGACAAATGTCCATCTTCTTTTTCTGATCACCCATGAGACAGGTTGTTGTTTGTTCATCTGTCTTATCTCTGCATTGTTCTTGAATTCGTTCCTCTTGTTATGCTTAGGCATGTGTTTCCAGAAGAGCCCAATTTGTTGTCTGTTTCTTTGGTTGTTTTCCAACCTGTACATGCATAAATGAGAGTGGATATTACATTTGAAATGAATATTCTAAATTTGGGTTTGTGCTTATAACGTTTGAATGCCATATGTTCTCAAGATTCTCGAAGATCGATGCTACTTTTTCAATTCGAATTCTAATTTTCTGGTGTCAGCATCCTGGTCTGAGTAGCTGCCGAGATATACTGTTCCTTCTATGTGTATTTGTCCATCATGTTTAATGAGAAGTTTCATATCTGCTTTTTTTTCCTTGTTAATTTCAAGTCCTATTTTACTAGCCATTGAAGACAGGCTATCTGTTTGTTCTTGCAATGATTTCGCATTGTCACTGATAAGAGTTATGTCACCTGCAAAACTAAGATCTTCCATATTTGTATTTCTCTATTACCTATACATTTTTATATTATCTACATGTACGGTCTGAGGATACAGTAAATTATGTATAGAAATAAGCATTACAAGAAAGCTGCGTGTTGGAGGGAGTGAAAGAATTATAAAGTTTCCAGATCATTGAAATACGCATTCATGCCCACTTTCTCCGCCTTCCAACTCTCCCTTCTACATCCTCACATCAAAATATACCAGTCTTCATTTCTTTCTGATGGCCATCAGCTGAACACTAAAATATAACGTGTTAACCTTAAGCGTTGGCAGTAATATTTATATTTAATATAAGATTTAGTGTAATTTCAAAATGACATTTATGTCACATCTTATTGGTCGCGGATGTAAAAAGAGAACAATGAATATTGAATATGACCCTGAAGTGACCTCTGTTTGATAAATGTTTCAAATGTGTCTGTAGTCAAATCACGCTGTACAATCATTTAACGATATAGTAAAACAACAAAACAAGAGCACAGGTTCATGGTCTGATAACTCTGTCACGATGTAGAGGCAGAGTGGTCCAAATCTACAGAGTAACCATGGTTTTGTATCTCGCTGGTTGGAATTCACCCATCCGTCTGTATATATCCATGGATAGACGAAAGTAATGACAGTGACACCTCATCACTGTCTATGATCTCAATAGTAATTGTCAGACAACCCAAGCTTGTCCCATGTAAATGAAAACAAATATCATAATGACTAGCCCTGATGTGAGCGTTTCTTGAATTTAATTCTTCTAGATCTACTGTGTGATAATTGAAGTGATGAATAAGCAAACATATTTCAGCAAGTAAAAATGTCACATTTGTTAGTCAATGGTTTGTAGTGTGGAGAAGATATGTCAGTGTGTATCTCGCAGAGGCAGTGATTTGGCACTAAACAGACAGAAAGAGGGCCACCTGTGACTTGTTGGAGAAGGTGAGGTGTTTGTCCTATTGTTCATAACGGAACCCTTGTCCTGTTCCTGTCAAGAAATCTTCTCAGAGAGACTACGGTATTGACCTATTGTCCCTAAAGATGTCGTGACCTAAAGCTGATTCTGATTTTCTCACGTGGTTTCCGCAACACCGCAAAAGTCATAGGAGTAGCTGAGACATGAAATATGAAAACTCATTACCAAGGCTAACATAATTTATTATCCGTAGGAAAGTTGAATAATGAAATATACATTGTCCAATCTGTTCTCAACTACAAACACTCTTTATTTTAGGCTTTATAGCTTCTTTAACTGTGTCGTTCCACCAGATATACATTGTCCAATCTTTTCTCAACTACAAACACTCTTTATTTTAGGCTTTATAGCTTCTTTAACTGTGTCGTTCCACCAGATATACATTGTCCAATCTTTGCTCAACTACAAACACTCTTAAATTAATACAATCCATGAATCTGGATCATTTCTATAAATCTAGAATAAACATACGATCTTGGAGGCTTCTGGATCAGACATATCCAAGTAGCTCTAGAAGACTCTAAACAATTATAGACAAGTTCAAAACAGCTTTAGACAGACGTAAACAACTATAAACATGTTTTAAGCAGCTCTAAAGCGCTCCCAAAACAAACGACAGAGAACTGCTGGCTAGATTTAAGGAATACTTTTTTTATAAATAGGAAACAACGAGGCTTTGGTATGGTAAAGTAAGAGAACACATTTTATAGGATTAGACCTCGAAAAAATCGTAGACAAAGCACTTTAGTGAGACGAGAGAGAAAGAAGAAATCACAAGAGAATTACCTGGGATTCGAACCACGTACTCCGGTAGGACGAGCAGCCGTCTAGCCACGAGAGAACAGCGTACTATCGACTTAGCCAACTAGCACCCTAGGGAATAGCAGTCCGACAGTTCTTGTTACAAGCTTAAGAATCCGGCTGAAAACTGACTGGAATGATGCTGCTACAAAAAAGATTGTAATCTTATACTAAAGTATGATAAAGCAACTAAAATGAATACAATATGAAAATACATTATTTAGATGTGCATTAACTGTCAACTTGTCTTTTTTTTAAAATTGGAAGTTGGGCTGCCGTATAATGTCATGTTTGGAAGACATGTCTGGGTTGGTTTTAGCAATACAAGTTGCTCAACTGAAGGGTACACCGAAAAATAAATCTTCTCCCAGGATAGGAAAGCAATTGAACTTAAGGCCGAGAAACATAGAGAAGTTTTATCTGGAATAGAAGTGTATGATTCCCGTCTTCAGCTTGTTCGTAGCCATTTTACTTCTTCGAAATACGACAGAGAATTTTATTATAGTTAAATATATCGAGAACGTTTGCCAGACGAACCATCTCATTAATATCGGTGGGTCAGAAAGAAAACAGATGACGTATGATGCTACTGGATAGCTCAAACACACAAACCCTACAGGTGAAAATATGCTGACTGGTGTAAAATGAAAGACCATTATGGGAAACGTACACTATCCACTTTTAGGCATTATAGCGTGATGTACAATATAAACATAGATTGTAAAGATGCCTTCAGTAAAAGATGATGCAGTCGTTATTACCATACTCCTTTTAGACACACTCACATAAGTGCTATATACACAGTCACGCATCGGAAATGAACTCTACATTCATCTTTGACCGCCGCATTTACAAACGACTTTAGCAAAAGCAAATTTAAATTTTTCATTTAGATTTAAAATTTATTTTCTGCTCCTAAGACACTGCGTACCAGAACAAGGTTACATCCATATTATTTTTATTTTAATAACCAAACTATTTCTATTGCAGGTGGGCGAAGTGCAGGAGAGAAAATGACAAATGCAGTTGTCTCTGAAACACGAGAGCGTTCACAACAGCTGGTGCTTGTGCTACTGGACGGCTTTTATTCTGTGATCTAATTTTTGTAAACAAAAACGTCATGTACTCACATGTCAGTTTGTTCATGCCATACTGTAATAAACGTGCCATGTTTGAATGTCATAAACATGTCATATACCCTTTTGTCAGTTTGTCTTAAACGTGTCATGTATTTAATATTCAACGTTTCGTTAAATGTCATTGTATAATTTCCTTATGCCTGTGTTCCAGTCTAAAACTGCTTCGTGTTTGTGTTGAACATCTTGCTGTGGAGCGGGTGATGATGGTGGCAGACGATGGTCTGTTATTGCTGTAAAATATTAGAACATGAAACACACTTCTCTGCTCTCCACGAAAAATGATCTATTGTTTCTTTGTCCAGATGCTTGTGTTTGTGTCATGTTACAAGCAGGACGTCTGAGTAGCAAAACAGTTAATACACTAGTCTCTCGTGGTGAAGGTCGGTGGTTCGAATCCGGCTGAAAGTACCCTAATCACCCCTGCTGTTGAAACAAGTACATAGATTAAGCTTGGGCGGGAAAGCAGCCGGGTGTTATGATGACATCACCCTCTAGTTTGGTCGACAGGGCACAGAACATATGAACACGTAACACTATATCCCCTAGATGTCTTCCTGGCAATTAAAAACTTTACCTGTACTAGAGAAGAGCTCTGGCTTGACTTCATGTTGCAGTATTGTATAAACATATATCAACATGGCTACAAGTAGAAACAAGTAACATCTGCTAACATCCGCTGGGTTTGCGCTAAGTTGGTTCGTAATTCAACAGTTCTGCTTCTAGTTTGTATCAGCTGAGCTAAACCTAACTGAGCCAAGATCGTAGGCGTGAGGACCCACCTCATACAGAGAGATCACTGGCTGATAGATCAAATTATCTTCTCTCTGTCAAATATTCCACATGGAACATATCCTGTTCAAGTTTTATGGCCGACAACACATTGGACAAGAAGAACGAGAGAGAAATAGAAGAATGAAGAAAGCGAAAATAATCATGAAGCTTTTAGAATAATTTATAAGTTCACATAAAGAACTTTTACTTATCATATGGCGGAGTGACATGCTTTGTGTTACATTTACAAGAATACTACTGCCCTGGCTCCATCACTTCCCCAGGGTGTAATATATCATGAAACTTCGAATCTCTCTCCTCTCTCGTATCTACGGGAGAGGGGGAATTAATTTTGTTATCTCTTGCCTGAGAATGGTTCTTGAGAACTAAACAAACCACAGACATCTGGTCCTCTTGTGAGAACAACAACAGCATAAACTGATCCAGACTAATTCAGTACTAGCATAGAGCAAGACTGCATTCACTGATGTCACATTCACATCACTGTCACATGAGTCTCAGGAGGCGGGTATTGAATGTCTGACGCTACCTCAAATCCTCTGTGGCATATAAATTCGTGAGATGAATGCCAATACCCTTTCTCTGGAAACATTACAGAACTGGCTTCTTCAATGAATATTAAGACCATTCTTAATATCTAAATTGATAAGAAAAATATTTCCAAGAGAAATCGAATGAATCCTGCAATTAACGTTCGTTTCTTTCCCCTCATGTAATATAGGGATGTAGTGGGACAAAACTTAAAGACGGTAAAAAAGGATAAAACAGAGAAAAGAAGGAATGTGAAGACAATGATTGAGTGGTTGGGCGCCATGATGGTATATAACTAGAGTAAATCACCAAACGTCAGCGATGTATATTTTTGGAAACGTAAGATTATTAAGAACACGTATGACGGACGATACAGAGGATGAAAAGTCAAATATGTTTAGAATAGAATGTGAAGAAACAACTACTGCTTATACTATGTGTAGAACAGAATGTGAAGAAACAACTGCTGCTTATACTATGTGTAGAACAGAATGTGAAGAAACAACTACTGCTTATACTATGTGTAGAACAGAATGTGAAGAAACAACTACTGCTTATACTATGTGTAGAACAGAATGTGAAGAAACAACTACTGCTTATACTATGTGTAGGATATAATGTGGAGAAACAACTACTGCTTATACTATGTATAAGATATAATGTGGAGAAACAACTACTGCTTATACTATGTATAAGATATAATGTGGAGAAACGACTGCTACTTATACTATGTGTAGGATATAATGTGGAGAAACGACTGCTACTTATACTAACAAGTATTTTCAGTGAAACCTTTGAAGAAATGATAAGAGATTTCATTTCGCAGAAGACGAAGCTCGTTGTAGAAAGAAGAAAAATATAGATAATAAGTGCTTGTAACATTTACACAGGCCAGAGTAGAATACAATCTCTGTACGAGCAATCCTGTGCTGCCCGCAGAATCTGCTGTTTCATACAATCATAGTTTTATCACTCTGAAACTCCTACAGAAATTGATTCATGCCAATCACCTGATGATGTCGTCATCAAAAGTTGAGTAAAAGTGTATGGAACATAGAATGTCCTATTTTATTGTAATCAGCAACCTCATAAATCCACTGAGGTCTGAGCACAGACTTTCTGACTACCCAACACAGTTAATAAAACCAGTTGCTTAATTCCACAAAGGCATAGTGTTCAACTTTTGGATCCGCCTTTGCGTTTACAGATAAAATCTCAACAAGGACAGACCAATAAATAGTGAATAATTTTAGGAGGAAATACTCATTCTCGTGCCTACATGCAGCTTTCTATGTAGAAACGGGGCCTCAAATATGACTGAGTAAATTAACTAAACAAAAAACAATGGCAACAATTCTGAGATCACCTAGGAACCGTTCTACAACATTTCTAAATGTAATCATAAACCGACATCCACACTCTAGGCATTGCCATATGTGCTCCGCCTTATGTGATCCATCTTATATGCTCCACCTTGTGTGCTCCGTCTTATGTGCTCCTCTTCTTCTTCTTCTTCGTTCACTTCTATTACCAAAAACCGCACTGTGAACCTACTGAATTCACGCCTGTGGTCCTCGTTAGGTCCCGTGGTCCCCTGTGTGGTCCAAAATAGACCACACGAGATCCACGAAAGGACCACAAGGGGTTCAGAGTATCACAGTGCTTTAGCCTGTATTCTTGGTGGGTCTCGGAAGCGGGATTGCGTGACACCGTAGTTTTCATTGCACCAGTTTAGTCTAGGGTTGGACTTTCTCACCGGAAGACCTCGACGTGTTTAGGATATCAGTGCATCCCCGCTGGGTGAGAGGCGGTAGCCCACCCAGGCCAGAGTTGGACTTTCTCCAACTTGTGTGCTCCGCCATGTGTGCTGTGCCATGTGTGTTCCGCCATGTGTGCTGTGCAATGTGTGCTCTGTCATGTTTGCTCTGCCATGTGTGCTCTGCCTTTTGTGCTCCGTCTTGTGTGTTCCGCCTTGTGTGCTCCGCAATGTGTGCTCTGCCTTGTGTGCTTGTGTGCTGTGCCATGTGTGTTCCGTCTTGTGTGCTCTGCCTTGTGTGCTCCGTCTTATGTGCACAGTCTTGTGTGCTCAGTCTTGTGTGCTATGCATTGTGTGCTACACCATGTGTGCTCTGTCGTGTGTGCTACGCCTTGTGTTCTCCGTCTTTTGCTCTAACAGTCACGAAGTGCGCCTGCTACTAAATAAATGTTTAGATCCTAAATAAATGTTTAGATCCTAAATAAATGTTTAGATCCTAAATAAATGTGAACTATAAACTGAGATACCACGAAGAACATTCAGAGATTAATAAATATATCACATCATGTTTTTAGAGAGATCTGTGGGTCTTTTGTTTTGTATGTCCTTAGGCAGAACTGTCTATATTATAATAATGTCTGTGATGTTCGTTGTTACGTCTGGATAAACTCCTTATATACAGGGCTAATGAGAAGCAAACATCACTACTGAACCAAGCTCCTCACAATGTAAACCTGCAACACAATCTCTGCATCTTGGGTCTCTCGATGAACATGATAAAAAATCGGAATGGCTTTCTAAAACCTAAAAGTGGCTTGCAGATGTCACAAATCCACCGACTGACGTTCATTTTTGTAACGGGTTAAGCAGGTGTCCTATATCTTACATCCTTCCCGTGCCGTTAAACGTTACACAGGGCTCGAATGTTAGTCCCCCAGGTTCTCTCCTCTGCGAGCTTCCCAACCTTATCAAGGAAATTCATGCCCACTAAACTGGCCTCTCTTAACATTGTCTTCTTTAGAATTTCACGTGGTCGACATCTTTTTAATCGGTCTGTTGTGCTCCACCTGATACCTTGTTTGGGATTCTCTGGTTGTTTCTTCTCATCACGTGACCGATATATGTCCATCTACATTTTCCTGATCACCCATGGGACAGGTTGTTGTTCACTCATCTGCTTTATCTCCGCGTTGTTCTTGAATTCGTTCCACTTCATTCATGTTGTCATTGGTAATAGCTTTTAACATTTCAGGTGTTATTTCATCTTCACCTGCAGCTTTGTTCTTAGCCATTATATTCACTGCTGTTTCAATTTCATTCAATGTAATTTTATCCAGGTTGACATTTAGTTGTAGTGCTGATAAGTTGGTTTCAAGGTTATCAATTCTTTTGGGTGTGGGCGATTGAGAATTTCTTGGAAAGCCCATCTTTGCTTTTGGTCTTTACTTGATGTTAATAGGGTTTCACTTTTGCTAAAGATTGGTCTTTGAATGTAATAGTACCTGTTAGCCTCTTTTGCATGTTATATAGAGCTTTTTCTGTCTCCTGTTTTTGCTGCTTTCTCTGCTTCTTTCGCCACATTCTAGTTTACCGTGTTAGTTCCTTACTTGCCATGTACTTTCTCAGCGTTGGTTTTATCTTTCCCTACCTTAGCGTTGAAGTATCCCATAGCAGTTAGAATGTCGTGTTTAGGGACTTTGTTAATAAGTTGTTGTTGTTGGTGATAGAAATCGGCTTTTATTTCTTCATCTGCATCATTATTGGGTTCAAAATATTGTATAATTGTCATTCTTCGGTGTCTTAGTCTATATCGTGCTCTTATTATACGACTGTTCACTGTTTGCCATTCTAAAAGTTTCTTTGCTGCTACATTTGACATGATTATACCTGCCCCCTCTTGATGTTTCCCATCGTCTCTGCCTGAATATATTATTAACTTACGGTTTTCCGCCGTTCTTTTCCCTGCCTCTGGCCAACGCATTTAACTGATGCCTAGTAAAACTGGGTGTCTGAGTGGCGAAGTGGTTAGTGCATTGGTCTCTCATGGCTAAGGTCGGGGGTTCGTATCCGGCCGGAGACACCCCAGTCACTCAGCTGTAGAAATGGGTACCCGACTTCTTCTGGAGTTGGGGAAAGAAAGGCGGCCAGGCGTGATACTGACCATATCACCCTCTAGTGTGTTGACAGGTCAAGGAAAATATGGGCACTAACACCATATCTCTATGTGCCTCTAAGGCATAGCAGGATTACCTTTACCTTTACTTTTAGTAAACCTAGGTTATATCTCTTCATTTCTCGGATTACCTGAGCGGTTTTTGATGGTGCTGTCATTATTCTTACGTTCAAGAATCTAATCTTTGCCACGTGGTTGGGGGCCGACGAATGTATTCTTTCGATCTTTGTCTGAGATCTTCGGAGTTGACATCCCTGATGCTCGGTTGATTTCGTTGCGATTTTCCGTAACAAGTTTTTTTCCCCAGTATAGAGCTGCTATTAGATAGGTTCCAGGATAAAGCTGTTAGCCGTATGCCAAACTCCCGGTTCGAGATATGTCATAGATCAAGCAGAACTCCGATGATTTATGCATGCCGGCTAGAATGTTAAACAACGCCCGCGATCTTGCACGTCACTACCGGAAGCAAGTGTCTGCAGGAATGAAATAGCCAATCAACTGGCCAGCTTAGCTGTCATGAAGGAAGCACAACCAATGGATCAAGCAGACATCACCCATGCTTTCAGAAAAGGTCGAACAAAGGACTTTACTGACAACTATGAATACATGTAGGTAATAAGAATGAAGGAGTTCTAGGTAAACGTGGGTTGACAAGAGTGAAGGAGTTCTAGGTAAACGTGGGTTGTTAAGAATGAAGGAGTTCTAGGTAAACGTGGGTTGATAAGATTGAAGGGTTCTAGATAAACATGGGTTAATAAGAATGAAGGAGTTCTAGGTAAACGTGGGTTGATAAGAATGAAGGGTTCTAGGTAAACATGGGTTGATAAGAATGGAGGAGTTCTAGGTAAACGTGGGTTGATAAGAATGAAGGGTTCTAGGTAAACATGGGTTGATAAGAATGAAAGAGTTCTAGGTAAACATGGGTTGATAAGAATAAAGGAGCTCTAGGTAAACGTGAGTTGGAACGAATCATCAAGATCTCCAGAAGGATGGATCAATTTTAAACAAAAGAAAGGTATCACCACTTACTGTACGCTGAAGGAAATGTCGAAAAGGAGATAGGAACACTTATGATGTTTCCGGAATGCTTAGATGATGATCTTTCCTAATTAGCTAAGTAACTAACAGTTATGTAGTGTAGGACTTCTTTTAAAGGCTGTAAAT
The DNA here is from genome assembly GCA_009760885.1 of Achatina immaculata. Classification (NCBI taxonomy): domain Eukaryota; kingdom Metazoa; phylum Mollusca; class Gastropoda; order Stylommatophora; family Achatinidae; genus Lissachatina; species Lissachatina immaculata. The sequence continues at coordinate 8,105,692 of CM019714.1, read as the reverse complement.
ATATTCAGGCAGTAAGAACATATAGGGGAATTAGATGTTAATTTATATTAGTGCTATAGAAAAAAAAGTGTGAACTGAGTATATGTAGACTTACTTCAACTGAATGAATTTTATGACGTTATCGAGTTTTGTGTCGAAATCCTATAGAAGACAAAGCTGAATACAACAAAAAGTGTGCTCAGATTTTGATGACGCGATGTCTGATGTGTTCATCCATCTTGGTTATCAGCTACAAGTCATATGTTAATACTGATAAATTTATGCTCAGTTATACTTTCTTGATCTTCTTATAAAGCACGTTGTCCATTTGTGATGCTTGTAAATAGTTATTGCTTTTAGGATGTTATATGTTTCAAAATACGTGTAACTGCATTTTATGTAACTTCGAAATAATCAGAAGTAGGATGCGTGAAGACATGAAAAGATGTTGATACCTAAAAGACTTACAGGTCCTTTCTCTGTGTATTGTCTACTGCAGCTGGTACTCGCTAAACTGAAAACTGAATCAGAAGGTAAGACAAATCCACGTTCTGTGAAATTATTGCTTTTGTCAGTGAAGTGAATTTCGAGTGGTTTGGGGGGGGGGGGGGTGTGAGAATGTCTCCCAACAAAATTAAATTTTGGAAAAACGGTGAACTTTAGTTACACGGGCGATTTTGTTGTGGAGTTATTGAAGAATCGACCTGGCTAAATATGTGTTCCATTCTTTCAGTTTCAGCAGAATAAATAGTTTATTCTTTATTAATGTCCGTGTCCATTTTAGTGAACCCAATATTTTGAAATCGTTATTCCCAATATCATTTTATACTACATGTGTATTATTCTAGGAAACCCTAACATTGATGGACTAAGCGCTTTTGTATGTGCATGTTAAATACAATTACTGATATTAATTTGATGAAATATTTATTTTATGTATCATCCCTGTGACAAAATGACTTACTTCGTTTATTGTAAGTTTACTGTAAAGTTTGAGTTGTTAACTTATTCTTAGGTGTGAGTGACTTCAGTGGTCATAAATCAACCCACATCGTCTTTTTTTTCATTTATATACTGAACTAACCTGTCATATGGCTTTAATGAACACATGTCACACGCGATATGTTAAGGTCCACTTACAATCAGGAGAACTCTGAGCCATTATCAGATGTGTCCACCAGTTAGTTTATGATGCATTAATTACTTGTGAATATCGAAATAAGCAATACTAAACTACGCAGATTTCATCATAGTCTCTGCCTTATTCTCTTTAGTAAAAAGATCAGATAAAAATATTAGCTAGTAAAGTTGATGGATCATTACATATACCGACGAATGTTAAATAAATGAAATATTGACAGTACTTTGGTACCAACATATAATAACTACTGATGACTGAATATAAATAACAGAACACAAGACACTTCATGAACAGTTCAAACTGATCGTTAAATTAGCTTTCCTATCTCCGGACATTAATAAGTGAAAATATTTCACATAAAATGCGAGTGGGCTGGGAGTAAGATGTCACTACTCACTGAAATTGTTATCTGACTTTCAAACTAATAGTAGGCGTGATTTTGTGTTACTGTTGGTGGTTAGAATTATAAATGACACTTTCAGAATGTAATCAAGGATGGTTCGGCAAAGACTGTAAATACCAGTGTCACTGCACCACTGCCGGCTGTGGGAGTAGTGGAGAATGTTTAGGAACATCCAGATGTAAAGATGGGTTTTTTGGTCCTGGATGTCAGTACTGTAAGTTATTTTTTCTTCTCGTGTGAACTAGCCACTTATTTTAGTTTCTAATTTTAACAAGTCAAACTTAAAGTAAGTGAACATTGAACATTATCCGTAATTTCAAGAGTTGAACTGCTTAAGACCAAGCTTAATTTTCGACAGGGAATGTGCTTTACTCAGAACCTGCCAAGAGGATACCTGATTACTTGAGAGACCAGGATGACAGCACCTGTAATGAAGACGAAAATGCAACTTCAGTAATGGTGTTTTTGGAGAAAGTAATCCGGTTTTCTTGGTTCCGTTTGCATGTTAACGATGGAAGTAAGTTCATGATCTGTGAGCGTCTAATTGTGTGGCATGTGTGCACATCATGTATGACATCGTGTAAACTCATGGTTTTGTTAGACATATATTTATATCTGGTTCCCTAACAAATGATTTACACTTTAGTACATAACCATAGTTGTGCTGTCAGACTGAACTTCAGCATGTTCGATGTACTCGTCTTCAAGGCTAGTGCACCTTTCTGGTAACTTCCAGATATTCGGGCGGAATCAACCTTTGGGGGTATGCACACTCACTGAGGACGGCCTCTTGCAATTCTTCATTATCTCTGGATCCTTGTTTTCTCAGTTGGTTTTTTCATGACGTCAAACATTGCAAAACCATTAAGAACATGTTCGGGAGACTATGGTGGATTTGGAGCGCTATAAATCCCAAGGACTCATCAACAGTTTCACAGCTCGTGTGTGCTAGCACATTGTCATGTAGGAGCAACAACGTGACCACATTGTCTTATGTCGCTGTTGCGTTTAGCAGGGTAAACTGTGATATGACTAGCAATATCGTGCATTGTTCAGTGTCATCTCCTTTGGAAGCCAGTCATCGAAGACTACACCACGGACACCTGGACAATAAAACGTAGCTATCTTTTCCTCCGCTGAAGGGGCTGCATTATGTTCCTTAGGTCTAGGACTTCTTCTGTGTCTCCATTGTACTGACAGGTGTTTGGTCTCCGGTGTATGTTGTGAAATCACGAGTCATCACCAGCTACCATAAGAGAAAAGTAAAAACTCAGGATCTTCTAGTCCAGTGGAAAAAGTTTACAACATTTTAGACATGTCCGTTCTTCGTGGTAGTCGCTCCCATCTTGTTGTCCGGGTGTGCATGGGGCTGGCAGGAACTTGCCAAGCTAGCGCTTCCCCATCTCTGGGGAGTCTGGCTAAGCCATGATATACACTTCCTTAACTGACATAGTGGAAAAACCATGCCTGTCATGTATACATACATATATGACATACATGTTTTTTGCTCGCCCGCAACCAGCAAAACTGAAGAAAACATGGAACGTGTGGCCACATCTGTGCTGACAAATCGTCTCTCTCTCTCTCTCTCTCTCTCTCTCTCTCTCTCACTCTCTCTCTGAACCTTAAGTGCCAAGGGCACATGGGGCTTCCGCAAGGGTTTTCCACAAATGCCTGTCCTTCGCCTTTTTTTCTGCTCTTGCCCAGGTGAGCCCTCTATTGCTCAACATCCTTTCGGTTGTTCTTCTCCATGTCTCTTTTGGTCTACCCTTACTTCTGTTCCCCTGTGGTGTCCATCTTAGTGCTATTTTTGGTAGTGAGTTGTCAGTCATTCGGAGCACATGTCACAGCCATTGCCAGCGTCTTTCCTCAATAATTGTTGTCAGTGGCTTCGTCTGCATTTCTGCCAATAAGATGTTATTTCTTATGGTGTTTGGCCAAAATAAACGTTTAGTCTGGAAAGAATTCAACTTGTTTTCTGTGGTTTTGGTGATTTTCCAACATTCACTTGCATAGAGTAGTACACTTAGAACATTACTCTTAAATATCCTGATTTTCATATTTATGCTTAGTTTTTTTGATTTCCATATAGTCTGCAGCATTGCAAAAGCCTGGTTTGCTCTAGTAAGTCTGCTGTTGATGTCCTCTGTGATGTCTCCATTTTCTACTACTCTACTGCCAAGGTATACAAATTCGTTGACCTCCTCCACTAACTTGCTATCTACTCTGAGTACATTTCTGTTGTTCACATTTTGCTTCATTAACTTACAAATCGTCTCCCTGACCCAAAATTGCACGACAGTGCCGCATAAATTTCAAGACAAATACGACTGTTTTTTCCATCACAGTGGAATTGTGCATCATCAGTATGCTCCATCAAGTCAGCCAATCATCAAGAAATACTACTGAGAAGTTTGGGGGCGTTTTAGGGACGCAGTTCGACGTAAAATCTGGACACTGTATGAGAGTTGTGAGTAACAGCTCCACCATGATAGCGCGCCAGTGCATGCATCGCAACTTGTGCAGCAGTTTCTTGCTAAGCGCTGCGTTCCACACGTCAAATAACCATCATATTCGCCTAATATCTGTCTCTCTCTCCCTTTCTCCCTCTCTTTCCCCCCTCTCTCTCTCCTTCTCTCTCTCTTCCTCTCTCTCCATCTCTCTCTCCTCTCTCCCTCTCTCTCCCTCTCTCTCTCCCTCTCTCTCCTCTCTCCCTCTCTCTCTTTCTCCCTATCTCTCCCCTCTCTCTCCCTCTCTCTCCACCTCTCTCTCCACCTCTCTCTCCCTCTCTCTCTCCCTCTCTCCTGTCCCTCTCTCTCCCTCTCTCCCTCTCTTTTTCTCTCTCTCCCTCTCTCTCCTTTCCCTCTCTCTCCCTCTCTCTCTCCCTCTCTCCCCCTCTCTCTCCCTTTCCCTCTCTCTCCTTTTCTCTCTCTCCACCTCTCTCTCCCTCTCTCTCTCCCTCTCTCTCCTTCTCCCTCTCTCTCTTCCTCTCTCTCTCCCTCCCTCTCTCCCTCTCCCTATATATATATATATATATATCTGTTGTAGAGATTCCTAGACTACTATCTATTAAATAAGTGTTCTGACAAACTAAAACATAACATTGTAGGGACTAACCAAAACTGACCCAGAGCAAAACCTGAGTCAGTTATTGATGTACTTGTCCTGATCGTCCCCCGAAACAGTTTACAGTAGATGATCAATTTTTCAAACCCACTTTTAGCACTGTCAGCCTATTACAGAAATACAAAAACTACAGTGTTTCTCTTCATAGCAGTTTTTCCACACAAAGCTGGAAACATTCTAGTCACATCCTACAAAGTATATAGTTTCCATCACAAGAACTCTAAATTGTCCACTTCTTGTGCTGCACATCGTCATAAGAAAGCACACACGAATAAATCTCTTAAGACTGGAGTATTAACTGAATCTCTGTGAAGAAATGTGCCTTAAAACGGCACTTACATTCTTGTACTCACACAAAAATGACACATGGTTTATAAAAATAATATTATTGTTCGAGTGTGACGTAACTATACAAACATGATTACATATTTCAGTTGTATTTTTCATCTCGAGGTAAACTTAAGAACTTTAGTTTAACTTTTGGGACTGGAGTACAATGTCGAAATCAGAGAAACTTTACTGTTAGCAAGACTTCCCTGGATGTAACCTGCGATGAAATTTTCAACATGACTTCACTGACACTTGTTGGAGATATAGCACCGCATGTCTGTTCTATATACATCAGTGGAGGTATCTATCTATCTATCTATCTATCTATCTATCTATCTATCTATCTATCTATCTATCTATCTATCTATCTATCTATCTATCTATCTATCTATCTATCTATCTATCTATCTATCTATCTGCATGTCTGTCTGTCTCTCTGTCTATTTATCTATCCATCTGTCTGTCTGTATGGGGGCTGTCTGTCTATCTGTCTAACTGTCTGTCTGTCTATATCAAATCATTCGCCATCCATTCATCCATCCATCCATCCATATTATACTCGTATAATATGAATGAGATTTATCCCACTGTTTCATTGTTTCATGAGAATACAAAAACATTTGTAAAATGTAGAAAGTATATCTTATCTTATCTTATATCCTTCCCGTGCCGTTAAACGTCACATAGGGCTCGCAAAGTAGTTCGCCAATTTTTCCTGTCTTCGGCGAGTCTTTCAACCTCATCAAAGGATTTTATGCCTGTTAACTTGGCATCTCTTAATAATGTCTTCTTCAGAGTTTCACGCGGTCTGCCTCTTTTTCTTCGGCCTGTTGTGTTCCACTTGATAGCTTGTTTTGGGATTCTCTGATCATTTCTTCTCATCAAGTGACCAACATATGTCCATCTCCTTTTCCTGATCACCCATGAGACTGGTTGTTGTTCAGTCATCTGTCTTATCTCTGCATTGTTCTTGAATTCATTCCACTTGATGCCCAGTATTTTCCTTAGGCATTTGTTTTCAAAAGAGTCTAATTTCTTTTCTATTTCTTTAGTTGTTTTCCATCTTTCGCATGCATAAATGAGGGTGGATATTACATTTGAATTGAATAGTCTTAACTTGGTTTTTGTGCTTATAACTTTTGAATTCCATATGTTCTCAAGATTCTTGAAGATTGATGCTGCTTTTGCAATTCTGATCCTAACTTCCTTTCTAGTGTCACCATCCTGGTCTATGTAGCTGCCAAGGTATGCACATTGATTGACTTCTTCAATATCTGTCCCTTCTATGTGTATTTTTCCATTTTGATTAATAGGAATTTTCAGTATTTTTGTTTTGTCCTTGTTAATTTCAAGTCCTATTTTGCTAGCCAGTGAAGACAGGCTATCTGTTTTTTCTTGCATGGAATTCACATTATTACTGATAAGAGTTATGTCATCAGCAAAATCAAGATCTTCTAGTTGGGTCCCATGTACCCAGTCAATACCTGTGTTACCTGTGCAGCATTTTTTCATTATGAAGTCTATTGTAATCCCAAAAAGTAAAGGAGACAGTATACATCCTTGTTTCACGTCTGTTTCAACCTGGAACCATTCACTAATCCCTTCTTCTGTCTTGACTGCACAACCATATCCATTGTATAAGTCCTTAATGATGTTGACAATTTTAGATGGTATTCCATATAGACATAAAATTCTCCATAATGAATCTCTGTGTATGCTATCAAATGCCTTTTTAAAATCTATGAAGTTCAGTATTAATGGTTTCTGCTTTTCAATATGTTCTTCAAGTATTATTCTGAGAGTAAAGATCTGGTCGAGACAGCTTCTCCCTTTTCGAAATCCTGCTTGTTCTTCTCTCATTGCAGTATCCACTATATCTTTGAGTCTATTCAAAATGACCTTGCAAAATACTTTTGACACAACTGATATTAAGGTGGCCGACCTCAAAGTATATACTAGCGTTATATTGCACACATACATATATATTGCACACATACATATTTTCAATTAACCGTAAGAAAATACGTTTATGAAGAACTACACTAGTAAAACAAAAAATGGTAATATCAAAGAATTGCGAGATACTCCCCCATCATCTCCTGCAGAAGCGGGCTTTGACTGTGTTGTATCATTCTTTGCTTGACTGTTCCTAAAGAGTACTATCTGGAGGTTGTCACATATTGTGACCCAGCCATTTGAATTGCTTTTCTGAGTGTAGTGTACTACTGATATTCCTCCAACCCTTGCTCAAATTGTGGTTTCTGATGTTGTCTTTCCTTGTTAGTTTGGTCTTCTCATCAAATATCTAATTTCTGTCGTGATGATTTTCTTTTATTTTTAGTTTTTGTTGTCCATAATTGACACTTATATCACAGAAATGGAGGAAGACTGTACTGTACTGCAGTGTGTTGTAGAGTTGTTTGCAGGCATCAGTTGGTATGTATTCATAAAAGTCATATGCGTCAAATGGCCTGATTTCCTTTATTACATCTGTTCTCATGTTTGGTATCTATTCCACAGAGAATGATATTATGCCCCCCTCCCAATTATATGAAATGTCTTATTTGTTTCCAAGATTAATTGTCGAGAAAGATCTTCGCTGATATTCAGGCCATTGTTTTATATATCGCTGCCAAGTTATTTTAGCTCTTTCTCTGATGTGACTATAATTGATTAGCCTTCATCAAAAAGGAGTTGGGTTATGGTTCAAAAATTGACTGTTTTCTGAAATGTGTTATCCGCTTATCGATGTTATTTCTGGAGATAGACGATCGGACAGCTCCGTGGAATTCTTACTACTCAAAGTGCATTTATTTTAGATCTTATCAATGTTTGTTATGTGAGCACAAAGCTCTGCCTCACTCCAGATTTTATGATGAATGGTTCTTAGTGTCCCACATCTTTCGACACGTACACTGGCTACTTTCATAGTGTTGCTTGCATAGGTTAATCAGATGTTTAATCATCCTGTAATGTAATGTAGTAAGTTTGTATACAGTTTGCAGCAGTCTGCTCCAAGTGCAATTTTTTAAAATTTATATTTCTAAATGTATATTTATATATAATGGTTCTAAGGACTGTTATTACCGGAGGTTGGGTGGAGAATTCGCTCTCCACTCCAACGGCGTGCGTCTCAAACAGCCTCTGGCAGTCAAGTCCAACTCCTGGCCTTCCCGTGGCAGAACTGTTTAAACTGACAGGAGAATGGGCGAAGGCGAATATCTGGCGCAAGAAAACCAGACACTTAGGGTAGATGGGAGGCACGTTTGGTAGCTCATCTACCGTTGCTGGCGAGATTCTTCAGCTGCCGTGTGTGGAGCAGTGCTCCTCCCGGCTAATGAAGAAAGGTGCAAATGGGGTTGCCGCGCGGCACCATTGTGGAAAAGGTGGTACATAGGATAAAGCGAAGCGAACAGTCAAATCACGGCACCTCTGGTCTTGAGGTCGGCCACCTCCAAAGCGTACTCATATCGGATGAAATGCCTGAACCGGCTTAACCCAAAGGTTAAGACACTGCTGGCGAGACTTTTCGGATGCCGCGCCTGGAGTGAAGCTCCTCCCGGTCAAGGAAGAAACTGCGGAAAAGAAGTAAGGGTTGCTGTGCGGCGCCGATGTGAAAAGGTGAAGTAACGGATAAAGTGAAGCTTAATCGGTACGTCCAGTAGTATCGCCGCGAGAGCTACTTATACCACGGCGCCTCTGCTCTAGAGGTCGGCTGCGTCCGAAACGCACCTACACTAGTGAAATATGCCTAAACCGGCATACACCAGGGATGAAGCTTGAAGGCCAGGCATGTCGCGCCACCTCCGCTCTAGAGGTCGGTCACGCCCGATATACACACCCATACTGGTGAAATATGCCTTAACTGGCTCATACCAAGTGAATCTTGAAGGCTATGCATGCCACAGTACCTCTGCTCTAGAGGACGATCAGGTCCCAAACACGCCCATACTGGGATAATATGCCTAAACCGGATTAACCCAGGGATGGAAGTCACTAGTGGCGAGGATTCGTCCTTCTTGACAAAGCTCCATCCTGGTCACAACTAGGAAGGGTAGCGGCCACAAAATGCTGAAGTCGGAGACACTGGACCAGGGCAGTCTAGATAGGCAACCACCTCTCACCCGGCAGGGATGTTTGCGTATCCTAATCACGCTGAAGCTTTCCGGTGAGAAAGTCCAACTCTGGACTGCATGGGCAGCTACCTCTCACCCGGTGGTGATACACGGGTATCTCAAAACACGTCGAGGTTTTCCGGTGAGAAGGTCCAACTCTGGCGTGGGTGGGCTACCGCCTCTCACCCAGCGGGGATGCACTGATATCCTAAACACGTCGAGGTCTTCCGGTGAGAAAGTCCAACTATAGACTAAACTGGTGCAACGAAAACCACGGTGTCACGCAATCCCGCTTCAGAGACCCACCAAGAATACAGGCTAAAGCCCTGCAATACTATGAACCTCTTGTGGTCCTCTCGGGGATCTCGTGTGGAGCGTTAAGTCCCGTGGACTCGGGGACCACACAGGAGACCACAGGACTTAACGAAGACCACAGGCGTAAACTCAGTAGGATCACATTGCGGTCTTGGTGGTAGAAGCGAACGAAGAAGAAGAAGAAGAAGAAGAAGAGATTTTTCTGTTAGCTGTCTTTTATAGAAGATAGCGTCTGCACAGGCTGTATTTTTTACTAAATCTCATCTGAGTTTCATTTATCTCTTTCTGTTATTGTGTGACATAATTCTACCTAACGGATATAATCCATGATAAATCTAGTATTTTTGACGGCTTGATTGGAGCCCCTTAGTGTTATTGTTGTAGACAGGTCAAAAGAAGTTCTAACTAGGACGGTGAACAATCACAGGGAATAATAAACTATATCCTGACATGTTTTACGAAAGTTAAATATGGACTGTCCAGTTAGTTTTTCACTGACGGTCATTAAACAGCGTAAACAGGCGAGTTCATGAAGTTTAGACTTTCTTGTTCACGAACAAAGGAAAGTAGAAATGGTAGTTGATAGTTAAACTCTGGACTTTTATGTTGGAGAGATATTAGAATGATGATTTAGAATGTGAATTGTGATTAGTATTAGTTGATTAGGATTGTGATTATGAGAATGATTTTTGAGGAATTTCTTCCCATTAGTGAGCCTTGTATCATGGATTAGAGTGCGCTGTCAGTTTAGACAGAGGGTTGCTGTTGATCATTCTGAGTTTTCCTTAATAAATTGTTAGAACTATTATGAAGTGAGTTTTGGTATAGCCAGACTAGTTGCTACTAAATGTTGCCTCATGTTACTGTTCAAGGAATGTTCAGAACTAACTACTGTTAGTAAGCGTTGTGATTCATGTGTATTCATTGAGATGTTCAGAAGATGTAAGCTATGCTCCTTTTTGTATTCTATGTTGTGTGAGCACCGTTGCAACTTTGTTGTGAGAAAGTTGTCCTCTTCCTCCTCGCATGGTAACAATGTTCTAGCCGGGTAGTGGAGCCTTAAACATGTTTTTTGTGTCTAAGCAATTCATCAGGATCAGTCATCTGTCATTATTTCTCATAAATAAATCTGTCAATGTTTTCAATTTCTCTTCAATTTAATCCACACTGTTACTTGCCAGTCTTGTGGAGGGATGTCGGTAGTTTTATGTTATGTGGCTGTTGTCTATGTGGAGTTGTGGAGAATATGGGTATGTTCAGTTTTTTGTGAATAACCTTGAAAGAACTGATAATACTTCCAGAAAGAGCATTACCTATCTGAGTAGTAAGTTAACTACAACCTTATTACTCCACTAGACACTTACATAAATACCTTTAGCATCTGTACTTACACAGACATCAGAGCATAACTATTGTCAGACGTGATCAGTTAAATCAGTCACGGCGACACTATTTTAATTGGCCTTATTTTTTCTTTTTTTTCTGGTATAGTTGCCAGAAAGTGACCTTTAGAGAATGCAGTCTTTTTATTTGTTTCCTTCCATAATTGGGTAATTATACATTTTTCAAATCTTGTGGTGCTTCTTTGTTGTTCCCATACTAAGTTATAAAATGTATATAGCGAATCTGTTAGACACTGATTCGCACATCTGATCATTCACTGCGCATTTCACCACATCCAGAATTTCTGTTGATTTGGATGGTTCGTATGGCTTCTCTAATTTCTGCTGGTGGTTAGTTCTATAAACTGACTGGCTTCTCTAATTTCTGCTGCTGGTTAGTTCTATAAACTGACTGGCTTCTCTAATTTCTGCTGGTGGTTAGTTCTATAAACCGACTGACTTCTCTCATCTCTGCTGGTGGTTAGTTCTATAAACTGACTGTGTTGGTATCTCCACGCTAGCTCTCTCGTCAGATAGAAGACATTGACTATACTGAACAATATAGGTATATTCTCCACCCTTTATCTTCACAAGTTGTGTTTGGCATATTGTCTCTTCGTTAACATTCTTCACACTTTCTGGTTGGTTAAAGTGCTCTTTCTGATTGCTTTGATAGGCATATAAACGATTTGTCGTAGCCTCTATGTACTCGTTGTAACCAGTCACTCCCAGACTAAGAAGCAAAGGCCAACATTCATAACAAACTAATTACCAACTGGAGAACAAAAATGAAAACAATCTCAATAAAAGACCCCATTCAGCAACTACAGAGAAACCTGCAAATAACAGTCTGAAACCGTGTGTACTGTACTGAATGCTGGTGCTAAACACATATGTTGATTGTGTCACACTATGGTGTGACTAAGTTGTAGATGTGCAGTAACAACATAGCGAACATTCCCTGCAATGATATATTCTTCACAGGACAACACAAGACATTCATAAACTGGTACATAGGATTATCAATAAATATCCAATATCTTAGCATCCATCATCATCATCAGGTGCCGTGCCGACTGGCGTTGGCTATTATGCTTCTCCAGCGTACACGATCCTTCATGCAGGCCATCAGCTCAGTTGGTGAACTTCTCTCACACCATACTGTCAGACTGTCCAGTATCATTTCTCTTGGTCTTCCTCTTGATCTTCTTCCTTCTATTTTTCCTGTTGTTATATTGTCAGTGCCCCCTCTTCTCATTACATGTCCTATGAAAGTACATTGTCTCTCTCATATCTTTCTCACAAGGTTTTTGTCTCTCCAGCTCTTCTCATACATTCTTCTTTAGTTATTTTTGCTGTCCAAGGGATTCGCAACATTCTTCTAATAAACCACATTTCTGCTACTTCCAATGATTTTTGTGCAGACTTGCCTATTGTCCATGATTCACTTCCATATAACAAGATAGGTTCAATATAGCATTTTAGGACTCGTTTTCTAACATTCATTAATAAGGATGTGTTAGCTAATGTGTTTCTCATTCTCTGAAATGCAGTCTTCGCTTGGCCTATTCTGTTTTTTGTATTTCTCTTTTGCATTTTTCATCTGAAGTTATTACTGCTCTAAGGTATTTGAATTTCTGCACCTGCTTTAGAATAGTCCAGTTTAATTTTATACTACACGTTGGTGGATTCTGTTTCTTAGATATAACCATAGTCTCTGTCTTTTTTTATGTTCAAAGTAAGGCCTTTCTGTTCACTTTCTTTGGTGACTTTATCCAAGAGATTGTGCAGGTCTTGTTGGTTCTCAGCTATCAGTACTGTGTCGTCAGCATACCGAAGGTTGTTAATATTGTATCCTCCAATTTTGATGCCTGGTTCTGTGATGATCGTTCTTATAGTATTCTCGCTGTACAGAGAAAAAAAAGGTCTGGAGATACGACACATCCTTGTCGCATCCCTTGTTTTATATGTTGATATTTTCAACTTCTATTTTCAACTTCTATTTTCAACTTGAATCTTAGCACCCACAACCGTTTATTACATGGACAAGAACAGTGATGAAGATGAAACGAGCAGACAAAATACATCACGTGACGCCTCCAATAATACAGGACTCCATCACGAATAATAAGATTCTGGGCTGCTAGCTAGTTAATACTAAGTTAGCGCGGTGAGAATCAAGAACTTTCATCTACCCACACACTTCAAACTTCCACTAACTTACACAATAAGATTTCTAGCAAGACAACACTAACACAACATCCACGTTTCGCCGTCAAACTCCCAGTGATCTGAGTTGAAACTTTCGTCTCACACCCAGACCACAAAATACTTTTCACAAGCAAAGAATGAAACTGAAGTTATGGGCAAAACAATGTAGAAGATTCTACAAAACATACAGCCATCATGAGCCTAACTCTTAGATTGATTCAGGGTTGTATCAAGGGTTAGATACCCGTTTTACGTTAGATACCCTTGACCAAATACTATAAAAAAATCATTCTCCTGAAAATGGCACACTGCAGATTTATAAGCCAGCTCTATCACTTCAACATATCACGCACAGATGAGTGCCCCTGTGGCTTTCGTATTCAAACACCAGAACCTGTCCAACCCACTCAAATCTCGGAGCACAGATCTGACCTGACGAAAATAGCTCTCAATCAGACACAGAGAAAATGGCGGACTGTATCAGGGCGACAGGGTTGCAGGTTTAGCATGACCAGCCTTCCTCGAAGGATGGAAAAGTGTAGTCACTGGTTAAGGCTTCGCTGTTTTCCTGTCATGGTGTTATCAATGATTCTTTTATTGCACTCCTTGAATGTCCTCTTGCAGTTCGTTATTCAATGTCGTCCTGCTCACTCGTACCTCCTAAACATTCTGTATATTTATGTTTCTTTTTTCTTACAGCATTTTCACACTTTTCCGACTGACACCTTTCTATACAACGTATGTCCGGTAAGTAATGGGACTTACTTTATTCAACCAATCAGGGTTTGGGAGGGGATGGTGGTGGGGGGTCGGATTCCCCGGGCCTGAATGTTATTGGGGAATGATAGGTAAAGAGTCGATATCCCGTCATTTGGCTCTGAGCTTTTTCAGAGTGCGGATCGCTTGCACAGTGGACAGCTGTTTAAGCGTCGCGTAACGGTCATAATGCAGGGGAGTGTCGAGCAGCGATAAAGTTTTGTGTTAACTCTTAAAACTCGGTGACCGAGACGCTTGCTATGACACAGAAAGCCTACGGGAAGAATACTTTATCGAAAGCACAAGTGTTTTGGTGACACAAGACGCTCAACGAAGGAGAGAGAGCGACGAGGATGAACAACACACTGGGCCTCCGTTAACGTTTCACACTTCCAACAATGCTGATAAGGTGAACATCTGAGTCTTAGATTGATAGCAGATCAAATGGGACTTACAAAATCTATTGTGCATGAAATCATCACAAAAATATTGCACATGAGGAAAATTTGTGCCAAATTGGTTCCTAAGGTTTTGAGCGACGAAAAGAAAAAGAACTGTGAGAGGAATGATGCTGATTTTTTGGAGAAAGTGATGTGTGTGGTGTTCGTCCATCGTCTTCGATGATGACCACATATTCATCTTAGTCAAACTAAGGAGAGCTGTGTCTGTGCGTGACCAACTAGCCTTACACGAGCTCTAAAGGTTTTGCCACACACGGAACATACATGTCCAGATTCAGTTGTGGGCGCTTGTGCTGCCTGACTTTTCGCATTGCGCGTTTGTGCTAGGCACACCAAAGTGATAACCGGTGATGAAACGTGGGTCTTTGAGTACGATCTGCAGATGAAAAGACAGAGCTGTGAGTGGCACGCTACCGAGTCTCCTTGACCAAAGAGGGTCGAATGTGCGAATTGAAGATAAAACCAATGCTCTGTATCTTTTTTCTTTACTGTAAAGGTGATGTCCATAAGAAGTTCGAACCACCTGAACAAACGGTGAAGGCAAAATTTTACGTGGAAGTGCTTAAACGACTGAATAACAGAGTCGCGCGTGTCCGCCTGGAGATCGCCAACAACTGGCACCTGGGTTCTTCACCACGAAAATGCGCCGAGCCATGCGTCGCTGCTAGTGTGCGAGTTTCTATCGAAACAAACCGTGGCAACGCTGTGCCAACCTCCCTACAGCCCGGACATAGCTCCGGTCCGATTACCTTTTGTTTTCCCGGCTCAAATCAAGCTTGAAAGGTCATCATTTTGGAACTGTTAATATCTAACGAAGAAGAAAGAGGAACTGTTAATAACGTGTTAGCTGGAGTGATAAGTACTTTGAAGGAGATCCCCTTTTAAGACTTCTAGGCCAGCTACGATGCGTGACAGTAGCGCAGGCAACGGTGTACTCATGCTCAAGAATGTTTGAGGAATGGTAATTATATGTAAGTATATCTTGAACAAGTCAAGATTTATGGAATCAGTATCATTACTTACCGAACACACCTTCATTCATTCATTTGCATGTCCCTTGTGGACTTTGCCTTCCTAAAACCACTCCTGTAGGTTGTCAGCAAATGGTCTGTTGTTGATGAATCTATTTGCAGATCATCAACGATGTCTTGCAGCCATCTTCGACTTGGTCTTCCTCTCTTTCTATTTCCCATTATGTACCCTTCCAAGACGGTTTTATCTAAATTATCATGACGTTTAATGTGTCCAAAATATTTAAGTTTTCTCTGTTTAATCCTCTTTACTAGCCAGCCTTCTTCAATATTAAGTTATTGTAGTATGGATATATTTGTTCTTTTTTGTGTCCACTATATTTGAAGAACTCTTTTGTAGCATTTACATTCAAAGGCATTTATGTGTTTCTCAGCTGTTTTGTTAAGTGTTCAGGTCTCACAGGCATATGTTGCGATGGGAAAAATGCATGCCTTCAAAAATCTTACTTTTGTAGCTCTGTCTGTTCCTCTCCACAGATTCTTTAGTTGTTTTACTTTCTGAAGAACTATAGACGTCCTCCGTGTATTCTTAAAATATCAAGTCAGATTCAGCAAATCTGTTAAGAACACTAATGCTAACGATCTCTACTCAATTATGTTAAATTATTGTAGGCGATGACTGTTAAATTATATTTTACAAATTGTCAGGTCGCAACGTAGCTCTGAAAGAAGAGATTACTGAAACGGTAGCTACAGGTGTAACTCAGAAGCAGTTGAGCGCCAAATACGCAGTGGACGGAGACAGAGCAA
This sequence comes from Achatina immaculata, assembly GCA_009760885.1. Classification (NCBI taxonomy): domain Eukaryota; kingdom Metazoa; phylum Mollusca; class Gastropoda; order Stylommatophora; family Achatinidae; genus Lissachatina; species Lissachatina immaculata. Next base: position 8,089,692 of record CM019714.1, on the reverse strand, counting down.
AGTGTTACTCCGCTCTAATGCTGGTCAATAGAAGTGCTATTACCATAACGCTCACCGTGCCTTCGGTTCTCACCAGACTAATTATATTCAACGCCAACGGTAAGACATATTGCAGTAGATACTATATATATATATTGACTAGTACAAGGACTTCTAAATGACACAGAACACGTAAAATTGATTGGCAATCACTGAAATTATAAATTAACTTCTAGGATTGAAGGAACACAATCATTCTTCGAAACACACCACACAGAAATGGGAGAGTCTTGACGAGGTCTGGTTCCTTGGTGTTCATTTAACAGCATGGATAACTCTCAAGTGTTCATCTAACAACATGGGTAACTCAGGTTTTCATCTAACAACATGGATAACTCAAGTGTTCATCTAACAGCATGGATAACTCAAGTGGACATGAAAGCAGCATAAAAATCGAACATAAAAAAACTGTTATAACTAAGGATAGAACAATGGATGTAAAATGACCCTCAGTTGCAATCTGAAAAAAAGAAGGAAAGATCGGTTTTCAAAAGGCAGAGTTACTCACGTGGTAATGGTGTAATGAAGAAAGTAGCATCATTTTACATAAAAATAAATGTCTTTTCTTATTATCTATCCTTGTTAATTACATAAGAACCGATGGCATGACAATCCTTAGCAACAGCTTCCTACACAAACACCCCTTGTCTAACAAAAGTGCAAAACACTGGCCTGCGGCTGATCACGGGAAGAATAAAGGGCACTTCCATCTCGGAAATGGAGAAATGCGTACAAATTCGACCTGTTGAGGTCAGGCGCAAAGGAAAAACTAATTGTCCACAAACACAAGTTAATACGCCTGACAACCCACCCTGTTAACAAAAGAATTCGGGAGTCCACAAAAAGCAGGCTGAAAAGAACCAGCTTCACCCATCTGACAACACAACTGCAACAACACTATAAAGACCTCTTTCCCGCCTCTCATGAAGGAATTGAACCACTCCAAATTGTGGAGGAGCACAGTCACTGTGAGAAGATAACAGTTCTCACAGAGGTACCTGGCTTACACAAAAAAGGACAACCTAACAACACTTCAGATTAAGAAACTGACCCCTAGGAGCTAATTGATAACAAATACAAACTGGCTAAATGGGCACATGTATACACAGATGGGTCTGCAGAAAAAGCAGTACAAAATGGAGGTGGGGGCGTTTACATAAGATGCACAGACGGGAGACAAACCAAAAAGGCCTTCGCGACAGGAAAGATTTCCTCTAACTACAGGGCAGAAACAACAGTCCTCCTTGAAGCCATCAGAGCACTTAAAACAGAAAACCAGCACCCACCACACAAAATAGCCTTCTTAACAGACTGCAGGGCACTTCTGAATCTCTAAAAACAACAAAGAACCCACGAGCAAATATACAGGACATCACAACAGAACTGTCAACAACTGTGGCCCTACAATGGGTTCCATCCCACCGTGGAATAGATGGCAATGAAATAGCTGACAGCCTATTCAAAGCTTGCAGCAATCAAGATCAAACAAATCATCCAGTACCTACCAAGAGGAGAAAACTATATTCAGTAACTAGTGCAGATCTGAATGGAAAAAGCAACTGAAATGGAACAACGAACCAGATCCAATACACGAACTGTAAAGATATCAGCAAACCATCCTCTTCTGCCTAAGGACAGACCACTGCAGACTACTGAGCCACCTGCATCGACTTAAAATGTTTCACACAGATGAGCGTCCATGTGGTAGTGGAGTTCACAAACTCAAGAACATATCCTTCAAGAGTGCCCAAATCATGCAGACCTGAGGTGTGAGACATGGCCAGCGGACACAAGCTTGGGACAAAAGCTTTGGTGCTTCTATGAGGATCTGTAGAGGACTGCAGGCTTTGCCGTGTCGACATGGATCAGGATCTGGAGAGGACTGCATGGTTTGCCACGTCGACAGGGATCAGGATCTGGAGAGGACTGCAGGCTTTGCCATGTCGACAGGGATCATGATCTGGAGAGGACTGCGGGCTTTGCCATGTCGACAGGGATCAGGATCTGGAGAGGACTGCAGGCTTTGCCATGTCGACAGAGATCAAGATCTGGAGAGGACTGCGGGCTTTGCCATGTCGACAGGGATATGGATCTGGAGAGGACTGCAGGCTTTGCCGTGTCGACAGGGATCAGGATCTGATGTGACCAACACCCTGGGACGAGAAGAAGACACAAGAAACTGACAACAGAGTAAAGAATGTGTGAATTGCTCTATTGAACTCGTACTCGTATATGCAATATCATTCCTATGGAACTTTGCTATTTTATAGCATTCGGTATCACTGCATACATCAAAGTAGATCACACACTTATCTGTACAACAGTAGAACCAAACTTAATTTTGTAAAACATTTAGCCGAAATGTTGGTCGTTCTTCTTCAGCCCCAGCACAACAGACACAAGAATTTACAGTCGAAAATTTCGATTCTAACGATCGTTTGTTGGATGGATTCAAAGTCAGACTGATCAGTCCACAACCAGTTTATGAAAATACTTTGAATTCAAGCCAGCCAGTCAAGAGTATTATTATTACGAAAACAGATTACAGTGACAAGGGCTATTTCTCTTTGTGTGAAGTACAAGCATTCAGTGGTAAGTCTTCTGATTGTTGACAAGAGATTTGAGTGTTCTATACTTGTGGCCAGGCTTTGATTCTCCAGGTTTTAAATAATAGTTGCCTCCCTTTAGCAACTGTTCCACTAATGCAGCAGTAAGAAAGGGTCACAGTCATTAGGAACCATATGGATTACCATAGAGGAAAGGGGGAGGGACAGGGAAAATGGCAAAAATGTGTGGGTTAGGGTATTTCATAGAGGTGAAAGGTCTTGGTCAGATCTATTCCGTCAAATGTAACAACAGACTGCCACCCTCCCCCCCCCCCCCTCCTTCCACATTACAGACAGCATCCTCCCATGTTGCTAGCAAACTATGTATCCTCAGATATCATTCCCAGGCTAAATCTCTTGAGACAGACCGATATTGACGGACTTTGCGGGAGTGAAATAATGTTCATCTGACATAGATTCTTTCTCCCACGGTTGCTCGAGTTTAAAATATGGACCTTCACTGTTTTGTTTTATCGGGAACTGACCTCAGTCGATCTACAAGTTTTTTTATGGAACTGTGACAATTTAGGTCGAACCCAGCAACTCCCAACATTTTTAGCGCAACATAAATGGATACACGTTTATAATTCACGAAAGCGGATACAGTTTATAAAGAAATTAAACCAAAATATTGTAAAGAATAAGAGGAGTGAAGTTAGAATTATTTTACAAATTAGGTTTGGCAACACGAAGGGAGAATACTCTAAAATCCTGTAAATTTGGATCGCAATTTGAGGCAATCTGGTCTAAACATTGGCGGTATATTTATGAAAATCCGTGCAAGACATTTAGAGTTCCAGTGTAAACACAAGAAGGTCCAGCAGAAGAATGAAATGACCAAGATATGGGGCAAGAATGAATGGTAGCCGTTTTCACAAAGGAAGTTTTGTATGGCGGACTTGTGAAGGGAAAGAGGTCACTTGGTAGACCGAAACAGAGACGTTTGAAAGTCACGAGATTTTATTTTCTTTTGCTAATCAACCATCCCTTATGGGAAGAGGTTTCATAATAACAAAGTTACTAAACTGCGCAGCAATATATGAGAATAAACCTTGACGGTCAGAGACTCAAACGCGATGACATTATACCTTGTAACAAAATTATCGTTTACTTTTATCGAGGTCAGTCGTGCAACTCTACCAAAATGAATAGGTCAGCAATGATACCATTTTTTTGAAGTCAATTTGTCAAATTAAAGTCCATAACGTCAAAGACTGAGGGCGGGTGAAGAGAGAAAGTTTGTGTGTGTGCATGTGGATGTTCTGATTCATTGTCCAAACATTAGTGTGTCATACAATGGAAAGACTGAAAACCTATAGTATATTTTAACCTAGTAACAACCATTGCCTTTTTTTTGTCCGGCTGATATTTGGTCATTATTAATTTCAAAGGATGATAAAAGATAACATCGGAAAAGAAAGTAATTCGTGAAAAAAAAATATTGTTTTGTTGAGGGTTGACGTTTGAAAATAAAGTATCCTAAATACAGAGTTATTTATAAGTCCGTAAAACATTTCAAAACTTCGCAGCAAAGAAACTACATAAAGGATCATCATAATCCTTATGCCAAAGAGAGAGAAACTCATCATATTTAGCTCGCTCGCAGAGCTCCCATATTTTGCCGCTAAGAGCAGCAGTAATAAATATGGCGTCCAGTAAACGTGAGCAGTCATTTTGTGTTTTGTAATACGCAAGAACCTCGTCCGTTGTAACCGTGCAGCGACGATTTCAAGCGGAATTCCAGAAGGCAGCATCTGTTTTCAACAGTACCAAGAATTGGTGTGGGAAATTTCTAAGTGAAGGCTGTCTGTGCACAGCTCCTCGGCAGGGACGTCCAGGACCAAGCGAAGAAACTGTGAATCTATTATAGAAGCTTACCAGCGAAGACCCCGCAAGTCTACTACACGTGCAAGTTTACAGCTAGGAGTCTCGCAATCAATAGTAAGGCGAATTATCCGTAAGAGATTAAAGTGTAAGCCTTATAATCTTCATCTGCATCAGTATCTCTAATCGAAAATGGCAAGGATGTGCATCTGAACTTCTGCATTGAAATGCAAGATAGTTTTGAAATTGACAACTTCGAAGAGTCGCTCATCTTTAGCCAGGAAGCTACTTGCCATCTGAATGAGAAGTTGAATCTTGCCAGACTGGTAAGAATCGCACCGTAATGTGGGCATCTGGGGGACCAAAATCCCTGTGTAGTCAGAGAACATGTGCGAGACTCAACAGAGGTGAATGTCTTCTGCTCTATTTCGAAAGAAAATATGTATGTACTATTTTTCGTTGAAGAGCACTGAGATGATTTACTTGAACATGTTGGAAAACTGGCTGATGCCCCAGATGAATGAAGACATTAATGGATACATCTTTCAACAAGATGGCTGTCAGGCTCACTACAACAGAGACGTGCAAGTGTATCTCAATCAAAATGTTGCCACAAAGATGGATAAGACGCAGAGGACTACAGTATGACGCGGTAATGGGGTGGCCACCTTGATCTCCTGATGTAACCCCTGGGGACTTTTTCTTGTGGGGGTTTGTGAATGATACCGTCTGTGTGTCACCACGCCCTGCTAACCTCCAGAATCTTGGCAACCGTATCACCGCTGTTGTGGCTCTGGTCGCCCATGACATGCTGACCCTTGTGTGGGGTGAGATTATCGTACAGATGTCTGCCGCATAACCAAAGTACACACGTTGAGCGTGTGTGAAAGAAAGGTTGGTGAAATTACCCGTCTAAAAACATGTGGTATCCGTTGCATGGTTTATTTGCTGTGAGTTGTTTTTACATTTTCGCGCTTTTATGAATAACCCTGTATTATTAACTTTTACTTTTCCGTTGTCAAGACAGAGTTTGTCCAGAAGATACATTTGGCTTGTCATGTGGTCGGCGCTGTAGTTGCTCAGAAGTTGGATACTGTAATACAATAACTGGAAGCTGTGGATTTGCGTGTCCCATTGGATTTTATGGAAAAAACTGTAGTGGTACATGTAGTCCAAAGTGTGGGAAAAACCCATGTAAAACAGAATCAGGGGAATGTTTCGAATGTCCTGGAGGTAATACCGGAGAAGTGTGCACAACAGGTGAGAGTACGTTGACATGATTATTTAAATATAATTTAATATGTGCAATAATACAAGTTTATGATTTATTAAATAAATGTAACTCTGCGATCTACAGTAACCGTTTAGATCTTCTTACATCTTACATCCTTCCCGAACCGCTAAATGTCACATAGGACCCGCATGGTAGTTCACCAAAATGTCCTGTCTTCGGCGAGTTTTTCAATCTCTTTAAGGGATGTTATACCCACTTAAATGGCTTCTCTTAATAAAGTCCTCTTCAGAGTTTCACGTGGTCGACCTCTTTCTCTTCGGCCTGTTGTGTTCCATTTGATAGCTTGTTTGGGGATCATCTGATTGTTTCTTCTCATCACATGACCAGCTTATGTCCATCTTCTTTTTCTGATCACCCACGAGATAGTTTGGTGTTTGCTCATAATCTCTGTGTTTCTTCTTGATTTCGTTCTACTTTATATCGAGTATTTTCCTTAGGCATTTGTTTTCGAAAGAGTCTAATTTCTTCTCTATTTCTTTAGTTTTTTTTCCAGCTTTCACGTACATTAATGAGGGTGGATATTACACTTGAAGTGAATAAACTTAACTTGATTTTTTTGCTTATAACATTTTAATGCTATATGTTCTCAAGATTCTTGAAGGTCAATGTTGTTTTTGCAATTATATTTCTAACTTCCTTTCTAGTATCACTATCTTGTTATCTGTAGTTGCCGAGATAAACACATTGTTCTTCACCAGCCGTTAATTCTGTGTAAATTTTCTATCTAGGTTTCTTTTTTTCCTTCATGGTTAATGAGAAGTTTCATTAGTTTTGTTTTTTCCTTGTCAATTTCAAGTCATATTTTACTAGCCACTGAAAACTGGGTATCTGCTCTTTCTTGCATTGATTTCACATTGTCATTGATAAGAGTTATGTCTTCTGCAACATCAAGATATTCTAATTTGGTCTCATGTACTCAGTCAATGCCCATTTTACCCATGCAAGATTTCTTCATTACGAAGTTTATGGCAGATCTAAAAAGCAAGGGCGATAATATACATCCTTTTTACACGCCTGTTTCAATCTGGAATCATTCACTCATTCCTTCTTCTGTGTTGACGAGGTCTCTAATGACGTTGACAATGTTAAATGGTATTCCATATATTCTTAAAATTCTCCATAATGAATCTTCGTGTATGCTTTCAAATACATTTTAAAGTCTATGAAGTTCAGGATTAATGGTCTTTGCTTTTCATAATGTATTTGAAGTGTTATTGTTTGAGTAAAGATTTGGTCGAGACAGCTTCTCCCTTTTCGAAATTCTACATGTTCTTCTCTCATTGCAGCATCCACTATATTTTTAGTTCTATTCAGAATAACTTCGCAAAATACTTTTAACCCATCTGATAATAAGGTTACTCCTCTCCAGTTATTGTAATCGCTAAGGTTGCCTTTTTCGATATTTTAACAATGATTCCTTTTTTTCCCATTTAGAAAGGACATTTTCTTCTTTCCAAACTTTATTATACATTCTCTGTACTTGGTTCATATTGTCAATGTTAATAGCTTTTAATATGTAGGCTGTTATTTCATATTCACCTGCAGCATTGTTGTTAGTCATTAAATTCACTGCTGTTTCAATTTCATGCAATGTAATTTCATCTAGGTTGACATTTAGTTGTGGGAATGGTAAGTTAGTTTCAAGGTCTATCAATTCTTTTGGGTGTGGTCGATTAAGTATTTTTCAGAAGTGTCTTTAGTCGATGTTAATAGGGTTCCAATTTTGCTAAGGACTGGTCTTTCTTTAGATGTAATAGTACCTGTTAGCCTCTTTTGTATGTTATATAGAGTTTTGCTGTCTCATGTTTTTACTTCCTTCTCTGCCTCTTTCGCCATATTGTGTATGTATTCTCTTTTATCCCTTCTAGCTGAACTTTTTACTTCCTTGTCTATTTCTTTGTATGTTGATTTTGCTAAATCTCTTCCAAGATCTGTCCTTACATTCAACATGGCTAATTTGGTTGCTCGTCTTTCATGTACGGAATTCCAAGTGTTATCTGACATCCGCGCGTTTCTACTTGTCGTTTGCAGTCCAGCACTTGTTTTAGCTGCTGTAATTATGGTTGTGTTGTAAGAATGCCATAATTCATCTGTATCTTTCTCCTCTGCCTCACTGAATGCAGCGAACTGTTTGGTAAGTTCCAGATTAAAATTACTCTTAGTATTTTCATCCTGTAAAATACGACTCTTTATTTTTCTGAGTAATGCTTTCTTGTGTTGGCTTTTCAATTATAGTCTTAATTTCCGTATGCACGGATTGTGATTACTGTTGACGTCTGCACCCCTATGTGTTCTTACATCCTTCAGAGATATTCTGAATTGCTTTCTAATACAGAAATGATGTATCTGATTTTTGGTTCTATCATCTGGAGATATCCATGTTGTTTATGTATCTCTTTGTGTGGAAATATTGTTCCTCCAGTAACCATGCCCTCTGTTAGACATAATTCTCCATTCTGATTTACTGGATGCTGCAATGAGAGAAGAAAAGGCAGAATTTCGAAAAGGGAGAAGCTGTCTCCACCAGATCTTTACTCTAAGAATAATACTTGAAGAACATATTGAAAAGCACAGACCATTAATCCTGAACTTCATAAACGTTAAAAAGGTCTTTGATAAAAAACACGGAGAACCATTGTGGATAATTTTAAGAATGTGTGGAATACTATATAACATTGTCAACATCATTAGAGACCTCTACAATGGATATGTTTGTGCAGTCAACACAGAAGAAGGAATGAGTGAATGGTTCCAAATTGAAGCAGGCGTGAAACAAGGATGTATATTACCTCCCTTGCCTTTTGTAATTGCCATAGGCTCCATAATGAAACAATGCTGCTCAGATAAAACGGGCATTGATTGGGTACGTTCACAGGTTCCCATTCTGTTGTGTTTTTTGCTGCTGCAGTTGACATAATTATACGCACTCCTTCTTGATATTTCCCACCGTCTCTGCCGGATTAACTTATTGTTTTTCGGCGATCTTTTCCCTGCTTCTGGCCATCGCATTTCACTGATGGTCAGGATGTCTAACCACTTACATCTAGATGCGACTAGTGAACCGCGTAGTAACTTACTGCCAAACCACGTTTCACTTTCCAGACTGTCAAAGTCACTGTTTCAGATAAAGCTGTGATTAATCAAAGACAGAAGAGCTAAAAAAAAAGGTACAGCACACAGATGTGATGGGTCGGATGTGAAGAATACATTAGTGATATTTAAACATGTAACTGCACCTCACTAATAATCTCTTAATTTAAAATACACATTTCAAATTACTAAGCTTAAAAACATCAAATCAAACCGGGTAAGTGTCTATATAATGAATATACATGCTTTTTTCGTAAAGACATTTTATATGAACATTTTCTTTTTCACGGAATGGGAAGACAGAGTTATCACTAATTTATATGGGTCATTTTTTAAAATCTTCCCACATCCTACAAATTTTACCAAGTCATAACAAATAAAAACAGAGTCGGAACTTGCTTGCCTCCGAAGCCCGCTCGTTCGAAAAATTCCCTCAGAGTACGATAATCGAATAAGGGATCTTCTGGTCCGCATACGGGTGCAGTAACCAATACAGCAGCGAGGCAGACATGAAACAAAAGGAGCACAAGCAACATGGGGTTACAAATAATGATAGGAACGCTTTCATACTTTAGTTTTTTCACGGTACTCGCAAAACCGTTAGGAACTTTGGAGCTTTATGACACCTTGGGACACAACTTGATAACAGATGCGCAAACTCAACCGTGACAAATCTCAGGTACTTAAAGCTTTTCAAGCTCAGGCGGTTTGATGTTGAGATGATAAGTATAGTTCTCAGTAAAATAGGCTTTGCGGCTTGATTCTGATATGATAAGTACAGTTCTCAGTAAAAGAGGCATGGCGGCTTGATCCTGAGATGATAAGTATAGTTCTTAGTAAAAGAGGCATGGCGGCTCCATCTCTGATTTTCTAGATGCTCGCTTCCTCTGAAAAGGCAAAATGCAAAGTTAGTTAGAAAGGATCGTCAGGCTTCTGTGCTCCTATTTCTCCTTTAGTATCTCTTTCAGTGTACATTGACTGACTATATCCTTCCTATTTCCCCTTCAGTATCTCTTTCAGTGTACATTGACTGACTATATCCTTCCTATTTCCCCTTCAGTATCTCTTTCAGTGTACATTGACTGACTATATCCTTCCTATTTCCCCTTCAGTATCTCTTTCAGTGTACATTGACTGACTATATCCTTCCTATTTCCCCTTCAGTATCTCTTTCAGTGTACATTGACTGACTATATCCGTTGTTTGTTGGCTGATCATCCGTCTGGAAAATCTAGATGAATCGTTCACTTCTCGTCACGCGAGTTTCACTTCCTTCAATCTTAACAACGGCGTCTAATCACAGTTGTCACTAAAGTCCTTCCTTCCATCACATTCTCTTATAGCACTGATGATATCTGCTCAAGTCGTTTCTTGACTTTTTTCCATAAAAGCTAAGTCAGCCTGTTGATCTGCTATTTCACTTTCCCTGGCATCTGCGGGCCTGTTATAAAAACATAAATCAGTGGATGGATCAATCGAAAACAAATTTTGTAATTAGCCATCTTTGTAACGTCAGTGAAACAAATGAAGGATATAAAGTTAGTTTCCATATTTTCTTTAATCTCGTTCATGTAACCGAAGGATATAAAGAATATTGTGTTACTAGACGACTATCTAAAAAACTAAGTATAAATACGAAAATTGAGATATTTAAGAGTAATGTTCTAAGTGTACTACTCTATGCAAGTGAATGTTCGAAAATCACCAAAACGATAGAAAACAAGTTGAATTCTTTCCAGACTAAATGTTTACGAAGAATTAGAAAAATATTTTGGCCAAACACCATAAGAAATAACATCTTGTTGGTAGAAATGCAGATGAAGCCACTGACAGCAATTATTGAGGAAAGACGCTGGCGATGGTTGGGACATGTGCTCCGAATGACTGACAACTCACTACTAAAAATACCACTAAGATAGACACCACAGGGGAACAGAAGTAAAGGTAGACCAAAAGAGACATGGAGAAGAACAACAGAAAGTATGTTGAGCAATAGAGGGCTCACCTGGGTAAGAGCAGAAAAAAGGCAAAGATCAGGCATTTGTGGAAAACCATTGCGGAAGCCCCATGTGCCCTGGGCACTTAAGATTCAGCGAGAGAGAGATTGATTGATTGAATGATTGATTGATTGATTTATCTTTATTTCAAAAGGGTCAAGAATTGGGCAGGCAGGCCCGTCTGACATTCTGCCCTTTATCATACATCTTTCACACTATTCCAGACATTCTACAAATATGCTGTTCATATAACAAACATAACTAACACTGAAGCTGAGAGACATAAAATATAACATTTACGTTTCGCTCTTAAACATCCACTCAGTACAGAAGTAACTACACACATTATAAATGACTATCTACTAAACAAAATTTTCCGGACTATTCAGAAAACAATTAATTGTATTTGGTGTCTGTAAGAGCAGTTTAAGATAACTTAGAGAGAGAGAGAGAGAGAGAGAGAGAGAGAGAGATGACTATTTTCTTTAATTCTCAGAAATACCGAATGTGAAGGCTAGTTGATAGATTGTGACGTAACCGAATATTATTAAAACATTTATTGTATAAAATGTTTCAGCAAACATTCATTCTCTTTTTGGCTGTAGTGTGCCCACCAAAAACCTATGGACCTTCCTGCGCCTCTGATTGCCCTGCAAACTGCTTGAACGGGACCTGCCATCCAGTCAGTGGTAAATGTTCAAGCTGCGGTGAAGGATATTTAGGCGCCAAATGTGACATAAGTATGACTGACAAAGAATTCCAGTTCCTTTATTAGAATTCACAGCAAAATTATTGTCATTTTCTATCATACATTCAACGCACTTTTATGTTCCACCTTTTGTTATGAGTTCTAAAGAAACTAAGATAAAGCTGTCGTTAGTGTTTGCAAGTGATAGGGGATATGAGATAACGTTAAACGACGGTGGGCGATGTAAAGAACTCGGAGATTTATTGCCAGAAGATAGACTGGTGAAGAACCATAAAAACCATCTCCTCGAATATATACATAATGCATTTAGAAAAAGAAGAAACCAGATTCTTATCCAAGCACTTTGTAAACTTCATACACAGCTAGTGGGATGGCATGATCGGTGGGTTGTTCCTTACTTCGTTCAAAAATAAAAAGACATGCTGTTAGTACAATAACATGTTGGAAGCTGGCAACACACATAGTTCAGGTGTCTGACAAATCTCGTACAACAAGCTCAATGTTCTGGAACGTAGCGGCCGTGCATCATGGATGATCGGAGTACTTTTCATAAAGTTCAATAATGTCGGAGGAAACTCCGACGAGGATGTAGTCAAGAAGATACCCCTGCAAGCGTTGCAGAAATAATTGTACGAAATACGTGAACAACCGCAGGCCAGAGTGTGGCAAGAGAGGTAGTACGAACAGTGTCACGTCTGCTGCACTCTCTTAAAGGTTCCCACCTTTAATAGCGCTCATGTCAGAAAACCAGTTCAGTAAATGAATCACTTCTTGAGTAGGAAAGCTAAACACTTAGATTCTACAGATTTAAAACACGAAAGCGAAAGAAGCCAAAGCTAGTTTTACAGACAGTGCGTCTTTATATCGAAACTGAACACGGGAAATTCTGTCCTGACACCAATCAAGCTTTCATTTTCTGTTTTTCCGATGAGCGATTACAAAGAACTGTGCTTTGGAGTGACCTAAGATATTGCGTTAGTGCCCATACTTTTCATGGTTTTGGGGACGATGTGCTCGTAGTCACGCGTCGCTACTTTTTTTTTTCTTCGTGTCGAGAATAAGCCAGGTACGTGCTGCTACAGCTGAGTAACTGGGTTATCCCTGACCAGAGACTAAGCTACAACATTCTCCAACAGGGACTAGAGCACCAATCACTTTCCCGTTCTGACGATTTTATCTTTATTAGCATCTACTTTTTTATTCTTGTTACGTCTATGAAGTTATGGATGTCTTTTATTCTAGCTGCACTCTTCCTTTCATTAGGCTGACTTGGTCTCAGTTTGTTCGAATATAAAAACCATTTCTTTCGTTGTTTTTCAATGCACGTCAAGGCTGATGTAATGTTAACTTGTTCCGAATTTTTTCATCAACGTTTTCTCTTAAATATGCAGGGTAGTAAGTGAATCAGTAAATTGTTATGTATATGTTTTATTTTCTGTTGCTTGATCATGTAAGGAAGAGAGCGAGCAGAGTGAGGGACATATGAGAGTGGTAATTAATTATTTAATTTCTTGCCATGACATGAAGGTAGCGTGAGGAAACCATAATATTGAAGAAAATCTCACCACGACGATCCCCATTCCCTGATCCTTGTTTCGCCAACAGTTCAACTATAAGATATGTACACTTTTCTCCAGCTCCAACAGTTCAACCATAAGATATGTACACTTTTCTCCAGCTCCAACAGTTCAACCATAAGATATGTACACTTTTCTCCAGCTCCAACAGTTCAACTATAAGATATGTACACTTTTCTCCAGCTCCAACAGTTCAACCATAAGATATGTACACTTTTCTCCAGCTCCAACAGTTCAACTATAAGATATGTACACTTTTCTCCAGCTCCAACAGTTCAGCTATAAGATATGTACACTTTTCTCCAGTTCTATACCGTTCAGCTATAAGATATGTACATTTTTTTCCAGTTCTATATCGCTCTCGACCAGATACATGAATAGAAAATGAGCTAATGGTCGCTAACACAATTTTAAAACAACATCCAAGAAGACTTTACACATGGACATCACCCACTGGGAAAACCAAGAATCAAATAGATTACATTTTAGTGCAAAGAAGGTGGAGATCAACTATAACTTCAGCAAAAATTTTACCAGGTGCTGATTGTGATATGGACCATGAGTTATTAATAGCAGACATGAAGATGCAGATAAAAAAGACAATAAAGGGATCAAGACCACATCCGCTTTGACCATGTAAAAATACCGGAACAATACGGTATAGAAGTAAAGAACCGTTTCGAAATCCTGATGGAGGAGATGACACCAGATGAACTGGCTACGCAGGCCAGAGATATCTTAATAACAACAGCTAAAGACATGGCTCCGGTAAAGAAAACAAAAAAGAATGGATGGATTACAGCAGGCACACTAGAACTGATAATACAACGTATAGAAATGAAGACGCAATGGACAGCGACAAACAACAACAAAAAGGAATATAAATCTTTAACAAAAGAAGTACGAAGAAACACAAGAAAAGAAAAAAAAACAATACATACAAGATTGCTGTGAAAGAATAGAAGAATATCAGAAGTGTGGAAGAGATTGTGAAATATTTAAAGAAATGAAGACATTGACGAGATGTGTCACACCTAAGCTAAATGTAATTCGTGACGAGATGGGGAATAGCTTGACAGAGACAGGAAATTCTAGAAAGATGGAAGGAATATTGCAGAGGAAAGTATGAAACAACTGACTGTGAAAGCAGCAATCAATAGTGTGAAGTATTATTGGACAAGAAAGAACTCGAACTGACAATTGAAGAATTTTTATGGGCAATAAAGAATCTGAAAAATGATAAATCACCAGGATGTGATGAAATAACAGCTAAACTTATTAAAGCAAGAGGAATGGAATGTGCAACAATCTATCATACACTATGTAAAAAGATATGGCATTCAGGTATTTGACGAAAAGAGTGGAAAAGAACTGTATTCACTCCACTCCAAAAAAAAGGTAACTTGAAATTATGCACAAACTACAAAACTGTTGCCCTGATTAGTCATGCCAGTAAAATTCTGTTAAAATCATAACGAGTAAACTTCATATGAAAATAAAAGAAGACGTCAATATGGTCCAAGTTGGTTTCAGGCAAAGGAGAGGATCAAGCGATCATATATTCAATATAAGATGAATAATAGAGAAATGCAGAGAATTAAATGTGAATCTATATTTATCCTTTATAGACTACTCAAAGGCATTTGATTGCGTACAGCACTAGAACCTGCGGAAATAATGGAAAGAATGGAATTTCCAATACATTTGATACAATTAACATCACTGCTATATCTAGATCAACAAGCAGAAGTAAGAATAAATGGTGAAACAACAACAATGAGGAAATTAATAGTTGGAACATCTATCGTTTTCATAAAGTGAAACAACTAAAGAATCTGTGGAGAGGAACAGACAGAACTACAGAATCTGTGGAGAGGAACAGACAGAACTACAGAAATAAGATTTTTAAGGGCATGCATCTTTCCCATCGCAACATATGCCTGTGAGACCTGGACACTTAACAAAACAGCTGAGAAACACATAAATGCCTTTGAATGTAAATGCTACTGAAGAGTTCTCCAAATATCGGGGACACAAAAAAGTACAAACATATGTATACTACAAGAGCTTAATATTGAAGAAGGCTGGCTAGTAAAGAGGATTAAACAGAGAAAACTTAAATATTTTGGAGACATTAAACGTTATGATAATCTAGAGAAGACCGACTTAGAAGGGTACATAATGGGAAAAAGAAAGAGAGGAAGACCACGACGAAGATGGCTGCAAGACATCGTTGATAATCTGCAAATGGATGCATCAGCAGCAGGCCATCTTGCTCACAACCGAGAGGCCTATAGGAAAGCTGTTAGGAAGGCAAAGCTCTGTAAGCGACATGTAAATGACTGACTGACTGATTTATTTGTCATTTATCATGTTATATAAAGTGCAAGCTGAAACGTCACACGTGTGTGCTTGTTAATAAGGCTGGTCCTAGGCTTTTTATTTCGTACAAAAGTTTTAGCATAAATAAACTATGTATATAATACATATATACCAACTGAGCTGATTGCATGCATGAAGGATCGCGTACTCTGGAGAAGCATAATAGCCAACGCCAGTCGGCACGGCACATGATGATGATGATGATATAATAGTAATAACAGTAATAACTTCAGATGGGAAATGTAGAACATAAATTAGCAAAGAGTGCATTTCAGAGAATGAGAAACATATTAGCCAACACATCCTTATCAACGAATATTAGAAAACGAGTCCTAAAATGCTATATTGAACCTATCTTGTTATATGGAAGTGAATCATGGACAATAGGCAAGTCTGCACAAAAGTTATAGGAAGCAGCAGAAATGTGGTTTATTAGAAGATTGTTGCGAATCCCCTGGACAGCAAAAATAACTAACAGAGAATATTTGAGACGAGCTGTGGATAAAAAAATCTTGTAAAAATATAAAAGAAAGATAATGTACTTTCATAGGACATGCAATGAGAAGAAGGACATTGAAAATATTATAAAAATAGGAAAAACAGATGCAAGAAGAGCCAGGGGAAGACCAAGAGAAATGATACTGGACAGTCTGACAGGATGGTGTGAGAGGAGATCGCCAACTGATCTGTTGGCCTGCATGAAGGATCGTGTACTCTGGAGAGTATAAAAGCTAATTCCAGTCGCCACGGCAGATGATGCTGCTGCTGCTGCTGCTGATTATTATTATTATTATTATTATTATTATTATCCCCTCAATCGAAATAGAAAAAAATAGAAATAGCATTAACTGTCTTGCAAGAGCTGACAGTGAGTGACAGTAGACACAGGAACAGGTTAGCTCTACTGTTCATAAAACGAATAGAAACTTTTACTAGAGAGGCAAAGAGATAGTAAGAAATGATCAAGCTATAATCAGCTACTGTTGTATCTACCAAAACCTGGTTAATTTATACTCATAACAGCTAACAGAAACGGTAAAAATGATACTTACTGTCTATCATTATTTATAAATGATATATTTCACCACTTATTTGGCTCTTTATTTCATCTATTTATTAGAATTTTGTCACACATTATTTAGTGCTGTGTGTCACACATTATTTCGTGATATATAGAACATATTATTTAGTGATGTATGTTACAAATTACTTTGTGATATGTGGCACATATTATTTAGTACTGTGTGTCACAAAGCATTTAGTGCAAGTGTCACAGATTTTTATCGCTGAGTGTCACCAGTTCATTTGTTCTGTTCTTTGCCATTTCACTAGTGCTAGTTTCACCATCGTGCTAGATCTGTAAAATAAAAAGCAATAGTAAATGTAAAAAAGGGCACAAACGGTATAATACAAAATAACTGTACCGGAACTTAGCCTAAACGAAAATTATCCCAATAAAATATCTCTGTCTTTCATACCTGTTTAAGAAGAGAAAATTGATCTACTGAAGCCCATGATAAAACATTAGATTTATATCGTAGTGGAGTACCATAGTTCTACTTAATGTCTTTAATGAAAGCGTACTTACAGTGTGTCTTGTGCTCTCACGAACTGCTGTTATCTCACATATATCGGGAAGATTCCATAGCTCCATGAATGTATCATCTTTTTCGTCACCGCCTGTGTAGAATCACAGAGCACAGATAGAACCATAAGTAACACCGCATACGCTTTACTAAGTCATATTCCACAAATGATTTAGTTAAAGGACTTAAAAAAACTGCTAACATCAGACAGATGTCATGGTTTGAAAGTGAAGAGTAGATTAGCGCCATTTAGCTCCCTAACCACATGAAACAAACAGCCGTTTCATCTAAAGTACATTAATTTGAAAGTTAACATCAATATGATGGAAATTGTTTTATAAAAATGGACTTATGTGTGTATGTGCGTATGGGGGTGTGAAATAGAGAATCAGAATATGTTACCTACCTGCATCCATTTAGTTTCGTTTATGTCCGCATCGGTAAAGATTTCTGACATATATACATATATAATTTATCATTTCAGAATGTCGCCGAGGTTCATATGGAAAAAATTGCTCAAAGGCGTGTTCGCCATATTGTTTTAGACACACTTGCGATCCTGTTAATGGTACATGCCATAAGTGCATCAATTCTCGCAGAGGGCCCAAATGTGAAGGTTTCGTACTATTCCTAACTTCTATAAGCCTTATACAAATGTTAGTGTCACAACAATTTAGTAGCTTGACTTTCATTTACAAATCACGAAAAGGTCTCGAAGCTGCCTGCTGGTTTTGTTTTTAACTGACCAATGACATTGTTCAGACAATGAACGTCAAACAAACTGCTAACATTTATTAATAACAAAGTTTATGATTTCTTCTTCCTATTCGTTCGCATTGTCTGCCTACATCTGCAGTCCTGTCTCTTAGATAAATTTCACTGTTTTTTGTAATTCATGTATGGAACTGTAGAGCTTATTTTCTTTGGTGGTTTCACTGGGTCAGTAATTACTTTTCAGTGTCTCGTAGTTGGTGCAGTTTTGGAGGATATGTTCCACAATTTGGGGCACCCGGGCACATATACAAAGATTAGTAGCATCAACCTTAAACTTTGTATACATATGACTTCGGATTCGGCTGTGTCCTGTTCTGAGACGGAAAATGGTGACTTGTTCCTTTCTGTTTGGCATGTGATAGTCATCATGTGGTGGCGTTTGTGGCTTCCTATAGATTTTTACAATGTTTTACTCTGATTATAGGTCATTGTTATGTCTGTTTGCTCCATTTCAGTGCGTCCTTTGGCCACACGGTCGGCTTTCTCATTGCCTGGTATCCCACAGTGGGAGAGAATCAACTGCAAGGTGTTGTAAGCCAGTTTTTTACAAGGCATCCATAAGATCTGGTAGTTTGTTGCACTGAAGAGCTTCCAGTACTGATCATGCATTTATGAGAATTACTACGGGGCATGTATCAATTCTGCAGTCTGATAGTTTTCAATAACTGATCAAACTTCTAAATCATAGTTGTTGCAGTATTTTCCAGTGGGTATTTAAATCTTGTCAGTGGTATTGTTTGGATATTCAATATGTGCTCCTGCCCCTCCATTCTTTATGGCATTATGTGCAGATCCATCTGTATACACACGTATCCAGGTGCCACATGGATATTTGTCATCTATCTCACTATGTGTGGCTGTTGATCTTACAATACTGCTTTGCATCTCATCATTCTGCACACTTATCACTTCAGTTCAATAGTTATTTGTATACAATCTGCTTTCTTCCGTGGTGTATGCTCTGGTACAGATGATAATTGAGGGACTACAGTTTGAAGGTCTGGTATCAGCTTACGCATACACTTGGACTGATGAATGAAGCTGGTTCTTTTAAGTCGTCTTAGCGCCAAGTTATTGAATCTCTCCTTCAGGGGATGGCTTACAGAGCTGTGGAATTGCTCTCCCAAGGTCATGACGTTTGCGTCTCTACGTTCTTTTAGCGCTTGAACACCAACTATTTTCTGCATTTCTACTACTGGTGTGGACCTCATGGCACCTGTGATAATCCGTAGTGACTGATTTTGTACCTTGTCTAGATTATGCAGCGTAGTGTTTGATGCTATGCAACAAATTGTTGAGCCATATTCTAAATGTAGTATAATACTTTGCTAATACACATTCTTGAGGATTATTTCACTAGCTCCCCATGTGGTTCCACTTAATTTTCTTAATATGGCTAGTTTTCTTCTGGCTTTTGCTTCTGCATTGCTGATGTATTGCTTCCTGGTCAGTTTTGAGTCAAGGGTCACTTCTAAGTAAGAGGGTTGGTTGTCCATTCTTAAGGATATTCCATTTACAAAATTAAATCTTACCTGCTTTCTGTTTAGATGAGAGAGTGAACAGACTGGTACTTGATTTCTCTGTGTTGATACTTACACACCATTTGTTTGCCCATGATGTCAATATGTCTGCTGCTCTTTGGAGTCTCTGTGCAGCAACTGTCGCGTGTTCATCTATACACCACATAAACAGATCATCATACAGTGCCGCTTTGATTCCATAGGGAAGTTACTTGACCAGGTCATTAATGAATTCAAGGAACAGTGTAAGTGAAAAGACTCCTCCTTGTGGCACATCATGTCACAGCAGTATTTTCTGGCTTTTGTGTCCATCCATTACTACTCTTGCTCTTCTGTTGTGCAAATAGGACTTTATCCAGTTTTACAGTCTTCCAATCACATTGTGGTTTCTTAGTTTCCACAGCAGATCTTTTTTCAATACTTTATCAAAGGCTCTCCTCAGGCCTAAAGTTCTGCTGGTAGAAGGTTTTTTTTTCTTGGAATGCGTCCTCAATCTCTCGAGAGAGATAGGTCACTTGATCTTCTGTACTGTAATACTGTCTAAATGCTGCTTGTTGTAGAACAAGATATTCACTTTCTAGGTACCATTTTAGTCTCAGGTCAATGATGCGTTCCATCGTATTGCATAGTCAGCTAGTGAGACTGATTGGCCTGTAGCTGGAGGCAGTATTACTGCTTTTCCCTGGCTTTAGCAGTGTATGCTTGCTTCCTTCCAGATTTGAGGTAACTTACCTGTGCTCCAGCACATACTGAAAATATCCAACAGCTTTCCCATTGCTGCCATTCCCAGGTTCTTGATCATTTCATTGGACACTCCATCTGGTCCTGGTGATTTCCTTGGTTTCAGTTTACTGACTGCTAGTTCTAACTCGCTGCGTGTGATTGTTGCATCAATGACCTCCACTTTTCTGACTTGTTCCTCTTCTTTCTGTGGGTCAATGCGCACTGTACGCTCTTTCTCTGGATGCATATCAATGTTGCAGTCTTGTGCAAACATGCGAGCAAAGTGATCTGCTACCTGCTTACCTGTAAGAGTTTTCCCATCCTCTATTAGTGTAATCTTTGTACTTCTTCCAGTGGTTTCATCGTTTAACTGTTTGATTAGTTTCCACAGTTTCATTCCATCTTTTTCAAAGTTTTCTCTGTCAAAATTTTCTTCTGGCTTGCAGCTTAGCTCTCTGATGTTTGGCCTTAGCATGTTGGTAATTATCGTGTTGTTCTTGGCACGATCTATTTTCTGCTTTGCTTTGGAGCTGTTTCCACGTCATCATGGAATTTTCCCAGCTCACTAGACCAGTATGGTTTATTATCCCTACGAGCTTCTCTAGGAATTGTTTCACGGGCGGCCTGAATGATACAAGCATTGAATTCCTTCACTAATCTGTTAATATCCTTACCTTCTATGGGCAGCTGTCCCACTAGGATACCTGTACGTTGTCTGTACATTGTCCAGTTTGCTTTTTTATAGTTCCATCTGGCGAGAAGGCTATTGGTGTTAAGGAGTTCATTTTCTATTGTCAGGAAGATTGGTCGATGGTCGCTACCACTAAGTTGTTTTCCAACGTCTTGTGTAATGTTTCACTTCAGGTCTGGAGAGTGTAATGACAGGTCCGGTGTTGAGGTTCTATGCCAAGCCCTTGAGTCTTAAGTAAAATGTTGGGGGATACATTGGTTGGTTTATCAGGAGAAATCCATTATTATCCTGCCAGCTCTCAACTTCCTCTCCTCTCATGTCTATTGATCATAGCCCCAGTTCTGGGAATGGCTGTTGAAATCTCCTCAGACCATCAGTCTCTCTTTGTGTGGGATTGTTTTCAGAGCAAGTGGGTGGTCAATAGGACAGTAATAGTTAAGGAAGTGGAAGTCCATATTACAGGTTTTTAGATGGATCATCTGGTATTCGGCTCCTTCCATGTACTCTCCCATATGGCATGCGCTGATGTTATTCTTAACAAGTGTGAGTACTCCTCCTTTTCTTCTGTCCTGTCAGTCTGATATGAAACACTGATAGACTCTGATTTTAAAGGAGGCGTCTCCTGTATGCAGCATATACTTACCTACTCTGCAAAGAGTATGTTCTCTAGTTCCACCTTTTTACTATAGCCATCTCTAACACTGCTGACACTCTCAGCATTCCACTTCATTACTTTAAGTTCTTGCTTTTGGGCAGTTTTCTGCTGTTGTATTTTTTTGGCCCGAAGCTCTACTCTCATGTCTCCTGGCTCCACAAGACGAACTGAGAGGAGCTCCAGTAGCGTTGGGTGGACCATTTCGAGGCACTGGGCCCGGCACCACGCCTGCCTGGTTAGTCTTCACAGGGCGAGCACCATGTTTGAAAACTGCAGGTAGGGACATTTCATTAGCGATAATGTGTGGTACCCTGATTTTTGCGATGCGCCTTTTCCCTGGGTACCTTCGACTTCAGCACCGTTCCTTGCTAGGGCAGACTGTGATCTTGCTCGTACTGCCATGAAGACAGTGGTGTAGGATGGCCTGGCCAAAAATTTGTTTTCTAGTCTCTGGTGGCTGTACTTAAGCCACTTCCCCATGTCAGATCCAGCAAGCAGCGATGGCTGGCCAGATGCCTTTGAGACAGTTACACACAGATTTTGGGATGAGTAACTCGATGAGTGCCTCAATGATATTCATTCCCCGCCACCTATAGCCTGATGGCTCTGTTTTGTTTAAATCGTTCTGATAGCCATTGTTGTAAAGACCCACATACTTGTCACGTCCTGGATTCATTGTTTTCAACTCAGACTTCCCTCATCCCCGCCGCTGACCTCCGTCCACCAACCTGACATTACATTTTACAAAATTAATAATTACAATTAGTGTTGACTGCTACAGGTTTCTGGGCTACAGAAATAGGTCAGAGTTTTTAAGCAAAACAGATCTATGTTCCCTGCATCACAAAGACTATGTTAAGATAAATGTGTTCTTAACACAGTTGTTCCCATTGGTATGATTTATTCAAATAACATTTTAAAGGCTGTTATTTTCAACATAGTTAAATAACGCTAGAAACTATCACAATAAACATTGTACCTCCGCATTTACGACTATGACTAAATGTAAATTATGATATTATATTAGTTGTACATTAGTTAAATCTCTGCTTTCATGTATGCTACAGAAAGAAACTAAATGAAGCTAACGTGTTTTGACATAATAAGTGCACCAAAGCAAAGAATTAAGGAATTACTACAGATTCTTTGAGAATATCAGCACTGTTATTGTACTAAAAGAATGAATCCTTTACAGAAAGTCACACACAGCAAACCAGCAATAAACATAAGTGCAGGATTTTTCTCAGACTGAACTACAATATGTCCTTTGTTATGAGATGACGCGGCAAAAGAAAGGCAACCCGTTTGATCAGTGGGTCATGATAGTGATGAGAAAGTGCAAGCAAACATGACACTCAGAAACGCAATGTTTATAATATAAGTAGATATCTCATAACTATAACAAAAGTAGATAACATTAACTATGGCATGTCCTAACCAAGACATGCAGGGACAAAAAGAAAAACAGGAGATATTAGCTATTCACTCATATCGCATGGCATCCAATCACAGACAAAGTTAATGTAGCAAGTCGACTATATCGGCTATAAATAATACAAATACAATGATAGGGTGAGAAAAATGGTGAATTCTATAAGACAAATGTTTCACTAGCGATACGTGCATGGGTAAATATTCCGAAATAGATATGAATGAATTGAAACATGATTGTTAATTAAAGAAATATCAGAAATGTTGGAGTAATCAGAATTCAGACATCATCTGTCCAGTAAGACAATCTGAAATGGACTACACATTGGTAAAGTTAAGTCAGACTTGATTGAAAAATACACTTACATCCAGATAGTTCACGGGAGTTGATGATGATGATGATGATGATGATGATGATATTTTAATGTGTGTGCTGTTCTTGGTGTTTCTTGATTGACGCAAAGCGTTATAGTTTTCAGTTATGTGTGGTAAGAGATAATAATGTCGTTGTGTATCCTAATACCTTGTCCTGAAAACAAAATATACTTAATATTTCAGAGTGCCCTCCAGGCTCATACGGTGCTAAGTGCTCAAGCCAGTGTTCAGATTACTGCGCTGATCAAACTTGTCACCATGAGACTGGTACCTGCCAGAGTTGTACACACGGACATTTAACACCCACATGCGAAGGTCACACATTTTCTAGTTATTTGTACTATATATATGAGAGAAATATTACTGCTGCTGAAACTTAATACTATTTGTGAGAGCAACACTATTTAAATATTGTGAACAGTATGAGTCTGAAATGCATACTGCAAAAGAAGGCAGACGACGAAAGGACAAAGGAACTGCTATTTGGAATATGAATGTCTCGTCACTCAGATGTTCCTATATCAAGCAAGAAACACGACTGGGAAACTCACTTGTGGTGTATTCTACAGTCCGATATTTGTCCGTTTCTACATGTGTCAACTTCTACATGTATCAACTTCTACATGTGTCAACTTCTACATGTATCAACTTCTACATGTGTCAACTTCTACATGTATCAACTTCTACATGTATCAACTTCTACATGTGTCTACTTCTACATGTGTCTACTTCTACATGTATCAACTTCTACATGGGTCCACTTCTACATGTATCAACATCTACATGTATCAACTTCTACATGTGTCTACCTTTACATGTATCAACTTCTACATGTGTCCACTTCTACATGTATCAACTTCTACATGTGTCTACTTCTACATGTATCAACTTTAACATGTGTCCACTTCTACATGTATCAACTTCTACATGTATCAACTTCTACATGTATCAACTTCTACATATGACCATTTGTACACCTGTCCACTTCGACATGTATCCAGTTTTACGAGTGCCCACTTCCATATACCCACTTCTATATGTATCCACTTCTATATGTGTCTACCTTTACATGTATCAACTTCTACATGTGTCTACTTCTCCATTTATCCACTTCTACACCGTTTTGAAAATGAAGACTGTCTTTATCAATGTTTTACATATTTGATATTACTTGTATGTGTTTAATTGTTAGCTCTTTGTTTACATAAAAGATGAGCCACAATTATTTTAAACTAACTTTATTATTTAACGAGGTAAGGTGGTGCTTCACTTCTATTTCTGCGTGAAGTTACTAGCGCCATATTACAATAATTTTATGAATGTAGAAATTTAAATGAGTAAAGAATTTTTTAAAAAACCAGTATTTAGAAGACATGATCAGGAATATCATATAAATTCAACCGTTTCAAGCAGCAACTTTTGTCATTTCGTGGAAGCATATAGCAGATATCGTCTTAGTGCTCTTTTTTTACTTTGATCTTTTCCTTGACGTTGACGTACCTAGAGGATGTGGCGGCAGTGTTGGTATTGTCTATCATCTTTAGCATGACACTGATGCGTGTATCACATTTGATATTTTACATTTCAGTAAATTGTTCTGGGAATATGGTACCAGTGTTCACATTCTTTTTTTTTTCTATCCATTTCACGTCACTGAGCAGTGCAGGTGACGTGATGTTAGGGTGCTTTGTAGTTACTGTAGTTTCCTTGAGCACTGTGCACACTAGATAGTAGCACAGTCATTATAAGGGCTAACAGCATTTTCTTTAACATGTGATTGAGTAAATGTATAAGATTATTTAAAATATTAACTAATAATAATTCTCATGAAAGAGTTATTCCTAGACATACAATACTAAACAGAGATATTAAGTACAACTTCAAATAGTGTTTTGTAGAGTTATAAATATTTATGGATATAGCATATTTGATCTTCTTGTTTCTACTTTTGTTCCTTTAAATGCATGTTCCTTACGTTCTATTTATTGCATTGTTTCTACTTCAAGTATGTAGTCGGGTTAGCTGAAAGTTTTCCCTGTTGTATCGTCAGACGGTTTGACGTCAGATAATACTTGAATCCATATACGATCCAATATTTGAGGGTTCATCATCATCATCATCATCATCATCATCATGTGCCGTGCTGAGTGACGTTGTCTATTATGCTTCTCCAGAGTATACGATCCTTCATGCAGGCCATCAGCTCAGTTGGTGATCTCCTCTCACACCATCCCGTCAGACTGTCCAGTATCATTTCTTTTGGTCTTCTTCTGGATCTTCTTCCTTCTATTTTTCCTGTTCTTATAATATTTTAATGCCCCCTCTTCTCATTGCATGTCCTATGAAAGTACGTTGTCTCTCTCTTATTTTTTTGACAAGGTTTTTTTTTGTCTCTCCAGCTCTTCTCATACGTTCTTCTTTAGTTATTTTTGCTGTCCAGGGGATTCGCAACATTCTTCTAATAAACCACATTTCTGCTGCTTCCAATAATTTTTTGTGCAGACTTGCCTATTGTCCATGATTCACTTCCATATAACAAAATAGGTTCAAGATAGCATTTTAGGACTCGTTTACTAACATTCATTGATAAGGATGGGTTAGCTAATATGTTTCTTATTCTCTGAAATGCATTCTTCTCTTGGCCTATTCTGTTCCTAATTTCTGTTCTGCATTTCCCATCTGAAGTTATTACTGCTCCAAGGTATTTGAATTTCTACATCTGCTTTAGAATAGTTATGTTTAATTTTACACTGCATTTTGGGGTTATAATATTTGAGGGTTACAATACTCAGTTTTTGCCTCCCTTACACTGTCATTCACTATTTGTGCCTCACCAATTCATTCCCAGAGACGATCTAGCCAACGCACGCCACCAGCTTCTTTCCATCATTCTAATTTTCTCTAACAGCTATGACAGTCTTCGGAAACATTCAAACTCCTTTGAAATATGGATCTGAATCATTGGTTTCAACATTTCTTTGTTTCTACTTCTAGAATATTCAAATGTCGTGTTCAGTTTTGATATTAACCAATTAATTCAAACGATCATGATGTACCACCGAAATAGTCAAAAGCCCTTTTGGATTGTTAAGAATAAATAGAACAAACCTCTCCAAGAATTTATATCCTTTTCTTTGTACGTTCATTGTAAAACAGATAATGTGCGCGATGCTAAGAGCTTGATTTTGACATGAATAAAATATTGATTTCAGACTGTCCTGAAGGAATGTATGGAATAAACTGCTCACGGAACTGTCCGCAGCATTGTGAAGGGCAGTGCTCACCGATCTTTGGGTACTGTCACGCATGCACTCACAATCGTACTAGACCTTTTTGTGAAGGTAGAGTATAGTTTATATTCCTCCGTATGTGTTATTTAAGTCTAGGTAAATTACTTTACTCTTTACTATGCATTTTACATCTTACATCTTTCCCGTAAACGTCGCATAAGGCTCGCATTGTTGTTTGCCAAGTTTGCCTGTTTTAGTCGAGTTTTTCAACTTCATCATTGGGTGTTATGCCCCCTAAACTGGCTTCTCTTAACAATGTCCTCTTTAGAGTTTCATGTGCTCGACTTCTTTTTCTTCGGCCTTTTGTGTTCCACTTCATAGCTTGTTACTGTATTCACTGATTGTTTCTTCTTATCACATGACCTACATATGCCCATATTCTTTTTCTGATCACCCATGAGAATGGTTGTTGTTTGCTTATCTGTCTTATCTCTGTTCCTTCTATGTATATTTTCCCTTATTTGAGAAATGTCGTATTTTTGTGTGTTGTCTTTGTTAATTTCAAGATCTCTTTTGCTAGCCAACGAAGACAGAGAGTCTGCTTTTCCTGCATCGATTTTACATTGTCACCGATAAGAGTTATGTCATCTGCAAAATCAAGATCTTCTACTGGAGTCCCATGTACACAGTCAGTCCCTGTTTTACCAGTATATCATCTTTTCATTATTAAATCTATAGCAATTCCAAAAAGCAGGGGAGATAATATACATTCTTGTTCCACTCCTGTTTCAATCTGAAATGTATAGATTTTCTTTAAATTATTGCACTAATCCATATTGTAACATTTTATTATACAAAGAATTTTATATCATGTAGTAAACATTCACTCATTTATCCAACACAATTATAATAAATGGGAGTGAATAGACTGATTCTTTAAAGTCTCTTCTTTTTTATACTTCTATACGTAGAATGAACAGCTGTTGAAGATATAAACCATTTTGCATATCTCAGCAGCTATATAGACCACAATGGTGATACCAGAAAAAAATTAGAATTCGAATTGCCAAAGCACAATGACCTTCAAGAATCTTGAGAACATATGGCGTTCAAAAGTTATAAGCACAAAAACCAAGTTAAGATTATTTAATTCAAATGTAATATCCATCCTCATTTAAGCATGTGAAAGCTGGAAAACAACTAAAGAAACAAACAAGAAATTAGACTCTATCGAAAACAAATGCTTAAGGAAAATGCTCTGTATAAAGTGGAATGAATTCAAGAACAACGCAGAGGTCAAACAGACGAGCAAACAACAACGTGTCTCATGGGTGATCAGAAAAAGAAGATGGACATATGTCGGTCATGGAAGGAGAAGAAACAATCAGAGAATCCCCAAACAAGCTACCAAACGAAATACAACAGGCCGAAGAAAAAGAGGTCGACCATGTGAAACTCTAAAGAAGCCATTGTTAAGAGAAGCCAATTCAGTGGGCATAACATCCCTTGGTGAGGTTGAAAAAACTCGCCGAAGACAGGACATCCTGGACAACTATCATGCGAGCACTATGTGACGTTTAACGACACGGAAAGGATGTAGCATTTAAGATGTATTGCTGCCATTTGAAAAAAGTAAGAAAATTTAGAAAAAAAGAAGAATTGTAAAAATTTGCGGAGCACAATGTAAGAGTCCGTTGCGTGTTGAACTAATATTTCTACTCTCATTTCCCCGCTTTCTTGGCTTGTATAGTCCAGAAATCGTGCAGGAAGTCGATTTTTTCATTTCGCCCGCGTTACATATACGCAAGTAGACAGCTAAAAGGTATTCACTCACAAAGTAGCTCCATAAAGTTCATCAGGTAATCCGAATCTGAACGCTAGTTGAGTGCGTGTGAGGTTGACTACAAAAAGTAACTGAACATTATTTGTGTTTATAGTTAACTTTCATTCTCTTGTTCTTTTGTAGCCTGTCCTCGTAAGTACTTTGGACCCAACTGCACTTTCGAGTGTCCTGAAAACTGCCGGAGAGGTATCTGTCATGCAGTCTTAGGAACATGCCAAAAATGCATTCCGGGTTACACGGGCGAAAAATGTGACAAACGTAAGTTTCACAACCGACCTCATAAAATTCACACGAACTATTTTACATTTTTTTTCTTATACCGAACACATTTTCGCTTGTCATAATCTGTTATAAACTATAAAGAAATTATAGTATTAATTTTGTCTTAGGTATTTACAGATGATAAAGTATGTGACGGAATTTTAAACCGACGGTGGCTGGTTTATAGAACTCGTACATATGCACTGTATAAAGTAAGAAAAAAGTAGGAACAGCTTTATTAATTAATAACCACACTGTTTTGTAAATATGGAAAATTTTTAAGTGACGATCACGTGATGACTGATGAAGAGCAGCTGCTGTTTAAACTCTTAAACTAATTATAAAATTAGAATCTACACATAGGTGATAATTTTTG
The DNA here is from genome assembly GCA_009760885.1 of Achatina immaculata. Taxonomy (NCBI): domain Eukaryota; kingdom Metazoa; phylum Mollusca; class Gastropoda; order Stylommatophora; family Achatinidae; genus Lissachatina; species Lissachatina immaculata. The sequence continues at coordinate 8,060,709 of CM019714.1, read as the reverse complement.
CAACACAAACTTTCTATTTGTAAACGAAAACGTACGTAAGTTGAGGTGCGCTGGTGGACATCAAAGCGTTAAAACCATTGCTTTCTTAATACCTCACATTATTTTATAATTCAATTACTTAACATAACAATGAAAGGAAGCTACAGACAGTCCTTACATCCCACGACAACATAAGAGATCAGTGTACTATCCATTTCCCCACTCAAAAGATGTGATCATTTATTATAATGTACTTTTTCAGCTATCATGTGGAACAAAACAAGCCAAAGAGAAAGAGGCAAACCACGTGAAACTCTAAAGAGGACATTATTAAGAGAGGACAAATTAATAGGCATAAAATCCCTTGATGGGGTTGAAAAGCTCGCCAAGCACAGGAAAAGTTGGCGACTATTTTGCGAGACCTATATGGCGTTTAACCGGACGGGAAGGATATAAGATATAAGATCCATCATCATTTTTTATCCATCGTATTCCGGGGGTATAGTCTGCGTCCGTTGTCTTTCAGTTTTCCTTTATAATTATTTCAACAGGTTCTTTTGGTATCATTTGATCAAACCCAGAATCATTCCACTCATTCTCATGCAATGTGTGCCACGGCTGATATTTTGTTAGGTAGCTGCAATCTGAATTTCTTCGTCAACGCGTTCTTCAAAAGATGCATACAAAATATTAGAATAGTATGTAAATATTACATGGTGCATGTTGAAAAGTCTAATAAACGGAAATATTACTGAAAGTCTGGAGAATAAGCTGTGGTTCTCTCCTCTCCCGAAGCGAGCGCGCGCGCGCACACACACACACACACAATCTCTCTCTCTCTCTCTCTCTTTCTCTCTCTCTCTCTCTCTCACACACACACGAATAGTAAAACAACAGAAATGACATTATTTGAACCGTGTGAGATCACAGCCAAAAACGATGAGAACTAGAATAGATTAGTTTTTCTGTTGGAATGTCAACGATATACGTGTCTGGGTCCTAGAGTGTTAATAGTAAGATTTAACCATAGTATAGCCAGATGCTGTTATACTTTCTGCCTTATCTTGTTGGTTTTGCAATCACCGTAGCTAATAGGGGCAGTGAAAGTGATACCTGGGCAACTGGTGTCCATGGCCAGTTCTTAAGTGATGTATTCCATCCATAACTTAATGATGTGTGTGATAAAAGTTTAGTGCTGTATTCCATCCATTGTATAGTGATATTGCTGACAATAGTTTAGTGCAGTACTCTACAGATCACTTAATAATATTGGTAACATTGGTTTAGTGCTGTATTTCATACATTATTTAGTGATATTGGTTACATTAGTTTAGTGATGTATGCCATGCATTTTTAGTGATGTTTCTGAGAATAGTGTGGTGCTGTACTCCATACATTACTTAGTGACATTGGTGACAATAGCTTAATGCAGTATTCCATCCAGTAAATAATGATGTTGGTGATAATAGTTTAGTGCTGAATTCCATTTATTACTTAGTGATGTTTGTAATTTTAGTTTAGTGCTGTATTCCATCCATTACTTAGTGATATTTGTGACAATAATTTAGTCCTGTATTCCATATTTTTCATGGTAATGTTTCTGAGAATAGGTTAGTGCTGTACTCCATCCGTTACTTAGTGATATTAGTGACAAAGTTTAGTGCTCTTCTCCATTAATTACTTTGTTATATGGTGACAATATATTAATCTTTACTCCATCTATTACTTAGTGATAATGGTGTCAGTATTTTAGTGTTGTACTCTATCCATTATATTCTGATGTTTGAGAGAATAGTTTAGTGCTGTGTTTCATCTTTTTCTTAGTGATTTATTCAGCAGTAGTTTAGTGCTCTATTAAATCTATTACTTAGTGATGTTTCAGAGAATAGTTTCATGCTGTATTCCATTCTTTACTTAGTGATATTTGTGAGAATAGTTTAGTTCTGTATTCCATCCTTTCCATAGTGATGTTTGTGACAATAGTTTAGTGATGTACTCCATCCATAACTTATTGATGTTTATGATATCATCCATAGAGCTGTATTCCATTTATAACATACTGATGTTTGTCATCCATTATTTAGTGATATTGATTTCAATAGTTTAGTGCTGTATTCCATCCATTACTTTGTGATTTTGGTGACAATAGTTTAGTAGTTTATTATATCCATTACTTAGTGATATTGGTGACAATAGTTTAATACTGCATTCTATGTACTACTTAGTAATGTTTTTGAGTATAGTTTGGTGCTGTATTGCATCCATTACTTAGTGATGTTTGAGAGAATAGTTTAGTGCTGTATTCCATACATTACTGTGTTATATTGTTGACAATAATTTAGTGATGTATTCTGTCCACTTCTAGGTGATGTTTATGAACTAGTTTAGTGCTGTATTACATCCATTACTTAGTGATATTGGTGATAATAGTTTAGTGCTGCATTCCACCCATTACACTGTGATATTGGCTACAGTAGTTAATGATGGACTCCACATGTTTCTTAGTGATATTGGCTACAATAGTTTAGTGCTGTACTCCACCCATTCCTTAGTGATATTGATGACAATCTTTTAGTTCTCTACACCATCTATTACTCTGTGATATTGATGACAATAGTTTAATGCTGTACTCCATCCAGTACTTAGTGATATTGGTGACAATAATTTAGTCCTGCACTCCATACATTACTCAGCAATATTATTGACAATATTGTAGTGCTCTACTCCATTCATTCTTTGGTGATATTGATGACAACAGTTTAGTACTTTGTTCCATCCATTACTTAGTGATATTAGTGACAATAGTTTCGTGCTCAACTCCATAAATTACTTAGTAATATTACTGACAATAGTTTAGTCTCTCCACCATCCATTACTTAGTGATGTTGGTGACAATAGTTTAGTGCTGTACTCCAATAATTTATTTGTGATATTTGTGACAACAGTTTAGTGCTGTACTCTGTACTCCATCCATTACTAAGTGATATGGTGATAGTATCTTAGTGGTCTATTCCATCAATTACTCAGTGATATTGGTGATACTAATTTAGTTCGGTACTCCAACACATTTGATGCAATTAACATTACTTCTGTATCTAGTCCAAGAAGCAACAGTAAGAATAATGGTGAAACAACAACTTGGTTTTACATAAAACAAGGGGTCCGTCTGGGGTGCATTTTGTTGCCTTACTTATTTAACTTGTATACAGAAAATATAATGAGGAATATTAGAGAAGATGTAGACAAAGAATATTACGATGCCATAATAATCGGAGGTTGTGAAATACCAGAGATTAGATATGCTGATGACACAGTATTACACTTCACAACACAAAAAGGAGTGGAAAAACTAATTATGTCAGTCTGTAAGAACAGCGAAAAGGAAAACCTCTATCTTAATGCAAAGAAAACTAAATTGATGAAAACTGACAAATCAAATAAGACAGCTGATATATGTACCAATCAGGAAAAATTAGAAGACGTGGAGAGTTTTGAATATCTTGGATCACTACTAACTAATAATGGAGATACAATGAGTGAAATTAAAAGGAGGACAGCTATCACTCTTAAAAAAAATAAAACAACTAAAGAATCTGTGGAGAGGAACAGACACAACCACAAAATAAGATTTTTAAAGGCATGCATCTTTCCCAGTGCAACATATGCCTGTGGGACCTGGACATTTAACAAAACAGCCGAGAAACACATAAATGCCTTTGAATGTAAATGTTACAGAAGAGTAATTCAAATATCATGGACACAAAAAAGAATAAATATATCCATACTACAAGAACTTAATATTGAAAAAGACTAGCTAGTAAAGAGGATTAAAGAGAGAAAACTTAAATATTTTTGGACACATTAAACATCATGATAATCTAGTGATGATAGTCTTGGAAGGGTACATAATGGGAAAAAGAAAGAGAGGAAGACCAAGGCAAAGATAGCTGCAAGACACCGTTGATGATCTGCAAATGGATGCATCAGCAGCAGGCCATCTTGCTCATAACCAGGAGCCCTACAGGAGAGCTGCTAGGGAGGCAAAGTCCCGCAAGGGACATGCAAATGAATGAATGACTTAGCGATGTTGTGACAATATATTGAGTATTGTAGTCCAAATATTATTTAATGATGTTTGTGACAGAGGTCAGTGCTAGTAGTTCTGAATAAGGACAAAATCCTGATGGTTTTACCAAGGAAAATCCTTGCATCAAACTAAAAAGAAAAATAAGAGTAGAAACATGGATTGTGAGAAGTATGTGTAAGGAAAATTATCAAAATAATAAGATGGAAAAAATGGTGATACACGTTTTGTGGATCTGAGAACATCGATGAGAAAGATCAGGACACTTCGATAGCAAGAATGATGGTATCTTGATATATTCAGGTGGAGAAGTAGGAGAAAAGATTGGAGTAGCTTTTTACCTGAACAAATCAACATCAAAAGCATTACTAGGTTACAATCCAGTAAGTGATAAAATCCTCACTACAAGACTAAAGGGCACTCTTAGAAATGTAACAATTATGCAGATATATGCACCTACATCAGCAGCAGAGGAAGAGGAAGTAGAAGACTTCTATAACACACTGCAAATGACGATTGACCAGGTATGAAAAAATATATATATTGTGTTAAAAATGGGCGATTTTAATCCAAACATTGGTACAGAAAGAGCAGAAGATGAAGAATATGTTTTGGGGAAATTTAGCACATGACACAGAAATGAGGCAGGTGACAATCTAATGGCGTTTTGCTTGGAAAATGAGCTAATGGTCGCTAACACACTTTTTAGACAACATCCAAGAAGACTTTACACATGGATATCACCTGATGGGAAAACCAAGAATCAAACAGATTACATTGTAGTGAAAAGAAGGTTGAGATCAAGTATTTTAATATCAGCAATAACTTTACCAGGTGCTGATTGTGACACGGGCCATAAGTTATGAATATCAGACATGAAGATAAAGATAAAAAAAAGACAAAAGGATCAGACCACTCCGATTTGATCTTACAAAAATACCAGACCAATACGGTATACGTTTCGAGATACTGATGGCTGTACAGGAGATGACATCAGATGAATTGGCTACGCAGGCCAGAAATATCTTAACAGCGGCTAAAGATATAGTTCCAGTAAAGAAAACACAAAAGAATGGATGGATTACAACAGGCACACTAGAACTAATAAAACAATGCAGAGAAATGAAGGCGAAAAGGAAAGTGACAAATTAGGCTGAATCTATGTACACAGGCTATTCGCAACTTGTGTGACCTACATTTCCGCGGCCTTTGACCCCATGCCACTAACATAGTCAACAAATAACACTTCCATTTGGGGAAGGTACTTCAAGCGAATTTCTTTGGGTCTGTTCCCTAATCCCTGCTCCTGAGTCGAGCCAAGACGGACAGTGGGGACAGGGTCCTAACCGACTTCAGGGTGAAACGTTTACTCCGTTCGGGACAAACGATCACTGGACATTCGAAATCGCTAGTTTTTCTAGGGTGTGATTATGTACACTCGGTCACCAGACATGCGCAGTGGCAATGTGAGGTCAAGTGCCGCAGGTTTTCCAATGTGGGGATCAAGGTTCATGATTCTATTAATATAGAGGATGTGGGTTCGAACCCCACTTTTGTCGAATTTTAAAAAAAAATTATTTTTGCTGTTGTATATTAGATTATGACACTTTTTATTAAGAAAATGTTACTTTTAACTTTTAGAAAAACTTGCAATTTCCATGTACGCTGAGCTTTTGTCCCGGACGGAGTAAACGTTCCACCCTGAATTCGGTTAGCACCCTGGGTCGACTATCTGTCCTGAAAGTAAACGTTCCACCCCGAATTTGGTTAAGACCCTGTCCCCACTGTCCGTCCTTGCTCGACTCAGAAGCAGGGATTAGGGAAAAGTGTTAAAGAAATTCGCTTGAAATACTTTCACCACAATTCATATTATTGGCATGAGGCTGCGGGACATGCGCAGTGTCAATGTGATCAATTGCCAATAGTTAAATGTATAATTATTCTTATTAAAGACAATACATAGTGTCATAATCTAAAGTATAACTTTAAAAAGCGTAAAAAAGGGTAAAGGTAATCCTGTCATGCCTTAGAGGCACATAGGGATATGGTGTTAGTGCCCATATTTATCTTGAGCTATCAGCTCAATAGAAGGTGATATAGTCAGTATCACGCCTGGCTGACTTTCCTTCCCCAACTCCAGAAGATGTCGGGTATCCATTTCTACAGCTGACATACACCAAAAACAAAACAAAACAAAACAAACTTTGCACTAGTTGAAAACATTCTCATTTTGTAGTATATACTTTTAGTCTGTTATTCGTGGTTCCTAGTCTGTTATTTGTGGTAGTGCAAAGGTCAGTGGACATGCGCAGTTCTTTGAATTCGATGTGCCAATAGACACTCCCAATAACAACAGGAATCTTTATATAAATCTTTAACTAAGGAAGTACGAAGAAACAGAAGACAAAAAAAAAACAAAACAAAACAAAACAAACTTTGCACTAGTTGAAAACATTCTCATTTTGTAGTATATACTTTTAGTCTGTTATTCGTGGTTCCTAGTCTGTTATTTGTGGTAGTGCAAAGGTCAGTGGACATGCGCAGTTCTTTGAATTCGATGTGCCAATAGACACTCCCAATAACAACAGGAATCTTTATATAAATCTTTAACTAAGGAAGTACGAAGAAACAGAAGACAAAAAAAAAACAAAAACATACAAGATTGTTGTGAAAGAATAGAAGGACATCAGAAGTGTGGAAGAGTTAGTGAAATGTTTAAAGATATGAAGATATTGACGAGAGATGTCACACCTAAGCTAAATGTAATTTGTGACGAGATGGGGAATACCTTTTCAGAGACAGAAGGAATTCTAGAAAGATGGAAGGAATATTGCAGAGGAATGTATGAAACAGCTGACTGTGAAAGCAGAAACCAACAGTGTGAATTATTATTGGAGGAGAAAGAACCCGAACCGACAATAGAAGAAGTTTTATGGCCAATAAAGAATCTGAAAAACAGTAAATCACCAGGATGCGATGAGATAACAGCTAAACTTGTTACGGCAGGAGGAAAGGAATGTGCAACAGTCTATCATGCACTATGTAAAAAGATATGGTATTCTGGTATTTGGCCAAAATAATGGAAAAGAACTGTTTTCATACCACTGCCAAAAAAAAAAAAAAGAGTAACTTAAAATTATGCACAAACTACAAAACTGTTGCCCTGATTAGTCATGCCAGTAAAATTATATTTAAAATCATAATGGATAGACGTCGTAAGGAAATAGAAGAAGAAGTCAATATGACCCAAGCTAGATTTTAGGCAAGGAAGAGGATCAAGAGATCATATATTCAATATAAGGTTAATAATAGAGAAATGCGGATAATTTAATGTGAATCTATATTTATCATTTATAGACTATTCAAAGGAATTTGATCGTGTACAACACCAGAAACTTTGAGAAAATAATGAAAAAAATGGGATTTCAAACACATGTGATTGAATTAATAAAACTGATGTATCTAGACCAACAGGCAACCGTAAGAATAAATGGTGAAACAACAACTTGGTTTGACATAAAACAAGGGGTCCCTCAAGGGTGCATACTGTCGCCTTACTTATTTAACTTGTATACTGAAAATATAATGAGGGATGTTAGAAAAGATGTAGACAGAGAATAGTACATATTTAGTGGTGTCATTCATTCATTTGCATATCCCTTGCGGACCTTTGCCTCCCTAACATCATTCCTGTAGGCTTCTCCGTTGTGGTGTATTCCACCATTATTTATTGCTGTATTTACAACACATTTGGTGATGTGGATACTTATTATTAGTCAAAGTCTACAGGATGAAAATACAAAGTGTAATATTATCTGGAACTTAAGAAACAGTTCGCTGCATTCAGTGAGCTAGAGGAGACAAATAGATGAATTATGGGATTCTTACAGCACAACTATAATTCATTCATTCATTCCTTTGCATGTCCCTTGCGGAACTTTGCCTCCCAAACAGCACTCCTGTAGGCCTCTCGGTTGTGAGCAAGATGGCCTGCTGCTGCTGCATCCATTTCCAGATCATCAACGATGTCTTGCAGCCATCTTCGTTTCGGTCTTCCTCTTTTTCTTTTTCCCATTATGTATCCTTCCAATACGGTCTTCTCTAAATTATCATGACGTTTAATGTGGCCAAAATATTTAAGTTTTCTCTCTTTAATTCTCTTTACTAGCCAGCCTTCTTCAATATTAAGCTCTTGTAGTATAGATATATTTGTTCTTTTTTGTGTCCACGATATTTGGAGAACTCTTCTATAGCATTTACATTCAAAGGCATTTATGTGCTTCTCAGCTGTTTTGTTAAGTGTCCAGGTCTCACAGGCATATGTTGCGATGGGAAAGATGCATGCCCTTAAAAATCTTATTTTTGTGGTTCTGTCTGCTCCTCTCCACAGATTCTTTATTTGTTTTACTTTCTGAAGAGCAATAGATGTCCTCCTTTTAATTTCCCTCATTGTATCTCCATTATTAGTTAGTAGTGATCCAAGATATTCAAAACTCTCCACTTCTTCCAGTTTTTCCTCACTGATACATATTTCAGTTGCCTTGTTTGTTTTGTCAGTTGTCATCACTTTAGTTTTCTTTGCATTAAGATAGAGGTTCTGCTCTTCGCTGTTCTTGCGGACTGACATAATTAGTTTTTCCATTCCTTCTTGTGTTGTGGACAGCAATACTGTGTCATCAGCATATCTAATCTCTGGTATTTCATAACCTCCAACTGTTATGGCATCGTAATATTCTTTGTCTACATCTTCTCTAACATTCCTCATTATATTTTCAGTATACAAGTTAAATAAGTAGGGTGACAATATGCACCCCTGACGGACCCCTTGTTTTATGTCAAACCAAGTTGTTGTTTCATCATTTATTCTTACTGCTGCTTGTTGGTCTAAATACAGCAGTGATGTTAATTGTATCAAATGTGTTGGAAATCCCATTTTTTCCATTATTTCCCAAAGTTTCTGGTGTTGTACACAATCAAATGCCTTTGAGTAGTCTATAAAGGATAACTATAATTACAGCAGCTAAAACAAGTGCTGGACTACAAACAACAAATAGAAAAGCATGGGTATCAGATAACACATGGAAATCCATACATAAAAGTCGGCCAGCCATATTAGCCATGTTGAATGTAAAAAAAAACAGATCTTGAAATAGATTTGGCAAAAGCAACATACAAAGAACTAGACAATAAAGTAAAAAGTTCAGCTGGAAGGGATAACAGAGAATAAATGGACAATATGGCGAAAGAGGCAGAGAAAGCAGCAAAAACAGGAGACAGCAAAACTCTTTATAACATACGAAAGATGCTAGCAGTTACTATTGCATCTAAAGAAAGACCACTCCTTAGCAAAGCTGGCACACTTTTAACATCAAGTAAAGACCAAAAGCAAAGATGGGACAAACACTTCCAAGAAATGCTTAATCGACCACTTCCAACAGAACTGATAGACCTTTGAGCTAATTTACCATTCCCACAACTAAATGTAAACCTAAATGAAATTACATTGCATGAAATTGAAACAGCAGTGAATCTAATGGCTAACAACAAAGCTGCAGGTGAAGACGAAATAACAGCCGAGATGTTAAAAGCTATTAATATAGACAACATGAAACAACTACAGAGAATGCTCAATAAAGTTTGGAAAGAAGAAAATGCCCCTTTTAAATGGAAAAAATGAATCATTGTTAAAATACCGAAAAAAGGCATCCTTAGCGATTGCAACAAGCGGAAAGGAGTAGCCTTACTATCAGTTGTGTCAAAAGTATTTGGAAAAGTTATTCTGAATAGAACTCAAGATGCTGCAATGAGAGAAGAACAGGCAGGATTTCGGAAAGGGAGAAGCTGTCTCGACCAGATCTTTACTCTAAGAATAGTACTTAAAGAACATATTTGAAAGCAAAAGCCGTTAATCCTGAACATCACAGACCTTAAAAGAGACATTTGATAGCATACACAGAGAATCATTATGGAGCATTTTAAGAATATATGGAATACCATCTAAAATTGTCAACATCATTAATGACCTCTGCAATGGATATGTATGTGCAGTCAATACAGACGAAGGAATGAGTGAATGGTTCCAGATTGAAACAGGTGTGAAACAGGGATGTATATTATCGCTCATGCAGGTTCTAAGGACTGCAAACGCGCCACAAACAACCTCTGGCAGTCAAGTCCAGCTCCTGGCCTTCCCGTGGCAGAACTGTTTAAACTGACAGGAGAAGGGACGAGGGCGAATATCTGGCGCCTGAAAACCAGTTACTTAGGGTAGATGAGTGGCATGTTTGGTAGCTCATCTGCCGCTGTTGGCGAGATCTTCAGCTGCCGTGCGTGGAGCGGTGCTCCTCCCGGCCAATGAAGAAATTTGCAAATGAGGTTGCCGCGCAGCATCACTGCGGAAAAGGTGGTAGAAAGGATAAAGCGAAGCAAACAGTCAAATCACGGCACATCTGGTCTGGAGGTCGGCCACGTCCTGAGTGCAGTCATATCAGGTGAAATGCATGAACCGGCTTGTCCCAGAGGTTAAGACACTGCTGGTGAGACTCTTCAAATGCCGCGCGTGGAGTGAAGCTCCTCCCGGTTAAGGAACTAAATGCGGAAAAGAAATAAAGGTTGCTGTGCGGCGCCGATGGGAAAAGGTGGTGGAAAGTAAAGTTTAACCGGTATGTCCAGTAGTATCGCTACGAGAGCTATACCACGGCACCTCTGCTCTAGAGGCCGGCCACGTCCGAAATACACCTACACTGGTGAAATATGCCTCAACCGGCACACACCAGGGGTAGAACTCGATGGCTAGACATGTCATGCCACCTCCGCTCTAGAGGTCGGTCACGCCTGATAAACACCCATACTGGTGAAATATGCCTAAACCGGCACACACCAGGGGTGAATCTTGAAGGCTACGCATGTCACAGTACCTCTGCCCTAGAGGTCGGTCCCGTCCCAAACACGCCCATACTGGGATAATGCCTAAACCGGCTCAACCCAAGGGTAGAAGTCACTAGTGGCGAGGATTCGTCCTCCTGGACAAAAACTCCATCCTGGTCACAACTAGGAAGGGTAGCGGCCACGACCGCAAAATGCTGAAGTCGGAGACACTGGACCAGGGAAGTCTAGATAGGCAACCACCTCTCACCCGGCGGGGATGTTTGCGTATCCTAATCACGCTGAGGTTTTCCGGTGAGAAAGTCCAACTCTGGCCTGGGTGGGCTACCGCCTCTCACCCAGCGGGGATGCACTGATATTCTAAACACGTCGAGGTCTTCCGGTGAGAAAGTCCAACTCTAGACTAAACTGGTGCAATGAAAACCACAGTGTCACGCAATCCCGCTTCCGAGACCCACCAAGAATACAGGCTAAAGCACTGTGATACTCTGAACCCCTTGTGGTCCTCTCGTGGATCTCGTGTGGTCTATTTTGGACCACACAGGGGACCACGGGACCTAACGAGGACCACAGGCGTGAATTCAGTAGGATCACAGTGCGGTGTTTGGTGGTAGAAGTGAACGAAGAAGAAGAAGATCGCTCATGCATTTTTTAATTGCCATAGACTTCATAACGAAAAAATGTTGCACAGGTAAAACGGTCATTGTTTGGGTACGTGAGAGCCAACTAGAAGATCTTAATTTTGCAGATGACATAACTTATCAGCGAGAATATGAAGTCGATAAAAGTAAAAACAGATACCCTGTCTTCAATGGCTGGTAAAATAGGACTTGAAATTAACAAGCATAAAACAAAAATAATGCAGGTTCTCATTAACAACGAAGGACAAATATACGTAAAAGAAACAGCTCTTGAAGAAGTAAACTATTTTCCATATCTCGGCAGCTATATAGACCACCATGGTGACAGCAGAAAAGACGTTAGAATTCAAATTGCCAAAGCATCATTGACCTTCCAGAATCTTGAGAACATATGACATTCAATGGCATTCAAAAGTTATAGGCACAAAAACCAGATTAAGATTATTCAATTCAAATGTAATATCCACCCTCATTTATGCATGTGAAAGCTGGAAAACAACTAAAGAAATAGAAAAGAAATTAGACTCTTTCGAAAACAAATGACTAAGAAAATACTTGGTATAAGATGAAATGAATCCAAGAACAGCGCAGAGATCAGACAGACGATCAAATAACAACATGTCTCATGGTTGATCAGAAAAAGAAGATGGACATATGTCGGTCATGTAAGGAGAAGAAACATGAAAGAATCTCCAAATAAGCTATCAAATGGAACATAAAAGGCCGAAGGAAAAGATGTCGACCACGTGAAACTCTAAAGAGGACATTGTTAAGAGAAGCCAATTCAGTGAGCAAATATCCCTTGATGAGACTGAAAAAACTCGCCGAAGACAGGACATCTTGCCGAACTACCATGCGGGCCATATGTGACGTTTAACGGCACGGGAAGGATGTAAGATGTAAGATACGTATTTCATTACTGCTGCCTTTTAGAACTTCCTTATTTCTGTCATTCGACACCTCGTTAGTGCTGCTTTCATCAACACGCTAGTAATGACAGTTAAAAATATGAATAACTGTTAATTATTGAATAACTGTTAATTAACGAATAACTATTAATTAATGACATGTTTCTCATTTCATCAGGTCAACCAATGGGTTTTCTATTAATCATACTATTATTGATGATTTTACCATTTGTGATTGTTTATTGCTGCCGAAAACGTCAAGATTAGAACTCACAACAAAAGGGAAAAAAATAGGTTTGTACGTGTTTATTGTTGTTGCAATTTTGGGTCTGTATTTGATGGAACTTCAGCATAATGACAAGATATTACAGTTACTTTTTATAGCATCTTACAACCTAGAAAATTTTTTTTAATGAAACCCATGGTGTTAGACACAAGATACACACTAACAGTTATCCAGATAGCTACTGACTGTATGCAGATATCTCTCTATCAATGTATATTTCACTCCACATGTCCGATGTTTATCTGCATCCGTTTTTCATGCATTGTTTACGTTAGTGTTGATCTTATAACATTATCTTTCTCGTATTTATTAACTCCGATTGCTGGAAATAGTTATAGAAGATTCTATAGTATCCGTATATTTCTATATTATCTACACATTTCTATATTATCTACATATTCTATATTATCTACATGTAAAGTATGAGGAGACAATAAATCATACCATTGAATGAGTGGTGTCAAAGCATTAAATGAAACCTGCGTGTTGGAGGGAGTGAAAGATTTGTAAAGATTCCATATCATTGAAATACTCATGTATACCCATTTATCAAATAACTGTGCAGTAAAAATAGAAGAAGGGATGAGCGAATGGTTCAGAAAGAAACAGGCGTGAAACTATCTCCTTTGCTTTTTGGAATTACAGTATACTTCATGACTGTTGTTTGGGAATATAAATCTTAACAAAAGAAGTACGAAGAAACATACGAAAAGACCAAAAAAAAAAAACAATACATACAAGAGTGTTATGAAAGAGTAGAAGGACATCAGAAGTATGGAAGAGATAGTGAAATGTTTAAAGAAATGAAGACATTGACGAGAAATGTCACACCTAAGCTAAGTGTAATTTGTGATGAGATGGGGAATACCTTGACAGAGACAGAGGAAATTCTAGAAAGATGGAAGGAATATTGCAGAGGAATGTATGAAACAGCTGACTGTGAAAGCAGAAACCAACAGTGTGAATTATTATTGGAGGAGAAAGAACCTGAACCGACAATAGAAGAAGTTTTATGGACAATAAAGAATCTGATAAATGGTACATCACCAGGATGTGATGAGATAACAGCTGAACTTATTATAGTAGGAGGAAAGGAATGTGCAACAATCTATCATGCATTATGTAAAAAGATATGGTATTCTGGTATTTGGCCAAAATAATGGAAAAGAACTGTTTTCATACCACTGCCAAAAAAAAGGTAACCTGAAATTATGCACAAACTACAGAACGGTTGCCCTGATTAGTCATGTCAGTAAAATTCTGTTAAAAATCATAATGGGTAGACTTCGAAAGAAAATAGAAGAAGTCAGTATGGTCCAAGCTGGTTTCAGGCAAGGAAGAGGAGCAAGAGATCATATATTCAATATAAGTTTAATAATAGGGAAATGCAGAGAGTTTAATGTGAATCTATATTTGTCATTTATAGACTACTCAAAGGCGTTTGATTGTATACAACACCAGAAACTTTGGGAAATAATGGAAAAAATTGGTTTTCCAACACATTTGATACAATTAACATCACTGCTGTATCTAGGCCAACATGCAGCAGTAAGAATAAATGGTGAAACAACAACTTGGTTTGACATAAACAAGGGGTCCGTTAGGGGTGCACATTGTCACCTTACTTATTTAACTTGTATACTGAAACAGCAAAAAATACCTAATGCTGGCTGTGGAGTATGCGAAACAAGCACTGGGAACAGATGTAATTTCATTTGCCACAACCAATACCAGTCCTCCGTAGCTAAATCGCTAAAGACGCACTTCAAAAAAAAAAGTGCAGTGGCAAATGGAATATCATGGGTTCAATCCTAGGACAGAAAAAAGAAAAAGCAACTCACAAGATCTCTTGGAATCATGACCCAGAGGGGCCCACCCCCTTAGAGTGTCAGGAGTTTAAAGAGCCGAAACACTTGTCTGAGAGGGGTACTTCATCTGATGATCTGAAGGAGTTGTGTTGTTGTTCCGCTCTCTACGGTAGAGAGTTTCCTGCATATACGATGCAATTATTGGAGGTTATGAAATACCAGAGATTAGATATACTGGTGACACAGTATTATTGTCCACACCACAAAAAGGAATGGAAAAACTAATTATGTCAGTCCGTAAAAACAGTGAAGAACAAAACCTCTCTCTTAATGCAAAGAAAACTAAATTGATGAAAACTGACAAAACATACAAGGCAGCTGACATATGCATCAGTGAGGAAAAACTGAAAGAAGTGGAGAGTTTTGAATATCTTGGATCACTACTAACTAGTAGTGGAGATACAATGAGGGAAATTAAAATGATTACATCTATCGCTCTTCAGAAAGTAAAACAACTAAAGAATCTGTGGAGAGGAGCGGACACAACCACAAAAATAAGATTTTTAAAGGCATAAATCTTTCCCATCGCAACATATGCCTGTGAGACCTGGACACTTAACAAAGCAGCCGAGAAACGCATAAATGCCTATGAATGTAAATGCTGCAGAAGAATTCTTCAAATATCATGGACGCAAAAAAGAACAAATATATATATACTACAAGAACTTAATATTGAAGAAATCTGACTAGTAAAGAGGATTAAAGAGAGAAAACTTAAATATTTTGGACACATTAAACGTCATGATAATCTAGAGAAGACCATCTTGGAAGGGTACATAACGAGAAAAAGAAAGAGAAGAAGACCAAGGCGAAGATGTCTGCAAGACATCGTTGATGATCTGCAAATGGATGCATCAGCAGCAGGCCATCTTGCTCACAACCGAAAGGTCTACAAGAGTGCTGTTTGTTTGGAAAGTTTCCGCAAGGGACATGCAAATGAATGAGTATACTTCATAATTAAAAAATGCTGTACATGTAACACAGGGATTGTTTGAGTACATGAGACACAACTAGAAGATCTTGATTTTGCTGATGACATACCACTATTCAGTAACAATGTGAATTACATGCATGAAAAAACAGATATCCTGTCTTCACTGGCTAGCAAAATAGGACTTGAAATTAACAAAGACAAAACAAAAAGAATGAAACTTCTCATTAATCAAAATGGAAAAAAATACTCTTATAAGGGACAGCTGAGGCAGACCACGGGAAACTCTAAAGAGGACATCGTAAAAAGAGGCCAGTTCAGTGGGCATAACATCCCTTGATGAGGTTGAAAAGCTCTCGGAAAGCAGGAGAAATCTGCGAACTACTTGGCAAGCCCTATGTGACGTTTAACAGCACAGGAAGGATATAACATATATGATATAAGATTAAGTACACCACTTCCTCCGTGTCCAGACTCTCCCTTCTACATTGAAATATACCATTCTTCATTTCTTTCTGTTGGGCAGGTGAGTATTACACTAGTCATCAACTGCTCACTAAACTATAATGTGTTAATCTGAAGCACTAACAACATTATATATAGGTAAAATAAGATTCAGTACAATTTCAAAATGGCATTTTTGTCACATCTTACTGCTCACGGATGTATAGAGATAACAATGAATATTTAATGTGATCCTGAAGTGACCTGTGTCTGACAATTTTTTCAAAGTTGTATGTAGTCAAATCACACTATACAATCGTCATTTAACGATATAGTAAAACAACACAACAAGAGAACAGGTACATGGTCTGATAACTCTAGCACGATGTCGAGGCAGAGTGGTCCTAATTCACAGAGTAACCATGGTTTTGTATCTCGCTGGTTGGAATTCACCCATCCGTCTGTCTGTATCCATGGATAGACTAAAGTAATGACAGTGACACCTCATCACTGTCTATGATCTCAATAGTAATTGTCAGACAACCGCTTGTCCCATGTAAATGAAAACAAATATCATAATGACTAGCCCTGATGTGAAGGTTTCTTGAATTTAATTCTTCTAGATCTATTGTGTGATAACTGAAGTGATGAATATCCAAACATATTTTAGCAAGTAAAAATGTCACATTTGTTAGTCAATGGTTTGTAGTGTGGAGAAGATATGTCAGTGTGTGTCTCGCAGAGGCAGTGATTTGGCACTAAATAGACAGAAAGAGGGCCACCTGTGGCTTGTTGGAGAAGGTGAGATGTTTGTCCTATTGTTCATAACGGAACCATTGTCCTGTTCCTGTCAAGAAATCTTCTCAGAGAGACTACGGTATTGACCTATTGTCCCTAAAGACGTCGTGACCTAAATCTGATTTTCTCACGTGGTTTCCGCACCACAGCAAAAGTCATAGGAGTAGCTGAGACATGAAATATAAAAAATCATTACCAAGGCTAACAGAATTTATTATCCGTAGGAAAGTTGAATAATGAAATATATATATATAATGGCTGTACCTAGCTGAATCCGTATTTTATTGGGCTGATTAAATCTTCTTGTGGAGTTCAGTTTCATCTGATAAATTTCTTCTTGTTGCTGGTGTTATTGAACAACTTAATTTTCTATGTTACACACTAAGAAAATCCAACAAGACTCCCAGGCTTCCAACTCTATAAAAATAATACTGATACAACAACTTAACAGAACTTGGCAGTCTTCCAACCAAACAAACTGGTCAAATGATGAGAATTCCAACAAAGTCAGTGGTGTAGTTATATCTTCAGACAACACACATTTATTGATGGACAAAATGAGGGGTGAAATTATGAGGATGGAAAACGTAGCCATCAGGCTGAACAGAAACTACAATGACAATGCCCGGCGTGAGAGAACTTTACGCCATGTGGGCGAAAACCTTACAATTGTCCTCATACAGATAAAACCATACTTACAACGTTCCACCAAAAACCTCAGCCATCACAAGAAAACCTAAATCTTCCATGTCAACTACCTAAAACCTGCCACTAACAAAAAAACTCTTCCTAAACTGAGACTCCATCTACATCAAAACTAGTAAGGTTCTTCCTACAACAAAACAGGTAAGGCTCTCCCCTACAACAAACAAGTAAGGCTCTTGCTACAACAAACAAGTAAGGCTCCCCTTTGACTAATCGTGAGTGGTATTTATACTATCCCTACCCACTCAGTTTTCTCCATGTTGCACGCATTTCCCAAGACCCCCGCTCAATTGTCTCAACCAACCTACCTTTCAAACAAGGATACTCACTCTATTAATTATTTCCTAAATACCAGTCCTGCTTATAACCTCTAGTCAAGAGAAATAGTTATATACCTATAAGTTATCTTCTAAAGTAGTCAGCTGTTTGTGAGTAGAGTCCATCTGCTTTGTCTCGGATTGCACGACGGTCACGGTTGGGGAATGACAGGAAAGAGCTCAGGTGAGAGAGAAATCATATGACTGAGGGACAGTTGTGTTTTGTGTATCGTCTGAGATAGACGTAGATTAGGCTGTTAGAAATGTTGTTGTTTAGTGAAATAGATGTAGAATAGAGTGTATTAGGTTCTTCTGATGGCGATAGTAGTCTGCCGGGAACATATATTATATCGTAGATATGTCCAGTCCTGTGTCCATAGGATTTTGTTGATGCATTTTGTCGTTCTCGTCATATCACTCATCGACTCATCGTCACGCCGTGCATCATTAAAGTCATTTCAACTGTAAAGTTGCTGCTTCTGTATTACCATTTCCACTGAGAGAGAATGAACCTGGGAGGAAGTAAGTCTGTGAAGTGAGTAATAAAACAGACGCAAAACAACGTAGAATAGTAATGTAAGAAAGAACATTATTCCAGTGGACAGTAGTGGAAATATACATATAAATGAATAGCAATACATCAACAGTTTACATTCTACACTCAGAAGAACAGAAGATAGAAACACCGAGTATCTTGCTTTAGGTGCCGTGCTGACTGGCCTTGCCTATTATGCTTCTAGAGTACACGATCCGTCATGCAGGTCATCAGCTCAGTTGATGATCTCCTCTCACACCATCCCGTCAGACTGTCCAGTATCATTTCTCTTGGGCTTCCTCTGGATTTTTTTCCCTCTATTTTCCTGTTGTTATAATATTTTCAATACCCCCTCTTCTCATTGCATGTCCTATGAAAGTACATTGTCTCGCTCTCTTATTTTTTAAAAATTCATTTTTTGTCTCTCCGGCTCTTCTTGTGCATTCTTCATTAGTTATTTTTGCTGTCCAAGGGATTCGCAACATTCTTCTATTAAACCACATTTCTTCTGCTTCCAATGATTTTTGTGCAGACCTGCCTATTGTCTATGATTCACTTCCATATAGCAAGAGAGGTTCAATATAGCATTTTAGGACTTGTTTGCTAACATTCATTGATAAAGATGTGTTACATAATATGTTTCTCATTCTCCGATATGCAGCCTTCGCTTGGGCTATTCTGTTTTTTGTATTTCTCTTCTGCTTTTCCCATCTAAGTTATTACTGCTCCAAGGAATTTCAACTTCTGCACCTGCTTTAGAATAGTTCCATTTAATTTTATACTGCATTTTGGTGGATTCTGTTTCTTAGATATAACCATAGTCTCTGTCTTTTGGATGTTCAAAGTAAGGCCTTTCTGTTCACTTTCTTTGGCTACTTTATCCAAGATATTTTGCATGTCCTGTTGGTTCTCAGCTATCAGTACTGTGTCGTCAGCATACTGAATGTTGCTAATACTGTATCCTCCAATTTTTATACTTGGTTCTGTGATGGTCGTTCTTAGAATATTCTCGCTGTACAGAGAAAAAAAGCTCTGGCGATAGTACACCTCATTGTCGCACCCCTTGTTTTATAGTTCGATATTTTCCAGTCCTATTTTCAAATAGAATTGCTGGCTTCTTGCTGCCAGTATAGATGTGTACAATCCTCAGGTCTGTGCGATCTATACTGATGTCTTCAACTATTTTAATAATTTCATTATGTTTCACTTTGTCGAATGCCTTGGTGTAATCAATGAAGCATAAGTAGAGGTTTTCTGTACTTCTAAAGCTCTGTGTGTTCGTAAAGCATAAATGGCATTGTGTGTTCCCTTTCCTATAACAAATCCAAACTGTTCATCTGCTATTTCCATTTTGATCTTTTTCCTTGTTCTTCTCATAATAATTCTCAGAAGTAGCTTCGTTATGTGACATGATTTATTTGATTGATTGATTGATCTTTATTTCAAAAGGGTTAAGAATTGGGCACGCAGGCCCGTCTGACATTCTGCCCTTTATCATACATCTTTCACTCTATTCCAGACATTCTACAAATATGCTGTTCATATAACAAACATAACTAACATTGAAGCTGAGAGACATAAAATAAAATATAACATTTACGTTTCACTCTTAAACATTCACTCAGTATAGAAGTAACTACATACATTATAAATGACTATCTACTAAACAAAATTTTCGGGACTATACAGAAAACAATTAATTGTATTCGGTGTCTGTAAGAGCAGCTTAAGATAACTTTTAAGTTTTATGATTCATGGAGGCATGTAGTCGACATCAAATAGATACTGGGAAAGCTTGTAGTTGTAGGAAGGAGTATAATTTATATTTTGTATATAGGATGGGAGGGTATTCCAAAGATGAGCAGCAGAATAACTAAAGCTTTTCTTGTAAAGATCAAGTCTAGGTTTTGGAAGACATATGTTGTTCAAGCGTTGGCTGCACTTTGGGCTAAATTTAAGCAGTTCCATAGATAAGGCGGGGCATGCCGTGAAAGAATCTGATGTACTAACTTGGCTTTGTTGAAGAGGAACCTGTTCTTAAGGGGTAGTATTTTGATACGTTTGTGATGATTAGATGTTTGTGCTTGATCTTTGTCACTAATGAGCTTGCTTGCTCGCTTTTGGAGAGAGCAAAGCCTCTTTGTATTTGACACTGAGCAACCATCCCAAACTGTTGAGCAATAGTCTAAATGTGTTTGTATATGAGCTATGTAGTATGTCTTCCTAGTGTCTTGATCTATGAAGTGCTTAATTTTAGCTAATTGGTATACTTTTTGTGCGATGAGTTTTGTTAGACATTGCACATGAGAGTTCCAGGTCAGATGTTGGTCAATAATAAGACCTAGTGTTTTGTGCTCGCTAACGTTTTCTATCTGTGATGTTTCTGTACAGAGCCGAAGTGTTGTTTTTGTTGCATTTTGTAGTTTTTGTCTTGTTGTTATGAGCATTGATTTTGTTTTATCGGTGTTTATAATCATGCCATTATTTTTGCTCCATCCAATTAAATTGTATAACTCGACCTGAAGAGCTGATTCTAGATTAACACAATCGTAGTCACTGGTGTAGACTGTGCAATCATCGGCAAAAAGGTCACAAGAAGAGTGTTTAAGATGAAGTGGAAGATCATTGATATAGATAGCAAAGAGCAACGGGCCTAGAATAGAACCTTGCGGAACACCAGTGTCAACTTTAGCAGAATTTGATAGAGAATTGTTGAAGAATACTACCTGTTGTCTGTCTGAAAGAAACGATGCAATTAATTTTATTAGGTCAGGGTGCAGTCTATAAGTCTTTATTTTTCTTACAAGAATATCGTGGTCAATCATATCAAATGCCTTTTTAAAGTCGACAAAGATGGCACCACATAGTCTGTTGTCATTTATGTTTACTAACCAGTTTTATGTCATTTTGGTAAGAGCTGTGTGGCATGAATGATTGGGTCTAAAGCCTGACTGACTGTCTATGAGTAAATTGTTCTCTTGCATGTGTCGTAGAGTTATTTTGTGTATGTGTTTTTCGAGTGGTTTTGATAATGACGATAATATGGATATTGGTCTATAGTTGGTAAGATTGTTGGATGAGCCAGATTTAAAGCGAGGATACACCTTAGCAGTTTTAAAAGCCTCAGGGAAATAGCATTTTGCAATGCACTGGTTGTAAATATATGTTAGTGTATGTGAAATGACAGGTGCAGCATAACGTAAGATCTTATTACTAATATCATCAAGCCCAGCTGTATTGTTGTTTTTTAAGGTTAAGAGATAACTGTGAACTTCACTGACTGTTAAGAATGGAATGTGTAACTGTTTAAAATCAGTACATCTGCTGTCCAGGAATGTTTGTAGTTCATGTAAGTCGCATACAGGAGCTGATATTGATTATTTAAGAACGTTGATTTCTTCTCTGAAATGTGTACTGATATGTGCGCTAGTGTATGCACGATTGATGGCTTGAGAATCAAATTCTTTTCTTTTATTTGAGAGGCTGATAGTCCGGTGGTCATCACATTCCTTTGCACCTGGTTTCTTTGGTAGTGCTATAAACGTGGATATAATCAGGTCACTGGGCATATAACAACTGTTGTAAATGTCATTCAGTAACCTGGTTATCATTTTTATTCCTGTCTCCTCTAGTGCCTCGATTTCTTCTATTGTTACATTATCAGGCTCAGTCGCTTTTCCTTTCTACATGTGTTTGATGGCATCTATGATTTCATTTTCAAGTATTGGTGGCCCATCACAGTTTTTAGTATCTAGTGTTAATTCTGATTTTTATCTCCATACAGCTCACCGATGTACTCTGTCCACAATGCCTTCTTTTCCCATTAACATTTTACCTTCTTTTGATTTTATGCATTCTGTGGTATATTTTGTCTTCCTGCCAGTGAGTTTACTAATTTGTTTGTGCATGTTTTTCCTGTCTTTATTATAAGAGTCCTCTATTTCTCTGCACTGTTCATTTAACCACACTTCCTTTTGTGCTCTGGATTTGCGTCTTACTTCTTTATTTATCTTGCTATATTTTTATTGGTTATTTTTACTCCTCCCCCTCTTGTCCATCAGTCCTAAGATGTCGTCTTTCATCCATTTATTTTTAGGGGCTTCTTTTTTATGGTAATATCTCCGTAACAGTTTGGTGGATAGAATATCTTAACACTGCATATCAGTGCATCAGAAAGGAATCAGATGACGTATGGTGTCATTGGATAGCTCACATTCAGGTGAAAGTGTGTTGACTAATTTAAAATGAAAGAACATTATAGGAAACTTACACTATCAACTTTTAGTCATTATAGCTTGATGTAAACAGAGATTGTTATGATGCTTTCGGTAAAAGATGTTCCAGTCGTTATTACCACACTCCGTTTAAACAGAATCAAACAAATGGTAGACACGCAGTCATACATTGGAAAAGAACTCCATCTTCGTCATTGACTACTATATTTTAAAGTGACTTTAGAGAACGAAAATTAAAATTTCCATTTATATTTTAATATGTGCTCTGTTCCTATGATACCGCATACCAGAACAAGATTGAACAAATATTACTTTTATTGTAATAACCAAATTCTTTCTATTTCTACTTCAAATTGCAGCTGGGCGAAGAGTAGGAGAGAAAATGTTGACAAATACAGTTATCATGGAGACAAGAGAGCGTTCACAACAGCTTGTGTGTGTCGTACTGTACAGCTTTTATTCTATGATCTCATTTTTGTAAACAGGAATTTAAGATGTGTTTTGTTAGCAATAACTTAGTTTTTATTACAAATTAGTGTTCTGTATGACTCAATATATTTCACATACTACAATGTATTTGCACTGAAAGTCATGTACTTACAGGTCATCTTGTTATACTCATGTAAGCTTGTTATATTCATGCCATATTGTAATAAACATACCATATTTTATTACCATAAACATGTCATGTCATAAGGTAATCTTATGTCAGTCTGTTATAAACATGTCTTGTAGTTCTCAATTTAATATTCAATGTTCCGTCAAATGTCATTTTATATTTTCTCTATGCCTCTGTTCCAGTCATGCTTCGTGTTTGTATTAAAAATCTTGCTGTGGAGCACGGGTTAGAGGAATGTTGGTGATGATGACAGACGATGATCTGTTATTGCTGTAAGATATTAGACCATGAAAGACACACTTCTCTGCTCTCCACAAAAAAAGAATCTATTGTTTCTTTGTCCAGATGCTTGTGTGTGTGTCATGTTATAAGCAGGACGTCTGAGTAGCAAAACAGTTAGTGCACTAGTATCTCCTGGTGAAGATCGGAGGTTCGAATCCCAGTCACCCCAGCTGTTGAAAGAAGTACATAGATTCTTTTGAAGCTGGATTGGGGAAAGCAGCCGGGTGCTATGATGACATCACCCTTCAGTTTGGCCGACAATTTTATTATCTAAACACTTAACACTATATCCCCTAGATGTCTTCCTGGCATAATAAAAATCTTTACCTGTACTAGAGAAGAGCTCTGGCTTGACTTCATGTTGCAGTATTGTATAAACATATATCAACATGGCTACAAGTAGAAACAAGTAACATCTGCTAACATCCACTGGGTTTGCGCTAAGTTGGTTCGTAATTCAACAGTTCTGCTTCTAGTTTGTATCAGCTGAGCTAATCCTAACTGAGCCAAGATCGTAGGCGTGAGGACCCACCTCATACAGATCACTGGCTGATAGATCAAATTATCTTCTCTCTGCCAAATACTCCACGCCAAACATGTCGCGTGCATGTCTTATGGCCGACAACACGTTTTAAGGGACTTTGTCCCTTCTGAACAAGAAGAACGAGAGAGAAATAGAAGAATGAAGAAAGCAAAAATAATCATGAAGCTTTTAGAATAATTTATAAACGTCCATTTATCACATGGCGGAGTGACATGCTTTGTGTTACATTTACAAGAGTAATTCTGCCCTGCCTCCATCAGTTCTCCAGAGTCTGAAAATTTGATTCTCTCTCCGCTCTCGTATCTATGGTGTTTCAAAATGTGTTATCTCCCGTTTGATATCTGGTCCTCTTGTGAGAACAACAATAGCATAAACTGATCCAGACTAATTCAATACTAGCATAGAGCAAGGCTGCATTCACTGTCTCAGAAGGCGGGAATTGAATGTCTGAAGCGGTCGCAAACCCTTTGTGGCATATAAATTCGTGAGATGAATGTCAATACATATTCCCTGGAAGCAATACAAATTTGACTTCTTAAATGAATATTAAAACCAAGGTTAATATCTAAACTTAAAAAAAAAGACATTTCGTTAAGAAATAACACGAATTCTGCAATTAACGCTTATTTTTTTTCAATCAATCAACTGCCGTGCGGCGTAGGCGATCATTTCTCTCCACAATTCCTGCCTTTAGACTTGATGATGAGATCCGCCGGTGACTTCCTTCCTAGCCACACTGACAGCCCATTCAGTAACTTCACAGTCTATCTGTCTCTTCTTCCCTCAGTTTTTCCAATTGCCACAATGTGTTGAAATGTTCCTCTTCTCAGAAAATATTCTACAAATCTCGCTTGTCTGCCTCTGATCTTTGTTGTAATTTGTTTTTTAACTCCAGCCTCTCTTAAGTCTTTTTCATTGGTTTTCTTGGATGTCCATGGTACCTTCAACATCCTTCTTATAAACCACATCTCCATGACTTCCATTTCTCACTGTACTCTCTTATTCATAGACCATGCTTCACATCCATAAAACAAAATTGGCTCGATGTGTACTGGGAATCTTGTTTCCATTGATATGGATCTGTTGTGCAAGATGTTTCTCATTTTCTGGAATTCTGACTTGGCCTGAACACATCTGCTTTTATTTCGTTGAGACATTTCTCATCATCTGTTAGAATTGTTCCTATGTACTTGAATCTGTCAACTTGTTTCAGTTCTATGCCATCGATGGTAATGATACATTTTGGTGGTATTCTTTTCTTTGAGATGATCATTACTTCAGTCTTCTTTTTATTCAGGCTGAGACCTTTACTTTTACTTTCACTAACCACAATGTCCAGAAGATCCTGTAGCTCCCCTTCACTTTTAGCAATCCGAACTGTATCGTCTGCATATCTTAAGTTCTACCTGCCAATTGATATTCCTGGCAAGCTCTCTTCATTTCTCATTATGTTTTCGTTGTACAAGGAAAAGAGGTCAGGAGATAGAAGACATCCTTGTCTCACTCCCAATTTTATGCTTGGAATGCTCCTATTTGGTTCTCAGCCTTCATTGGTGTTGAATTTAGCCAGTTTATGTTTTTGATGAGTTTCAGATCTTTCCCACCTATGTTGATGTCTTCCAGCATTCTTATAATTTCTGTGTGTCTCACTTTATCGGTTGCTTTACAATAGTCTATGAAGCATAAGTATAGATCCATCTTTACTTCTATTGATCTTTCCATCAATGTTCTCAATAAATATATGATATTATTTGTGCCTTTTCCTTCGACGAAGCCGCACTGTTCTTCAGTGATTTCTGGTTTTATTGTGCCCCTGACTCTTCTCATGACAATACGAAGCAGGATTTTGGTAACATGGCTCATAAGACTAATGGTTCGATGGTCTTCACATTCAACTGCACCTTATTTCTTTGGTAGGGCAATTAAAACTGACTGCAAAAGGTCTGATGAGACATAGTTACTGTTATAGACGTCATTCAGCAATCTGGTAATTATTTCTATGTCACGCTCTCCTAAGCTTCCAATTCTTCCTTGGTGATTTTATCTGGTCCTGGCGCTTTGTTGTTCATTGTGTGTTTTATTGCTTTCTGCACATCTGCTTTTAATATGGGATGCCCTTCATTATTATTTCTTATATCTATTTCGCTTCATTGTTCTCATAGAGTTCTCTAATGCATTCGCACCATAATGCCATTATTTCACCTTTGTCCATTATTGTATGCCTCTCCTTTGACTACAGGCAACCAGTCTTGTGGTATGTCCTAGTGTTTGTTAACACCTTTATTTATCTGTACATATCTCTTGTGTTTCCATGATGGTGTGTCTCTATTTCACTACATTTCTTATTTAGCCACTATTCTTTAGCTTTATTGCATTTGTGTCTTGTTTATTTATTTATTTATTTTGTCATATTCATCTTTATCTTCCTCAAGACCTCTTCTCCGATCATTATTTGCAAAATTTCTTCTGTCATCCACCCCTGTTTAGTGGGTCGTTTATTTGAAGGCATGATTTCCATAGATGTTTGCTGAATAGAGTCTTTAAGCATATTCCATTGTAATTCAGTCAATCATTTCAATCTTCTCTACATCATTATACCTAGTATGTACTAAGGTCCTATATTGTTCTTGTATTGCTTTATCTTTCCGTAACAGCTCTCTATCTAGTTCTTTGTTTTCAGCTGCTATCTTTTACCTCTTTAGCCTGATTCACACTTTTCCTACAACTGGGATGTGGTCGCTGTGTCAGTCTGGGCTTTGTCTTGTTTCTATGGATATTAGTGTGTTCCTGAATCTTATGTTGATTATAATGTAATCTATTTTGTTATATATGTTATTATTTGGGCTTTTCCGTGTCCATAGTCGCCTTGGGTGTTGTTGAAACCAAGTATTTCCTATTATCATTTTATTCTTTTCTGCCCACTCAGTCAATATCTTCCCTCTTGTATTTCTGATACCTGGTGTTTCCCCCTCTTGTAATATAGGGGTGGAGTGGGACAACACTTAAAGACGGTAAAATAGGAGAAAATAGAGAAAGGAAGGAATGTGAAGACAGTGATTGAGTGGTTGGACGCCATGATGGTATATGATTAGAATAAATCAGCAAAAGTCAGCGATGTATATTTTTTGAAAATTCAGATTATTAAGAACACGTATGACGATACAGAGGATGAAAAGTCAAATGTGTGTAGGATAGAATGTGTAGAAACAACTACTGCTTATACTATGTGTAGAATAGAATAGAGAGGAACAACTGCTGCTTATAGTATGTGTACGTATAATGTGAAGAAATAACTGCTGCTTATACTAACAAGCATTTTCAGTGAAATATTTTAAGGCTTTGAAGATAAATAAGATTTTTATGGGCATGCATCTTTCCCTTCGCAACATATGCCTGTGAAACCTGGACACTTAACAAAACAGCTGAGAAACACATAAATGCCTTTGAATGTAAATGCCACAGAAGAGTTCTCCAAATATTGTGGACACAAAAAAGAACAAATATATTTATACTACAAGAGCTTAATATTGAAGAAGGGTGGCTAGTAAAGAGGATTAAAGAGAGAAAACTTAAATATATTGGACACATCAAACGTCATGATAATTTAGAGAAGACCATTTTGGAAGGTTACATAATGGGAAAAAGAAAAAGAGGAAGACCAAAACGAAGATGGCTGCAAGAAATCGTTGAAGATCTGCAGATGGACGCAGCAGCAGCGGGCCATCTTGCCCACAACCGAGAGGCCTACAGGAGTGCTGTTTGGGAGGCAAAGTTCCGCAAGGAACATGCAAATGAATGAATGAATGAATGAATGAAGATATGATAAGACCTTTCATGTCACAAAAGAGGAAATATTGCTCGTAGTTGAAAGAAGAAGAAATATAAATAATACGTTCTTGTAACATTTACACAACCATATCTCTGTACGAGCAATCCTGTGCTGCCCGCAGAATCTGCTGTTTCATACAATCACAGTTTTATCACTCTGAAACTCCTACAGAAAGTGATTCATGCCAATCACCTGATGATGTCATCATCAAAAGTTGAGTAAAAATGTATGGAACATAGAATGTCCTATTTTATTGTAATCGGCGATCTCATGAATGCACTGAGGTCTGAGCACAGACCTTCTGACAACTCAACACAGTTAATAAAACCAGTCGCTTAATTCCATAAAGGCATAGTGTACTCTTCCTTGTTACAGAATCTGTCAAAATCCCCGGTAATTTATCACCCAACTTTTGGATTCGTCTTCGCGTTTACAGATACAATCTCAAGATGAACAAAATCTTGACAGGACAATAAATAGCGAATAATTTCCTGTTTTTAGTATTTTCTAACTCAATTTAGAGAGTGACGTCCAAAACCATGCTGCCATTTCTGTACTGAGCTGATACTAGGAAGTTATTGATATTCCTCAAATATATGCATGGTTAAAAAAATACCACAAAAATATATAACAAACATGTAATGATTATTAAAATTGTGTGCATATGTTTTTTAAATAAATATAGAGAGCCATCAGTATAAAAAATGTTTACACTTACACCATCCTGTAATCATAATGTAAATCACCTGTATGGCTATATATATATATATACATAATGCCCTCCCCCATGACACGAATCTGGGGTTTGATGTATATTCTGATGTAAGGTAAAGGTCAAATTCCCCTTTTCATGCCATTAAGGCATATTGGGGAATGCTGGTTTTTTCCATGACCTTCGGCACATGAAACTGTGATGTGGTCAGTATCACGCCTGGCCGCTCTACCTTCCCATATTTCTCTGGTACCAAATTGTAGAGGCTGGGTGAACCCAAGGGCCTTTTTGGTGTGTAGCAGAAAAACATCCCACTGCTGGGACTGAACCTGGTACCACCTGACTGGCAAACCGAACGCCTAACCGCGCAGCAAACATATTCATATGTAAGGCATGTTTTAAATATATCGAATGTTGTTGTTTACTTTTTATTTCAGTTTTTCGTGACACAACCTGCATAACCTAACCTGCAGTCATCCTTTAGATCTGTATGATTCAGAAGCGTTCAATATCATGTGTTTATACGAGAATCCTGAGAAGATATGGCATTCAAAAGTTATAAGGACAAAAAACAATTTAAGATTTTAAAATTCAAATGTAATATCCACCCTCATTTATGCATGTGAAACATGGAAAACAACTAAAGAAACAGACAAGAAATTAGATTCTTTTGATAACACATTCCTAAGGAAAATATTCGGTATAAAGTGGAACGAAATCAAGAACAATACACAGATGAGACAGATGAGCAAACAACAGCTTGTCTCATGGGTGATCAGAAAATGAACATGGCCATATTTCGATCATGTGATGAGAAGAAACACTCAAAGGATCCCCAAACGAGCTATCAAGTGGAAGACAACAGGGCGAAGAAAAATAGTTCGACTACGTGAAACTCTAGAGAGGACATTGTTAAGAGAGGCCAGTTCAGTGCGCATATCCCTTGATGAGATTGAAAAACTCGCTGAAGACAGGAACCCTTGGCAAACTACCATGCGAGCCCTATTTGACGTTTAGCGGCACGTGAAGTATGTAAGATGTGTGTAAGATACGAGATACACAGATGATTAGATGCCTCAGGAGTCTTATAATTAAGGACGATAATCTACTTAATAATTCACTTATTCAGTGTTCACATATAGGATATTTGTTTTGGCATTTAAAATATTTTGCAGATACTTTCATTTTTTAGTTACTTTTTGTTTCATGCAGCAAGTGATATCAGAGCTGAACGTTGAGAAAGAAAAATATTTTGTAGCTTGTGCACATGACGTGATGTTAGAAAAAAAAGACTTTCTGAGTTTTGGCTTTTTTTCCCCTTGATTTCAGGGTGACAAGTGTTCAAGACAGCAGAAAACATCTGTTAGAACATTTCTTACACACTGGCTTTTGACGTCTCTCATACAAGTCATTTATGACTAGAAACACTGGGAAAGAGTAAGCGCACATAAGAATGCTACCTGTCAAATAAATAAGTAACTTAGACAAAGATTCGCTAGTGCAAATGACAGGCATCTAATAATGCAGTGACCTATACAGATATCGGTTCTGAGCCTTTCACACGTTTAGTAAAAATAATTTCTTAAATAAGATTTTGAATTCACGATCAAATTTCATTACTGTTTTAACTATACATCAGCACCCTAGAAGTAATTGCATGTTGACGTATACATTAGTTTAACATTCAAACAAAAACGCAAGAAAAGTGAATAAATTAATGTGTAAATGAAGAAAAATACGTAAACAAAGTTATAACTGAAATAAAGTTATAAGTGAGATAAAGTTATAACTGAGATAAAGTTGCAAACACCGGGACCGTGTATAATGAGTAGTTTAATGAGGCGGAAATATGAGTTATTAAATACAGTGGTTAACAACACTGCACTGGTACCTGTTTAAAAAATAACATAGAAAATACTGAAATGTTATTATAGTTGTAGATAATAAAAGTCTCAACTTTGCTGTTGGTTATATATCATTATCATAATCAGTCTTTCAGTCTGGGCCCAGCACAGGACGTCTCTGACATGTCACTGAAATTACAGGCTCTTCGTATCCACTGCCAACATCTCAGCAACCACTCAGTAGTTTTTTGCTGTTTAAATCTGAAAAAAAATGTCTGTGTTGCAGACTTTATTTAACTTTGGAAATTTAATTAACGACTAGAAACTGTCGTCGTTGTTAAGGGAACTGAAGTTAGAAATAGCCTACTGTAGCTATGGCTTTCACTTTGTCTTTCACGTGTCTAATAGTCACGAGGCTTTCGTTTTCTTACATTTAGGAGTATGTTTTGAGATTTTCATGAATGAAAGATTGTTTGACAGAGGCTGTTTATTCCACAAAAGCTTTTGAACAGCTGCGGGTAGTGGAGAATGTTGATGACCTGCAAGACAGTTTATGTTGCTATTATTATTATTATTATTATTATTGAAAAATGATACTCTTTAAATGTGGATTATATATATATATATATATATATATATATATATATATATATATAGAGAGAGACAACAGAAAACTCACTAGGTGGCACTAATTCAACTGAACTAAGAAGAGAAATAATGAAAAGCATGAGAACAGATTAGAATAGATTAGAATAGCTTAAGTGAGAACATGACATTTAAAATATTTCGGTCATACCAAGCGGATAAAAAGTCCTACATGATATAAAAACTGAAGGAAAAAAAAGAATAAAACGATGACAGCTATAATGATGTGTATAAAACATGAAGAGATGGACTGGATTCGCCTAGGCCTTGGAAGAGAGTCAGAGCAATTGTCCTTGCACTGGCAATCCGAGGGAAAACAAAACATGATTCAGGAATCACGAATGCAAAACTGTGAGTAGGACGTAAGCTGAATCAGAAGTGTCAGGTCACAGTAGATGATATAAAACATCCCCTGAGTTCATACAAAAAGTCTATACCTGGTCCTCATGTCATTATTTATGAGGACTGGTAAGCTGTCAGGTACAGATATGAGACACTAAATACTGAATATAACAGCATGATCCAAAAAGGTGCCATTTAAGGGAACTGGTTCTACAACTACTTGGTACCGCTGTCAAAAACTGGAAAGGATACATCACAAAAAAATGAATACAAGGTGATTGCCATACAGAACAAAGTAATCGAAAATATGGTCGCTAGGAATATAACATATGCACTTGAAAGGCCGTATATTTTGTCACTCTAGAAGACTATTGAGGGACGCAGAACATCGGCAGTCTTTCTCTTTGTTAAGCTTCTAGGGTTACATCCAGCTGATATCTTACGTGTCGGGCGTGTTTGTTTACTTTGTTACTATATTTTGCTACTGAATAGAATGTTGGGCATTAGATGAAGCCATGTTTGCTGAGTTTTTCTGGATTAGTTATTTACTGTCTCCAACCATCAGCTTCACGTTTCTGGATTAGATATCAGTTCTCCAGCCATTCTTTACTTCCAGGATCTTTCAATCCTAAAGTTGGCAACACACTGATACTGACATGTCATGTGTATCACTTGACATGAGGTTTTATTGATGAATCGGATGACAGTGAAGATGGTGATGACGATGTTCTGACGGCAGCTGGTTTGCCCTGCCACATGGCGAGTCCGTTCATAGTCCCACAAATCCAGAAAGATACGTATAAACATCCATTTTCTCGACAGAGACATCACAAAAACTATCCTCTCAGGGACACATCCAAATGTAGACTGACTGCGCACTCCCAGTCTCTCCTACAATTCTCTGTCACGGGTTTCTCAGCCCACGTGACGATCAAGAAAGGTCTTGACTGCCACGGAAAAGTTCAAAAAGAGAACCATAACAATTGTACTTTCTGTAAAAACAACAGTTACCTCCCTTTACTGCTACACAGCTGTTGACACATTTGTAAGGAATATTGAGCATAGTTAAAGAGATGAGACTCATGTGGACCTTCTGAGTGAAATGAAATTATTTTTAAATCCTACTGAATAACTAATGATTAGCCAGTCGAGAAAAGTCTGCATGGACCGGGCGTGCAGCTTATGTTCTTCTAGAAGGTCCAGTCCGTGGGATTGCTAGACAGGTGATTAAAATGTTGGTCAGTTTAGAGTTGGGTTTTGTCGTGTTAGTACCTATTGTTTTGGTTAGTAATCTAACTGTAAATCTAGTGATTGTCAGCGTCGGTTAGAATGTTTGTGATCAAGTGTTGTCTTGTGTAGGAGCAATGTCATGTTTCATTTAGTATTCCGTGGTGGCTATCTTATATTGAGATGCAAGCCGTCTGGGTTTCTTGTTCTTGTTGTACTGATCAATTTGAGGTGTGACATGATATATTTCATTAACATGGATTTATCGGCAATCAACATCATCATCATATGTCGTTAATTAAATGTTTACGTGATCAGTATTGGATGCACTTGTTTGGTTGATTCAGCGTTATTGTAGAGTTCATTTCTGGGTTGATAGTCAAGCATCAGTTGGAGTTATGTACGAAGGGCCACAGAAGTACCATGGGTTAGTGAACATTGAATGTCTGTGTATATGTATATATATATATATCACCCTCTACGGAAGTACAGTAGTATAAGTGAACAGCGAAGAGTATAGAGAAGAGCGAAAATTACATTAGCATTCTTCAAGTGCAATCATAATTAAATCAGTCATTATAAATTTCATGGAAATCGCCATCTCTCCGCCAGAGAAAGATACTAAAGTGTGGTTTTCACTCACGGCCCACTACAAGACTCACCATTACCGCCAGTCCCATTCAGTGCATGCACAGCCCGCATAACAGGAAAACAGTTTGATGGGAGGAGACGAATCTTGCCTTATATGAACGACATTCTCATATACAGGCAGCGCAGAGTCAGGCGTTCAAGAGTTTCAGGAAGGGTTAAATCACACATCAAACTGGTGCAGCGTATTCAGGCAAAGGCCAACCATACAAATGGCACCGTGACATGGTTTTCCCCAAGGAACCATCTTCCCAACAAAACAGTGTCTGTGGTGAGCTTGTGTGGGGAGCTAATTCTATGAAGTATCTGGGGAGAAATTTCGATCGAAACTTTCAAAGATCTCGTAGACCATACTTCGTCTAAAGTCAGGAAAGGATTGAGTGCAATAAAAATAATAACACAAACCTTGAACAGCTTCTTCTACGTGGTTCAATTTGTGTTTGAGTATTCACTAACAATTCTAATACTAAGCCCCACGCTGGACAGGAAGGCTTGAGAGAATAAAACACAAAGCAAAGCGTATTACTATATGATTCATCAGAGACACTTTCTGCAAAGTCATGATGTATCTGCTAAATTTTCTCACTACGGTCACTGTAATAGACTGGCCAGGGCACACGATCCTACTTCAAAATAAGTGCAGACAGGGCAAACCCACTCCAGATAGAAGTGATAGGAGCAAGAAGGAACAGGCGCAAGAGAGAAAAATCTTTGGTGGGTAGTCCAAAAGATATAATTCGTGAGGATTTATATCCTTAAAATATAGATATCAGACATGAATGGATACCCAAAAATGTATTGGTAGTTCTCTTTTCATAAAACACTTGACAGGATATGCATGGAACATATTACTGTTGCAGTAGATGCTGAGGTCAAAACACTAAATAAAAACTGGAGATGGTGAGGCTGGTGTTTACACAGATAGATTGATGTTTCGGGGCAAGACGTGAACCTGGCTCTTTATAGTTATCTCAACTGGCAGAACAGTGAAAAAAGTCGGCGCTACTTTTGGTGCAATATCAAGCTTCCTGACAATGCAAAGCTGCAACACAATCTCTAAATTGGCTTCAGTCAGGACACTACAGGCAAGCGTGCATTTTAGGTGACTGGATGAACATGATAAAAAATTAGAATGGCTTTCTAACGAAAAAGTGGTTAGAATACTTGCAGATGTCACAGATCCATCGACTAACTTTCATTTTGTACCAATCTATTCAGGTCTCAGGAGAAATAATACAGCAGACCAATTGACTAGCTTAGCAGTCATGAAGGAAGCGCTAGCAATGGTTCGAGCAGACATCTATGCTTTCAGATACGGTCAAACAAAAGACTTTACTGACAGCTATGAATACACGTCATTGACAAGAATTAAGAGGTCCTAGGTAAACGTGGGTTGATAAGAATGAAGGAGTTCTAAGTAAACGTGGGTTGATAAGAATGAAGGAGTTCTAAGTAAACGTGGGTTGATAAGAATGAATGAGTTCTACGTAAACGTGGGTTGGAACGAATTATAAATAGCGGTTAGATCAATTAAAAAAAATAAATGTATCATCAGTTACTGTACGCTGAAGAAAATACCGAAAATTCCATAGAAACCGCTTATGGATGTGTCCGGAATGCTTAGATGATGATCCTTCCTAGCTAACTATATAGCTAACAGTTCTCTATTGTAGGATTTCTCTTAAAGGCTGTAAATATACTCAGGCAGTAAGAAAAGACAGGGAAGTATATTTTAATTACTGTTAATGCTACCAAACTAAAATCGTGAACTGTGTCTATGTAGACTTACTTCAACTACATGAAATGTCTGACGTCAGCGAGTTTTGTGTCGAAATCCTTTAGAAGAAAAAGGTGAATGAAAAAAAATGTGCTCAGATTTTGTAGACGATGTCTAATGTGTTCATCCATCTTGGTTATCAGCTGAAAGTCGTATGTTAATACTGATAACTTTATGCTCAATTTTACTTTCTTGATATTCTTATAAAGCACGGTGTCCAATCATGATGCTGGGAAATAGTTATTGCTTTTAGGACGTTACATGTTTCAAAATACTTGTAACTGCATTTTATGTAACTTCGAACTAATCAGAAGTGGGTTGTGTGAAGCATGAAAAGATGTTGATACCTAAAAGACTTACAGGTCCTTTCTCTGTATATTGTCTACTGCAGCTGGTACTCGCTAAACTGAAAACTGAATCTGAAGGTAAGACAAATCCACATTCTGTGAAATGATTGCTTTTGTCAGTGAAATGAATTTCGGGTGATTTGGGTGGGGGGTGTGAGAATGTCTCCCAACAAAATTAAATTTTGGAAAAACGGTGAACTTTAGTTACACGGGCGATCTTGTTGTGGAGTTATTGAAGAATCGACCTGGCTAAATGTGTGTTCCATTCTTTCAGTTTCAGTATCAGCAGAATAAATAGTTTATTCTTTATTAATGTCTGTGTCCATTTTAGTGAATCCAATATTTTGAAATCATTATTAACAATATGCAGGAAACTCTCTACCGCAGAGAGCGGAACAACAACACAACTCCCTCAGATCATCAGAGGAAGTACCCCCCCCCCTCAGACAAGTGTTTCGGCTCTATTAAACTCCTGACACTCTAAGGGGGGGGGGGTGGGCCCCTCTGGGTCATGACTCCCAGAGGTCTTGTGAGTTGTTGCTTCCTTTGTATTCCGGTCCCGGGATCGAACCTATGATCTTCCAGTTGCCACTGCACTTTTTTGAAGTGCGTCCTTAGCGATTTAGCTACGGAGGACTGGTATTGGTTTTGGAAATGAAATTACTTATGTTCCCAATGCTTGTTTCGCATACTCCACAGCCAGCATGAGGCCTTTTCTGCTGTTTCTGAAAGGCTTCTCAATGCCCTTGCTCTTGCTTGTCCCTTTATGCCCAGTTGTTTACATAGGTCATATGCTGATGTTGCTACGAATCCCCTTGCTCCCACTTCTACAGCTATCACTTTTGCCCTGATGCCTGCCCCCTGCCTCAGTTGCTTGACCAGGTCATTGTACTTCTCCAATTTGAATAAATTTCGAAATCTTTATTCCCAATATCATATTATACTAAATGTGTATTATTCTAGGAAACCCTAACATTGATAGACTAACTGCTTTTGTATGTGCATGTTAAATACAATTCATTCATTCATTTGCATGTCCCTTGTGGAATTTTGCCTCCCTAACAGCACTCCTGTAGGCTTCTCGGTTATGAGCAAGATGGCCCTCTGCTGATTCATCCATTTGCAGATCATCAACGATGTGAAACTTGATGACTACTGTGTCACAGTACCTCCGCTCCAGAGGTCGATCACGTCCTAAACACGCCCATACTGGGATAATAGGCCAAACCGGCTTAACCCAGGGTGAAACTTACTAGTGGCAAGGATTCGTCCTCATGGACAAAAACTCCGTCCTGGTCAAAACTAGGAAGGTTATCGGCCACGACCACAAAATGCTGAAGTCGAAGACACTGGACCAGTGCAGTCTAGATAGACAACCAACTCTTACCCAACGGGGATGTATGCGTATCCTAATCACGCTGAGGTTTTCCGGTGAGAAAGTCGAACTCTACGCTGGATGGGCAACTACCTCTCACCCGGCGGTGATATACTGATATCCAAAGCACGTCGAGGTTTTCCAATGAGAAAGTCCAACTCTAAATTAAACTGATGCAATGAAAACCACGGTGTCACGCAATCCCGCTTCTGAGACCTATCAAGAATACAGGCTCAAGCCGTGCGATAATCTGAACCTCTTGTGGTCCTCTCGGGGGTCTCGTGTGGTCCTCTCTGGGAACACTTATGGTCCTATCGGGGATCTCATGTGGTCCTCTCGGGGATCACGGTAGGACCACGGGACCTATCGAGAACCACAGGAGTAATTTCAGTAGGATTACGGGGCGGTCTGTGTGATAGAAGCGAAAGAAGAAGAAGAAGATCTCATTATTTAATAATTACTGATGATTGAATATAAATAACAGAACACAAAACAGTTCATGAACAGTTCAAACTGATCGTTAAATTAGTTTTCCTATCTCTGAACATTAATAAGTGAAAATATTTGACATAAAATGCGAGTGGGCTGGGAGTAAGAGGTCACTACTCACTGAAATTGTTATCTGACTTTCAAACTACTAGTAGGCGTGATTTTGTGTTACTGTTGGTGGTTAGAATTATAAATGACACTTTCAGAATGTAATCAAGGATGGTTCGGCAAAGACTGTAAATACCAGTGTCACTGCACCACTGCCGGCTGTGGGAGTAGTGGAGAATGTTTAGGAACATCCAGATGTAGAGATGGGTATTTTGGTCCTGGATGTCAGTACTGTAAGTTTTTTTTTCTTCTCGTGTGAACTAGCCACTTATTTTAGTTTCTAATTTTAAAAAGTCGAACTTAAAATAAGTGAACATTAAACATTATCCGTAATTTCAAGAGTTGAATTGCTTAAGACCAAGCTTAATTTTCGACAGGGAATGTGCTTTACTCAGAACCTGCCAAGAGGATACCTGATTACTTGAGAGACCAGAATGACAGCACCTGTAATGAAGAGAAGAATGCAACATCAGTAATAGTGTTTTTGCTGAGAGAAATCCGATTTTCATGGTTTCGTTTATATGTTAACGATCCAAGTAAGTTCATGCAGCTGTGAGCATCTAACTGTGTGGCATGTGTGCGCATCATGTATGACATCGTGTAAACTCATGGTTATATATATATTATATATATATATATATATATACGGGGCACTAACAAATGATATTTACTTACCTGTATTACGTAACCATGTCTGTACACTGCGATCAGACTGTACTTCAGCATGTTCGATGTATTCTCCCTCAAGTTCAGTGCACCGTTCTGGTAATTTCCGTAAATTCTTTGGAGGTTTGCACACTCACTGAGGACAGCCTCTCGCATTTCATCTTTATCTTGTGATCTGTTACCTCTCAGCCGCTTCTTCACGGCATCAAACATTGGAAAACCATTAAGAATATGCTCGGGGAAATATGTTTGACTTGGAGCGCTATAAATCCCAAGGACTCATCAACAATTTCAAAACTCGTGTGTGCTAGCACATTGTCATGTAGGAGCAACAACGGGACCACTTTACCTTATGTCGCTGTTGCATTTGCAACGTGAACTGTGATATGACTCACAATATCGCGCATTGTTGAATGTCATCCCCTGCGGAAGCCAGTCAACGAAGACTACACCACGGAAGTCTGAAAAAAAAATTACCCTAACCATCTTTTCCACAGCCGAAGGAGCTGTAGGATGTTTCTTGGGTCTGTGACTTCTTCTGTGTCTCCATTGTACTGACAGGTGTTTCGTCTTCAGTGTATGTTGTGAAATCACGAGTCATCACCAGCTACCATAAGAGAAAAGTAAAAAATCAGGATCTTCTAGTCCAGTGGAAAAAGTTTACAACATTTTAGACATGTCCGCTCTTCGTGGTAGTCGCTCCCATCTTGTTGTCCGGGTGTGCATGGGAGCTGGCAGGAACTTGTCAAGCTAGCGCTTCCCCATCTCCGGGGAGTCTGGCTAAGCCATGATATACACTTCCTTAACTGACATAGTGGAAAAACGATGCCTGTCATGTATATATATATATATATATATATAACCGACTAACAAAACTGGAAGCTTAAACGTTGACCTTAGCATATAACGCAGACATGGCATACGTTACGTCTCCACTGCTTGTCTGCTGTGATTGCGACTGTGCTTTGTTCCTACTCTTCTGGGTCGGTTCGCTTGCAGTTGTCATGTCGGAAAGATCGGATCAACAAATTTGCATCAGATTTTGTCAAAACCTTGGCGAAACATGCAAAGACACATATTTACAATTACAGGTAGTCTGTAGGAAGGATTGAATAAGTCGTGCATAAGTTGCAGGTATGTCTATGGGGAGTATTGTATGAGTCATACACAAATTACAGGTAGTCTATGAAAAGGATTGCATGAGTCGCACATACGTTACAGGTTGTCTATGGGGAGTATTGTTTGAGTCGTAGACACGTTTATGAGTGATATAAACCTTTTTAAAGATGGCGGTGGAAGTGATGGGAGTCTTGAACAGACGGGGAAGTCCGCAACCAGCAAAACTGAAGACAACATGGAACGTGTGGCCACATCTGTGCTGACAAATCGTGAGTTATCTGAAGACGTAGACGTCAGTTTCGGTTTAATTCAGTCAATTCTTACGGACGACCTGGGCATGGGACGTGTCTCAGCTAAGTTTGTGTCAGTAGTGCTCTAAGCCGACCAGAAACAGGCTGCTCGTCACACGCTTGTATGCGTCGAAAAGGGCGAGAACATTTTTTTTTTCAAACAATCATAACTTGTGATGAATTCTGGGTTTATAGAAAAGACCCCAAAACTAAGGCACCGTCTTGGAAATGGAAGACTCCGATGTCTCCTTGACCAAAGAAAAGCATGACAGAACAGGAGCAATTTCAAGACAAATCATTTTCGATTACAGTGGAATTATGCAGCATCAATATGCCCCATCAAGACAGATAATCAGCAAGTGATACTCCTGAGAAGTTTTGTGGTGGTTGAACGACGCAGCTCGACGCAAAATCTGGACACTGTATGAGAGTGGTGAGTGACAACTCCGCCATGACAGCGCGCCAGCGCATGCATCGCAACTTGTGCCGCAGTTTCTTGCTAAGCGCTGCGTTCCACACGTCAAATAATCATCATATTCGCCTAATCTCTCTCTCTCTCTCTCTCTCTCTCTCTCTCTCTCTCTCTCTCTGTGACACTTTGCTATTGTCAAAATGAAAAATACAACACATGACAGGGAAAAGTTCAACATGTTGAGGAGATACAAGAGAATGCGAGGAGGCAGCTTTGCACCATATCATAAGATGACTAGAAAGTGCTTTCAGTAGTGGAAACAGCTCAGGACTAAAGCTGTCGCTTCGAAAGGGGACTATTTCCAAGATGACTAAATTACAGATCGCTAACTCTTACACTTTCTTTTAAAACGTCCGGCTCCGATAGGTTTTGATCACTCCTCGTACATAATGTACATAATGTATATAATGTATATACATATAATGTATATAGTGTGTGCTTGTATGTGTGCCTATGAGACGGATTATTTATGTGGGAATAATTCAAACAGGGAAAACAACAAACTAATATTCCTTTAAATGAATCATCATCAAAATAAAGGACAATATTTCACAGCAGCAACGTTTTAAAACACGTTTCATTTTCGTTGTTAGCACGTGACTT
Source organism: Achatina immaculata (assembly GCA_009760885.1). Taxonomy (NCBI): domain Eukaryota; kingdom Metazoa; phylum Mollusca; class Gastropoda; order Stylommatophora; family Achatinidae; genus Lissachatina; species Lissachatina immaculata. The sequence continues at coordinate 8,020,155 of CM019714.1, read as the reverse complement.
CACATGGCCTGTGAAAATGTTCCATGTTTTACATCACATCACAGGAATTGTCAGGATCGCAAAATTTAAAAAAAATAAAAGGAACAAACAATTTAAATGTCAGGCAACACTAGAGTAAATGATGAGTCGTACTTGGAACTGACAAGTTTCAAAGTCATGTAACTAAGACCACAGTTATGTATACATGGACCTGTAACGAAAGTGAAGTGCAGGAAAAGTTAGTACAGAAAACATCACAAGAAGTAATGGTAGCTTGCTCCGCGCCGTAATCCGAAAATCTGCTTCATAAGAAGAAACCAAATTCTCGAACGTTTTAGTGTGCTTTTGCAATAGAATTAGCACTTCAGTAGGGTTTTTAATTCTTTGTTGTATAGACTGATCCTTCAGTAGTTACAGAATTGGAATTGTATAACAAGGGGTGGGTAACGTCTTAAATAACACGGGAAAAGTTCGTCTTTATAGGGCCATATAATGTACGAGGGGAGTTCAGAAAGTAATGCACCACTTTGTTTTTCTCAGGCGCTGTGTATTCAAAAAGCATGAAATGTATAAACAATATACATGGATATGTCATGTAAACATCGGTATTATTCAACATAATCCCCATCAACTTGTACAGCTTTACGCCAGCGCGAAAGAAGTGGATGTATTCTTAAACCGTACCAGATTTTCTTTTGATTATGTAGCCATTTCTTACCTGCATGAATCACTCCTTCATCATTTTCAAATCTTACCCCTCAGAGTGCATCTTTAAGTGGACCAAATAGATGGAAATCAGAGTGTGCCAAATCGGGACTATAGGGTGGATGGGGTAGTTTAGTCAAACACAATTTGGTGATTGCTTCCCGTGTTGCCAGACTTGTGTGAGGGCGCCCATTGTCGTGAAGGAGAAGCAGGTCTGCTGGATTCTTGTATGGCCGAACTCTATGGAAACGTTGACTGATTTTTTTCACTGTCTTAATGTAAACTTGGGAATTGATTGCCTCTCCTCGCGGCGTAACATCCACATGAATCACACCTTCAATGTTCCAAAAGAAAGTGATCATGACCTTTTCAGCTGAAGGAGTTGTCGTGAATTTCTTTCTTCGTGGTGATTGCGGATGATGCCACTCTATTGACTGTCTTTTTGTCTCAGGTTCAAAATGATGTGCCCAGATTTCGTCACCTGTTACGATCTTAGCCAAAAAGTTCTATCTGTCAGCATTGAAACGCTCCAACAATTCAGAAGAAATTGCTCGATGGTAATTTTTGAGACTTCGAGGAATCCATCTTGCCAAAACCTTAGAAAACCCGAGAGATTGTATAACTGTATTTGCGCTACCATTGCTGACTGACAGTTTTAAGGCGAATTGTTGAGTTACGCCTATCGGTAAGAATAATGCTCTCAGCGCCTTTCAACATGTCTGCCTTGGTGGCTGTGGCAGGACGTCCACAGCGCGGCCGATCATGTAACTCCTTATCTTCACTTATTTATTCTTTGATTCTCTGAACCCAGCGACTGGCTGTACTCCTGTCGACTGCAAAACGTCCATACACATCACATAGACGCTTGTGAATGTTCACAACAGTTTCCGTCTCAACAAAGAGAAATTCTATCACAATTGGTTGTTTATACTGCAAGTGACTAACACACTCTATTTCAACCTTTACGGCAGCCATATTCTTCAGCCGGTTGCGGTGCAATTTGGTTCACACAATCGGCACATGGCAAATATTTTCTATAAAGTGTGCAGAACGTCATGTTATCTTCATTATTAGCTGAAAAAACTATGTGGTGCATTACTTTCTTAACGTCAATCTTTTATATATTTCCATGTGCCGATGATCCTGGAAGTACACCCTTAACACCCTAACCACAATATATCCTAATGTCCTAATGGTATTTGTGTTGGAGAGATACCTAGGCTACTATCTATTAAAAAGCCTATGAGTGTTCTAACAAACTAAAACATAACATTGTAAGGACCAACAGAACTGACCCAAAGCGAAACCTGAGTCAGTTATTAAGGTACTTGTCCTGATCGTCTCCCAAAACAGTTTACAGTAGATGATCAATTTTTCAAACCTAGTGATATACTTTAGCACTATCAGCTTATCACAGAAATACAAAAACTACAGTGTTTCTCTTCATAGCAGCTTTTCCCCACAAAGCTGGAAACATTCTATTCACATCCTACAAAGTATATATTTCCCATCACAAGAACTCTAAATTGTCCACTTCTTGTGCTGCACATCGACATAAAAAAGCATACAAGAATAAATCTCTTAAGACTGGAGTATTAACCGAATCTCTGCGAAGACAAGTGCCATAAGACTGCACTTACATTCTTGTACTCACACAAAAAAGGACAAACGTTTTATAAAAATAATATTATTGTTCTAGTGTGATGTAGCTACACAAACATGATTACGTATCGCAGTTATATTTTTCGTCTCGAGGTAAACTCACCAAATTTACGATAGATCTTGGACCAGGAGTAAAATGTCGAAATCAGAGAAACTTTACTGTAAGCCAGACTTACGTGGATGTTGTCTGCGATGAAGTTTCCGACGTGTTTGCACTGGTACTTGATGGAGAAACAGTAGCGCATATCTGTTCTATGTACATCAGTGGAGGTATCTGTCTATACATGTATGTATGTATGTATGTATATATGTATGTATGTATGTATGTATGTATGTATGTATGTATGTATGTATGTATGTATGTATGTATGTATGTATCTATCTATCTATCTATCTATCTATTTTCCGTCCGTCTGTCTGTCCGTCTGTCTGTCTGGCTGGCTGGCTGGCTGGCTGTCTTACTAATATAATTTGAAGGAGATTTATCTCACTATTTCATTTTACGAGGGTCATGCCGAAAGTAGTGAGCAATTTCTTTTTGAATCGGTATTTATAGATAAAGAAAATATAAACATATCACCTTATACCACATCCCGTTCGTCACTTGTCAACATAATCTCCATTCCTCTGCACATATTTTTCCCATCGCTCTTCATGTTTGAAAATACCCTCCTGGTAGAATTTCGTTTCAGCAGACCGACGGCACAGACGCACTGCTTTCTGGACGCTCTCTCCTGTGGGACCCAGCTGGCACAAACTTTTCTATAGCCTAGGGTTTCAATCATTTCCTGTACTCAATTGTGACCTATTTCAAAATTTATAGCGAGTTCAGATACTGTGATATGTCTGCCTTCTTAAATGATGTTGTCAACCCTTTCAACGTTGGGTTTAATGGAGGCAGTTCGAGGGTGACCGCTGCGAGGCATATCTTGGATGCTCGTGTTTCCATTTTTGGAATGTTTCACCCACATCCTAACACTGCTAGCACCCATACACACATCTCCATAAGCAAGTTGAAGTTTTTGGTGAATTTTAGCAGCGGGGATTTCCTCTTTAACGAGGAACTCAATAACAGCAAGTTGACAAAACCAAACTTCAACACCTGCCGTTTTATTTCTGCACCGCGTGGTCACGTGACATATCATGGTGATTTTGTGTGACCTCTACATGAAGTGCAAGGGTTGCAGCTTAAAGTGATACATTTATATTTTCTCTATCTATACATTTTGATTTAAAAAAATATGCTCACGACATTCGGTTTGACCCTCGAATAATGTGAGAATTTAAAAAAAAATTGTAAAATGTATAAGTTATATAATGCTTTTTTTATTGCACACACGCATATCTACCATCAGTCGTAAGAAGATAGGTTTATGAAGAACTTACACTATTAAAACAAACAATGGTAATATCAAAGAGCATCGCCATCATCTCCTGCACAGGCTGGGCTTTGATTGCTTTGTACCATTCTTTGCTTAACTGTTCCTGAAGAGTACTATCTGGAGGTTGTCATATATTGTGACCCAGCCATTTGAATTTCTTTTCCTGGGTGTAGTGTACTACTGATATTCCTCCAACCCTTGCTCAAATTGTGGTTTCTGATGTTGTCTCTCCTTGTTAGTTTAGTCTACTCATCAACCATTTCATTTCTGTCGTGATGATTTCCTTTGTGTTTTTAGTTGTTGTTGTTGTTGTTGTCCATATTTGACATTTATATTATTGAATTGGGAGTAAGACTGTACTGTATTACACTGTGTTGTATAGTTGTCTGCTTGCATCAGTTGTTATGTATTCATAAAAGTCATATGCGCCAAGAGGCCTGATTCGCTTTATTACATCTGTTCTCGTGTTTGGTATCTATTTCCCGGAGAATGATATTATACTCCCCAAGTATTTGGAATGCCTGATTTGTTTCCAAGATTGATTGTCGAGAAAGATCTTCGTTATGATCTCTTCTCTAACAGTGGTCACGATGTCCATTTTAAAAAAAAAACTGATTTTCAAGTCATTGTTTTACATACGCTTGCCAAGTTATTTACGTTCTTCTTCTTCTTCTTCTTCTTCTTCGTTCGCATTGTCTGTCTATATCTGCAGTCCTGTCTCTTGGATAAATTTCACTGTTTTTTGTAACTCACGTATGGAACCGTAGAGCTTATCTTCTTTAGTGGTTTCACTGGGCCAGTAATTATTTCTCAGTGTCTCGTAGTTGATGCAGTTCTGGAGGATATGTTCCACAGTTTGGGGCACCTGGGCACATGTACATAGATTAGTAGTACCAACCTTAAACTTTGTATACATATGACTTCGGAGTCGGCTGTGTCCTGTTCGGAGATGGAAGATGGTGACTTGTTCCTTTCTGTTTAGCATGTGATAGTCATCATGTGGTGGTGTTTGTGGCTTCCTGTAGGTTTTTATCATGGTTTTCTTCTGATTATAGGTGATTGGAATGTCTGGTTGCTCCATTTCAGTGCCCTCTTTGGCCAGATGGTCAGCTTTCTCATTGCCTGGTATCCCACAGTGGGAGGGAATCCATTGCAATTACGTTCTGTTTTAGGTTTTTGTCTGATGTGAATATAACTGACCGGTCTTCAGCAAAAAGGATTTGGGTTATAATTCACATATTCATGTTTTCATCAAGGACACCAACTCTACATGCCGCTGACAGAGATCAAAAACTCATCGGCCACAAATGCGTGACACAAATCGGATTTTGGAATGTAAGAACGACGGCCGCAACAGCAAAAACTGCTCTGGTAATGCGAGAAGTGGACAGATATCACCTGGATGTGTTGGGCATCAGTGAAATAAGGTGGCTAGAAGCAGGGAAAAGAGTGACGGAAAACAGCAGTAAGTTAATAATATATTCCGGCAGAGACGGTGGGAAATACCAAGAAGGAGTGGGTATAATTATGTCAGCTGCGGCAGCAAACAGCCTTTCAGAATGGGAACCAGTGAACAGTCGCATAATAACAACACGATACAAAATAGGGCAGGGGAGTATTACATTCATACAGTGCAAAGCACCCACGAACGATGAAGATGATGAAATAAACGGCGAATTCTATTACCAACTACAGCAACTCATTAACAAAGTCCCTAAACACGACATCTTAGTTGTCATGGGAGACTTCAATGCCAAAGAAGGAAAACATAACACCGACGTCGAAAAAGTAATGGGGAAAGAAGGAACTGATACAATAAATCAGACTGGAGAAAGATTAACTGAACCATGTCTAACAGAGGGCATGGTCGTTGGAGGAACATTAAATCCACACAAAGAAATACATAAAACAGAATGGATATCTCCAGATGATAGAACTAGAAACCAGATATAACATTTTTTGTATTAGAAAACAATTCAGAACATCTCTGATAGATGTGAGAGCATATAAAGGTGCAAATGTCAACAGTAATCATAGCCTGTATATAGGGAAGATAAGACTAAAACTGAAAAGCCAACACAAGAAATCAATACTCAGAAAGATAAACGGCCATAGCCTACAAGAATAAAATACCAGCAGTAATGTCAATGTGGAATTTACCAATCATTCCGCAGCACTCCGCGAGGTAAACAGGAGAGATATAGGTGAATTATGGAATTCATACTCTCTCTGAACCTTAAGTGCCCAGGGCACATGGGGCTTTGGAATTCATACAGCACAGCCATAATCACGGCAGCAAAAGCAAGTGCTGGACTGCATTCAACAAGTAGAAAAGCATGGATATCAGATAACACATGGAAATTCATACATGAAAGACGAGCAGCCAAATCAGCCATGTTGAGTGTAAAGATAGATCTTGGAAAGATTTTGGCAAAAGAAACATACAAAGAACTAGGCAATAATATAAAAAGTTCAGCTAGAAAAGACAAAAGAGATTACATGGACAACAAGCAAAAGAAGCAGAAGTGCAGCAAAAACAGGAGATAGCAAAACTCTATATAACCTCCAGGTAAAGACCAAAAGCAAAGATGGGCCGAACACATCCAAGAAATAATTAATCGAGCACACCCAAATGAATAAATAAATCTTTAAACCGATTTATCAGTCCCACAACTAAATGTCAGCTTAGACGAAGTTACACTGAATGAAATTGAAACAGCAGTGAATCTAATGGCTAACAACAAAGCTGAAGGTGAAGATAAAATAACAGTCGAAATGGTAAAAGCTATTAACAGTGACGATATGAGCCAACTAAAGAGAATGTTTAATAAAGTTTGGAAAGAGGAAAAAGTCCCTTCTAAATGAAAACAGGGAATCATTGTTAAATACTAAAAAAAATCCAACATCAGTGACTGCAATAACTATAGGGGAGTAACCTTACTATCAGTTGTGTCAAATGTGTTTTTGTAAAGTTATTATGAACAGAATTGAGGATGTAGTGGACACTGCAATGAGAGACGAAAAGGCACTATTTCGACAAGAGCCAAGCTGTCTCGACCAGATCTTTACTCTTAGAATAATACTTGAAGAACATATTTAACAGCAAAAAGCCTTAATCCTGAACTTCATAGACTTTTTAAAAAATATTTGATAGCATACACAGAGATTCATTATGGAGAATTTTAAGACAATATGGAACACCATCTAAAACTGTCAACATCATTAGAGATATCCATAACCGATATGTTTGTGCAGTCAAGAAAGAAGGGATGAGTGAATAGTTTCAGATTGAAACAGACATGAATCAAGGATGCATATTATCTCCATAGCTTTTTGGAATTACCATAGACTTTATAATGAAAAGATACTGTGCAGGTAAAACCGGCATTGATTGGGTACATGAGACCCATATAGAAAATCTTGATTTTGCAGATGACATAACTTTTATCAGTGGCAAATGTGCAATCGATGCAGGGAAAAACAGATTCCCTGTCTTCCCTGGCTAGTAATATAGATCTTGAAATTAACAAAGACAAAACAAAAATTATGAAATTTCTCATTAATCGAGAAGGAAAAATATACGTAGACGGAACAGCTGTTAATGAAGTAAACCAGTCTGCATTCCTTGGCAGCTACATAGACCAGGATGGTGGCACCAGGAAGAAAGTTAGAATTAGCATTGCAAAAGCAGCATTGTCATTCAAAAATCTTGTAAACATATGGAATTCAAAAGTTATAATCACAAAAAACCAGGTTAAGATTATTCAATTCAAATGTGATATCCACCCTCATTTATGCATGCAAATCAACTCAAGAAATAGACAAGAAATTAGACTCTTTTGAAAATAAGTGCCTCAGGAAAATACTTGGAATAACGTGAAATGAATTTAAGAACAACGCAGAGATAAGACAGATGTGCAAACAACAACCTGTCTCATGGGTGATCAGAAAAAGAAAATGGACATATGTAGGACATGTGATGTGAAGAAACAATCCGAGAATACCAAAACAAGCTATCAAGTGGAGCACAACAGGCCGAAGAAAAAGAGTTCGGTCATATGATACTCTAAAGAGGACATTGTTAAGAAAAACCAGTTTAGTGGGCATAACATACCTTGATTAAGTTGAAAAAGTCGCCGAAAACAGGAAGACTTGGCAAACAACTAAGAGAGTCCTATATGACGTTTGACGGCAAGGGAAAGATGTAAGATGTGAGTAAGATGTTTTATGAAATATGTTGTCAGCTTACCACATTACATTTGAAGTTAGACTATAGAACAGTTCCACTGTGGAATTCTTATTGATCGAATTGCGTTTATTTTATATCTTGTCAGCCTGTGCTATGTGAGTAAAAAGCTCTGCCTCACTCCAGGTTTTATGATGAATGGTTCTTAGTATCCCGCCTTTTTTTACCTGTGCATTGACTACTCTCGTAGAGGTGCTTGCGTAGGTGAGTCAGATGTCTAATTATCCCGTGATGTTGTAAGTTTCCAAGCAGTTTGTAGCAGTCTACTCCAACAAATGTAATTTTGTTTTGTTATTTGCATTGGCTATGAACAGATCTGAGTGTATTCGACGTGTTGTTATGTTCATTGTCTTTTAGAGAAGAAGGCGTCTGCACATGATCTGTTTTTTTCTAAATCTCATCTGAGTTCTATTTATCTGTTTATGTCACTGGCATTACTTTTTCTTTCTTTCTGGCATAGTTGCTAGTAAGTGCTCTATAGTGGTTGCAGTATTTTTTTCCCCTAAATTGGTTAATTAAACATTTCTAAAATCTTGTGATGGCTCTGTTTTTCCTATACCAGGTTTATATCTGTTACGACCTAATTCGCATATCTAATTAATCCACATCACATCCAGAATTTCTATTTATTCTGATGGTTCTTATGGCTGCTCTAAGTTCTGCTTTTCCTTGACAATGAGGCACCTAGAGAATGTGTCGGTAGTGCTCATATTGTCCATAATCTTTAGCATGACACTGATGCATGTAGCCCATTTGTTATTTTATATGTCAGTAAGGTATAATAGGGATATAGTACCGGTGTTCACATACATTTTTCTATCACATTCACGTCACTGACTCGTGCAGGTGACATGATGTTAGTGTGTGTATGCAACTGCATTTTCTGTGAGAAATGGGCACTCTAGACAGTAACAAAGTCATTATAAGGGCTGATAGTATTTCCTTTCCTAGTTCATTGAGAAGGTAGATGCTCTCTGAAAGAATCGATCAGCTATTTCGCTATTCAGGAGACTAGTAACTGTCTATATGTAAGTTATATGAACTAGTTGTATATCTAAATTCTTCGCACATGTTTATAGCTGTGAGTCTGAATGACGTAACATATCTTTTCAATAATTTATATCCATGCGGTTGTACTTTCAATCTAATACAAATACTTTTCATTTTGTAAATAGTTTGATTTTTTAATGCGTTAACGTGGAGTTGTTGTTTTCAAATCCATTAAAATATTTAGTTCAGTTACATGAGACATATAAAACATTTTTAAATAATAAAATATAGCAAAATATTGATATCAGATTGTCCTGAAGAAATGTATGGAAACAAGTGCTCACAGAATTGTCCGCAGCATTGTGAAGGATGTTCATCGATCAATGGGTACTGTCTGGCTTGCATGGATAATCGTACTGGGTCCTTTTGTGAAGGTACAGTATAGTCTACACAATCCTGTATGTCTTACTGAAGTCTGTAGTAAATTACTTTACTCTTTACTATGTATAGATTTATTTTAAATTATTGCAAAAAGCCATATTCCACCATTTTATTAGACCAAAGAATAATTAATATGATGTAGTAGATGTTCCCTTTGATATCTACCATGCTAATGAGATAAAAGGACATGGATAAACTGATGCTGAAGATCTTTTTATGCTGCTTCTTACATCTTACATCTTTCCCGTGCCGTTAAACGCCGTTTAGGGCTCTCATAGTTGTTTGCCAAGATTTCCTATTTTCGACGAGTCTTTCAACTTCATCAAGTTATGTTATGCCTACTAAACTGGCTTCTCTTAACAATGTCCTCTTTAGAATTTCAAGTGCTGGACCTTTTTTTCTTAGGCCTGTTGTGCTCCACTTGATAGCTTGTTTTGGTATACTCGGATTGTTTCTCCTCATCACATGGCCTACATATGTCCATCTTCTTTTTCTGATCATCTATGAGACAGGTTGTTGTTTGCTCATCTGTCTTATCTCTGCGTTGTTCTTGAATGCGTTTCACTTTATATCAAATATTTTCTTTAGACATTTGTTTTCAAAAGAGTCTAATTTCTTGTCTGTTTCTTGAGTTGATTTCCAGCTTTCGCATGCGTAAATGAGGGTGGATATCACATTTGAATTGTATAATCTTAACTTTGTTTTTTTTTGTCTTTATAACTTTTGAATTCCATGTGTTCTCAAGATCTATGAAGGACAATGCTGCTGCTGGAATTCAAATTCTAATTTCCTTCCTTCCTGGTGTCACCATCCTGGTCAATGTAGTTGCTGAGGTATGCAAATTGGTTTATTTCATCAACAGCTGTTCCTTCTACGTATATTTTCCCTTCTTTATTAATGATACGTTTCATTATTTTTTGTGTTGTCTTTGTTAATTTCAAGACCTATTTTACTAGCCAAGGAAGACAGGGAATCTGTTTTTCCCTGCATCGATTCACATTTGCAACTGGTAAAATTATGTCATCTTTAAAACCAAGATCTTCTATCTGGGTCCCATGTATCCAATCAATGCTGGTTTTACATGTACGGTATCTTTTCCTTATAAAATCTATGACAATTCCAAAAAGCAAGGGAGATAATACACATCCTTGTTTCATGGCTGGTTCAATTAGAAACCATCCGCTGATTCCTTCTTCTGTCTTAACTGCACAAATATATCCATTGTGGAGATTTCTAATGATGTTGACAGTTTTAGATCGTATTCCATACAGTCTTAAAATTCTCCACAATGAATCTCTGTGTATGCTATTAAATACTTTTTAAAAGTCTCTAAAGTTCAGGATTAATGATTTCTGTTTTTCAATATGTTCTTCAAGTTTTATTATTAGAGTATAGATCTGGTCGAGACAGCTTCTTCTTTTTCGAAATCATGTCTGTTCTTCTCTCATTGTAGTATCCACTACATTCTTAATTCTATTCAGAATCTTTATTTTTTATTATATCATATATATTTTAATCATTATATTTGACACAACTGATAATAATGTTACACACCTCCAGTTATATTAGTCACTGAGGTTGCCTTTTTGTGGTTTTTACAAATGATTCAATTTTCCATTTAGAAGGGACTTTTTCTTTTTTCCAAATGTAATTAAGCATTTTTTGTAGTTGGCTCATATTGTCACTGTTAATAGCTTTTAACATTTCGATTTTTTAAAGCTGCTACAACATCTGTAATTATTTCAAATTTGCAGGCATAAAATATAAAAATTAAATGAAATATTTTATTAAGTCGGTGAAGATCTGTGTAAGAATTGTAGACGGGCGTGATGGACTAATATTTCTGGACTCATTTTCTTACTTTTTATAGACCAGACATCTTGCATTAAGTCGATTTCTGTAAGTCGTTTTGTCCATCCTAAATATACTCATATATACTAGACATTCATTTACAAACTAGCTCTAGAAAGATCATCACCAGTGTCGAATCTGAATCCTAGGTGATCGCCTATATATATATATATATATAGTTAACATTCAGTTTCTTATTTTTTGTAGTTTGTCCTCCAAAGTACTTTGGACCCAACTGTACCTCTGAGTGCCCTGAAAACTGTTTGGACGGCACTTGTCATGCACTCTTTGGCATATGTTCAAAATGTAATGGGACTTACACTGGCGAAACATGTGAGAAACGTAAGTCTCTCCGCCGGTCTCATAAAATTCACAAGAACTATTTTCCATTTCAAGTCATAAACTGAACATATTTTCGCTTTCCACCGTTTGTTATGAATTCTACATGTATTCTTAGATTAAGACTACCTTTTAGTATTTACAGATATCAAGTTACATGACGTAATTTTAAACCGACACTGGCGGTTTAGAGAAGTCATACATATATCTTAAATGACAATCAACTGATGATTGATGAAGAGCAACTAATACCACTTGCTGTGGTTAATTCAACATTTCTCTACGAGAACATGATTGTAGATTCGAATACAGACAATTCATCTGTTCCATGGGAAATGTTTGGAAAATTAGACAGTATTTCCTTTTTTTTAATGCAAAATATCGATGCTAGTACTTGTCATGGTCCGGCATAAAGCATAGCTGGATTTAACTGACGTAATGGACAGAAATTGAATACATGTGAAAAAAAAACATGACGTCAGAGATGAAGCAGACAAATGGTCATTTTTAACAATGGCTTCTTGGTAAACATAACATGGCGTATTAACCGTTGAAACTTACTTTAATAGTGGATAATTGCCTATTACTGTACAATGAAAGTTTCGTCGCTATTTTGAGTTACATCCCTGTGATAATGTTCCCGATCGGAGGACAAAAAATTCTGAGGTGGGTCCAAAAATTTACGGAAACCGCTAATTGCCTTAATAACAAGTCTGCTGGTCGTCCGAGAACTCAACGGACACCTGAACGAATTCAAGAAGTCCGCAAGCATTGCTTCGTAGCGCTCGGCGATCAGCTGTTTGGAACGCTTTGGCACCTGTCATCCTCTTACTGTTAATAGTGATCTTATGTGCAGATGCTAACTGAATATTTCATTGCAGACTTTTCCAATAGAAATAAGAGACTAATATGGTTTCAACAAAATGGAGCAACTGCCCAAACATTCCGTCAGTCCATGCCCATGCTGAGACAAGCATTTCCCAAATTCTTATTTCCAGATTTGGGGATATTCATTGGCCGGCAAGGTCACCGGATTTATCGGCCGCAGACTTATTTTTGTGGGGGTATCTCAAGAGCAGGATGTATGCTAGTCGACCACATTCAATTACAGACCTAAAAGATCGAATTCCACACTGCATCAAAATATCCCTTTGAACATGTTAAATGGTGTTATGCAGGAATTTTCCAGACGCCTGGCTGAATGTATCAAATGTAATGGCGGTCATCTAACCGCCGTAATTTTCAAAACCTAAATATGATTGTCAGTAATAATAAAAATACCCACTTTTCTGAGTTTCGTTTCACTTTTATATCAAGAACATGTATAGCGCTTATTTATTTTCCATTTTAAAAATCAAGCTATGCTTTATGACGGACCCTCTATAACAATATCCTTGGCTTAAGCTCTCAAGTGCTCTCCCATGTTAAAACGATGCTACCCGTTCAAATAGTGATAAAGTGGAAGCATCCATTAAAGCACTGATTACAGAAGGTAATGATAAAGTGGAAGCAGCCATTAAAGACCTGATTACAGAAGGTGGCATCCCACCCCAAGCTGTTTCTATTCACATCAAGGACAGCTGTTTAAGCAACCCCACCTTCTTTCTTCTTCCAAAAATCCACAGACCGGGTCATCTTGGGTGTCCTATTGTATCAGTGTGTTCATGCCCCACTGAGCACAATTCTGACTTTTTGGACAGCATTTTCCAGCCGCTAGTGCACAAACTACCCTCATTTTTGAAAGATCCGAACCACGACTTAACAACCTTTGATACTGTCACACTCTTTAAACACCACACCTATCACATCTTTCTCCTTGATGTCTGCTCCCTATACACTTCTATCCCTCATAAGGATGGACTCTTAGCACTCCGCTATTTTCTCGACAAAGACCTTCATCCCACCACTAACACTGACACCATAATCAGACTGACACAGCTAGTACTAAACCTAAATTCTTTCGAATTCAACGGCGAATACTTTGGGCAAATCAGTACTGATGCCATGGTAACGAAAATGAGTCCCAATTATGTATGTCTATTTATGAGCTTTCTGGAAGTCATATTATGGTAAACTTACACTAGCAGACTTCCAGAATTCTATAAAAGGTACATCGTTGATGTTCATTGGTATCACCAGTATGCCATAGGAAGACCTAAAATAATTTATTGAACTCGCCAATTCACTTAATAATAACATACAATTCTCTTATGAAATTTCTGACAAGTCTCTCAACTTTTTAACATTACAGTGTATATTGGCAAAAACAAGCTTGACACATCTGTATTTTATACGCCTACCGACAGTAACATATATTTGCTTTACAGCTCATCCCATCTTGAAGCCTGTAAGAACTCATTCCCATACTCCAAACTCCTACGTCTTCGCCGCATATGTCAGGATAATTTGGACTTTATAGATCAGTCGAACAAGTTATTAGAAGTTTACTGTCATCGCTACTACCAAGAAAATGTCCTTCGTGAAGCCTTCAACCGTATCCAGTTAGAGAGCCGCAAAGAAGTATTCAGGAAAAAAACTGTTACTCTATCTGACAGAGTTAAGTTAGTACTGCCTTTCCACCCGCATGGTCAGATGGTTAAGAAAATTCTTTATCGTCATCTGCCAATAATTAATCTCGACCCCCGACACTCGCGACATTTTCTCTGATCCACCCATGTTGGCATACAAACGTGAGCCAAACCTTAAGGACATCCTCGTCCACAGCCACGAGAAGAGGAGCCTTACATATGTTGGCACCAGAAAATGTAACCGCCCACGCTGCGTTACCTCCCCTGTAGTCTGGGAATCGAAAACGATCACCTTTCCCAAAACTATCCTCACTCTTCATGAGGGATTCATGTACGATTCCTGCAATGTGATATATATCATCGTATGCAAAAGATGCAGGATAACGTATATTGGTGATACTGGCCTCAGAACAGAGGACCGCATGCAGAAACATCAGTACGATATCACCTAGCATGCTTCGAAACCAGTCCCAAATCATTTCAGTGGCCCCAACTACAGAGGCAAATCTGATTTTCTGATAACAGCCATCAAACAATGTCACGCAGATGACATAAGCTGCGCTGGAATCACACGGGTTAAACTCTTTATTCAGCTACACCTAACATCTTCCTCTTCAACAATATAATCCCTTTCTACTAAGATCCACTCCCTTCTCACTTGTTACACATATTTCCGAACCTCCTCACATCATCATATTACAACCACTCTACCCTAACTAAATTTTTTATAAATAGGAAACTAGAAGGATTTGGTGCGAAAGGTAAGAGAACGTAGTTTTGTAGGATTAGACCTCGAAAAAATTATAGACAAACCACTTTAGTGAGACTTGAGAGAAAGAAAAATCACAAGAGAATTACCTGGAATTCGAACCACGGACTCCGGTAGACGAGCAGCCGTCTAGCCAGGAGAAAACAGTGTATTAACGACTTAGCCAACTAACACTAAAGTTCTTTGTCTACGATTGTTTAGAGCCCTATTCCTACAAAACTGTGTTATCTTACTTTACCCTAACTATAATCATCTATTTCCCATTCTCCTGGCTAGGTTAACAGTGTACCACTCTCTCTGTCCTCCACGGTTTCCCCACCCACCACCTCCAGTTACGACCCACCGACCACACATCATAGGTCTCCATTTAAACAGTCTCTACGTCCTACAATGCTCATTTCTGAGACACAGCGCGGAACAAGCCCTATCTTACAATTACAGCTAAGTGCACTATTCATTATTAATTATTATTTTTTGTTACTATCATTCATGTGAATCTATACTTTATCTCCTCTCTATAATTCGTCGTCCTGTATATTTTTGTATGATTAAGGTTCACGACAAAACGGCACAACTTTGTAATCTTTAAGTAATAACGCTGCTCCTAATTTTTGTCCTAGTTTATACATTATGCTCTCAAGGTGGTGAAAGGCGATGATGATGATGTCATGTGTGAATGAATAACTAAAATGACGGAAAATAGCCATGAACCAATTTGTACTGACATGCATGTGGTAACCAAATATCACTTCGGCGATGGATATCGCCATTGGAACGAGCAGTCTGTCAGAGTATATACAACCTACGCACTAATCTCAGTCATAACTAGAACGTCCATACAAAGAACGTCCTTAACACGACCCTTTATCTTATCCTACCTGGGAACGAGCAACCTCTCCGAGCACAAAGATCCTATGCACTAACCTCAGTCATAACTAGAATTTCCATACGCAAAACGTCCTTGACACGACACTCTATCTCATCCTAACTGGGAACGAACAATTATCCCAAAATTACAGACTAACACAATCTTAAAACGCTCTATGTGCCATATAAATGGCAAATCTACAAATTCCACAAAAACTACGTCTCCAACTCAGTCGTACAACAACAAAATCATCCACCCGGCAAACTAGACCATCCTTTCCCTTCCCATGCTGCAATGCCCTTTCCAAGTGCCCCTATGAAAGCTCATGTCTCCAAGCACCACTGTCCAACTAAATCTCGGAGTTATATTAACTCCTGTCTACAGTTCTAGAAATTCCTATGGGGAACACACTGGGACGTCTATGCGCAACAACGCTCAATATACTGTTACATCCACTTCACTCATACTGTAACACGGTTTCGTGATAGATTTTTACTATGGAAGTTAACTTCTTTGCAGATGTTATCAATATATATTATGAATGGTTAGGTACACTGTCCTGACTCACTCCATATTTTTTGATGAATAGTTCGGAGTGACCTGTATTTGTTCTCACCGTATACTGACTGTTCTCGTATAGGTTTTTGCTCACATTAATAGTAAAGCAGAATACTCGAGTGGTGATTCATTCTATCGTCTGCTCTTCTGTGTGTAGAATGTAAACTGTAGACGTATTGCTATTCATTTATGTGTATAATTTCACTACTGTCCACTGGAATAATGTTCTTTCTTACATTACTATTCTACGTTGTTTTGCGTCTGTTTTGTTACTCACTTCACAGTCTTACCTGCTCTCAGGTTCATTCTCTCTCAGTGGAAATAACAATACAGAAGCAGCAACTTTACAGTTGAAATGACTTTAATGATGCACAGGGTGAGGATGAGTCGATGAGCGATATGACGAGAACGACAAAAGCATCAACAAAATCCTATGGACACAAGACTGGACATCTCCAAGATATATGTTCCCGGCAGACTACTGTCGCCATCAGAACAACCTAATACACTCTATTCTACATCTATTTCACTAAACATTTCTAACAGCCTAATCTACGTCTGTCTCAGACGATACACAAAACAAAACTGTCCCTCAGTCATATGATTTCTCTCTCACCTGACCTTTTTCTTGTCATTCCTCATCTGTGACCCTCGTGGAACCAGAGACAAAGGAGATGTATTCTACTCACAAACAGCTGATTACTTTAGAAGATAACTCATTTTATATAAATGTTCCAGTTCTCAGATGAGTTATCTATCTTACATCCTATCATTCAGTATACTCTTATAATAGGAAACATAATAACTCCATAATGTTGTAAGATTTTCTGTCTTTTATATATGTTTACTTTTGGACTATATTTTCTTGATCTACATGGATTTTGAGCAGTATCTGATTGTGGTCAACGGAGCTTTCTGTAAGTAGTCTTAGAGAGAATATGACATCTGCACAGTTTTTATTTTACTTGAATCCCCTATGAGTTTATTTATGTTTGGTTTAAAGAATGGCGGTAGTGATTTCACGAATATCTTGCAGAATGTTTCTTTTTCTTCATTATAGATTAAAAGTGAGATGCCTCTTAATTTTTTGCAGTCTCTTTTACTGCTTTGTGTGTCTGTCTGGTTTTTGTTGTTGTTATATTGGAATTAATTATAGAGTGTCTCAAGTCCTGTCGGTATTTTTTTTTCTTTTTTTTCGCATATCAGGGTTGTACAGTCTGTGAAACCCGGCTATTCTTTTTTTGTTCGTACAGTTGTTTTTAAGGGAACATGTTACCATTGTTCATATGTTTTTTCTGTCCATTGCATGTCACTGACTCGTGCAGGTGACATGATGTTAAAGTGTATTATAGTAACTGCATTTTCTTTGAGAAATGGGCACTCTAGACAGTAACAAAGTCATTATAAGGGCCGATAGTATTTCCTTTCCTAATTCACTAGGAGGTATATGCTCTGTGCAAGAATCGATCCATCATTTCTATACTCAGGAGACTTGTCACTGCTTATGCCGGGTGTTTTTAAAGACTCACTACACTTTCTATGAAAAGAAAATTGGGAAATGAAGTAAATGATGTCATCACAAAATGTGCTAATAAAGTCATTTAATTAGTTACAGTAGTGACTGCAATGATACAGCGCTGTTTTGGGTTAGCTTTAATGTAACATAGAAATATTCATTATAACAGGTGCTGGAAGTGTCTTCCACGAGCTTCAAGACATGACAGTACATGTCTCATCATATTGTCAAATACCTTGTGCAACATGTCTGTTGTTATTTCTTGAATGGTAATTCTGATTGCTTCTGTCAGGTCCTCAATTGTTTGTACATTATTTTGTAAATATTTCTTTTCAAGAAACCCTATAGATAATAATCTAACGGATTTAGATCTGGAGAACGAGCAGGCCAAATTCCACGAGATATTATGCGATTTGCGAAAATTTCTTTAAAAAAAGTGAATTACTCTAGCACTGTGTGGAATTGCACCATCTTACTTTAACAATGCTTCTTCAATTTCATGTTCATTCAGGTGTTCTAAAAAAAAAGGTTCCAGAATATCAGTACGGTACCGATCGGCATTTATAGTGTTGTTGAAGAAGATTGGTCCATTTAAACGTTTTCAACTCACAGCACACCATACCCCAATTTTCGTATCGTGTAGCGGCGCTTCATGAATGCTTTGGGATTAACACTGCTCCAAATACGATTATTTTGGCTGATAGATGAAACCATGCCTCATCAGAGAAGAATGTTAAATCGAAAATTGACTCGTCTTCTTCAGCTAAAAATGCTTGAAACCACGTGGAGTAGTTAACATTGGATGTCACACTCTTTTAGTTCAGACACAACAGAAATCTTGTATGGATGAAAATTTAATCGATATTTAAGAATTTTGTGCACTGTGCTCAGTGATACGTTCACTTCTTGTGACATTTTCCTTAAGGACTTTTCAGGATTCTGTCTTGGATATCTAGACATTTTTCTTTAGACACAGCAGGCTTACCAGATCGCGGAGCATCTTCCAAAGATCCCAAATCACGAATCTTATTCAACAAATTTCTAACCGTAGTGCTATGAGGAGGACGTTTATTAGGAAATTTTGCTATAAATCTTTGAACAACCATCGTGTGTATCTTCCGCCATTTCGAAAAAATTGTTCCACCAAAAAAATTCATTCTTCCGTTGATAACATCATTCTGCTGTGAGTGGTAAAGATTACTCCAGCAGATGGAAACCATTCACTGCATTTTTCTTCACGATTGGCTGTGCAGCAGATTTTTTATGACGTCATGTTCTTTATTTTTACATAGCAGGTGGAGTGAGACTTTAAAATTATCTTGTGTATGAGTCATTTAAACTAGATGTAAGTTTAAATTATTTGCATATGCTTAGAGCTGAAGTCTGAATAACGTAACATATCTTTCCAATAATGTATATCCATGCCTTTTCACGTTCATTCTAATACAAAGACTTTCAACTCTGCTAATAGTTTGATCTTTTTAATGGTAAACATTTAGTTCATTTAAATGAGACATGCGAAACATTTGTAAATAATGAAATATAAATAAAATATTGATTTCAGATTGTCCGGAAGGAATGTATGGAAGAGACTGTTCAGAGGTTTGTTCGCTTTATTGTCAAGGCCAGTGCTCACCGATCAATGGGCACTGTCTGGCATGCATGCACAATCGTACTGGATCGTTTTGTGAAGGTACAGTATAGTCTACACAGGCCTATATGTCTTACTGAAGTCTGTAGTAAATTACTTTACTCTTTACTATGTATAGATTATTTTAAATGATTGCAACAAGCTATATTGTAACATTTTATTAGACTAAAGAATAATTTATATGATGTAGTAGATGTTCCCTTTGACAACCAAATTGCTAATGAGATGAAAGGGTATGGATAAACTGATGCTGAAGATCTTCCTTTTAAGCTGCTACAACATCTGTATTTATTTCAAATTTGCGGACATAAAATATAAAAATTAAATGAGATATTTTATTAAGTCGGTGAAGGTCTGTGTAAGAGTTGTAGGTGTGCGTGATGGACTAATATTTTTGGACTCATTTTCACGCTTTCTTACTTTTTAAAGACCAGACATCTTGCATTAAGTCGATTTTTGTAAGTCGTTTTGGTCATCCTACATATACTCATATATACTAGACATTCATTTACAAAGTAGATCTACAAAGAGCATCACCAGTGTCGAATCTGAATCCTGGGTGATCGCCTGTGAAGTGAACTAAACAAATAACTAAGCAGTATATGTATTTGTAGTTAACATTCAGTTTCTTGTTATTTGTAGTTTGTCATCCAAAGTACTTTGGACCCAACTGTACCTCTGAGTGCCCTGAAAACTGTTTGGACGGCACTTGCCATGCACTCGTAGGCACATGTTCAAAATGCACTGGGAATTCTTCTTATATTTTATATCCTTCTTGTGCCGTTAAACGTCACATAGGGCACGCAATGTAGTTTGCCAATTTGTCCTGTCTTCGGCGAGTCTTTCAACCTCATCAAAGGATTTTATGCCTGTTAATTTGGCCTCTCTTAAGAATGTCTTCTTCAAAGTTTCACGCCGTTTGTCTTGTTTTTTTTTGGCCTGTTGTGTTCCACTTGAAAGCTTGTTTTAGGATTCTCTGATCATTTTTTCTCATCAAGTGACCAACATATGTCCATCACCTTTTCCTGATCACCCTGTTGTTCAGTCATCTGTCTTATCTCTGCATTGTTTCTGAATTCGTTCCACTTGATGCCAAGTATTTTCCTTAAGCACTTGTTTTCAAAAAAGTCTGATCTCTTGTGTATTTCCTTTGTTGTTTTCCAGCTTTCGCATGCATAAATGAGGGTGGATATTACATTTGAATTGAATAGTCTTAACTTGGTTTTTGTGCTTATAACTTCCTTTCTGATGTCACCATCCTGGTCTATATAGCTGCCAAGGTATGCAAATTGATTGACTTCTTCAATATCTGTCTCTTCTATGTGAATTTTTCCATTTTGATTAATGGGAATTTTCATTATTTTTGTTTTGTCTTTGTTAATTTCAAGTCCTATTTTGGTAGCCAGTGAAACAGGCTATCCATTTTTATTTCTTCCATGGAATTCACATTGTTACTGATAAGAGTTATGTCATCAGCAAAATCAAGATCTTGTAGTTGGGTCCGATGTACCCAGTCAATACCTGTGTTACCTGTGCAGCATATTTTTCATTATTAAGCCTATTGTAATTCCAAAAGGTAAAGGAGACAGTATACATCATTGTTTCACACCGTTTTCAACCTGGAACCATTCACTCATCCCTTCTTCTGTTTTGTCTGCACAAACATATCCATTGCAGAAGTCCTTAATGGTGTTGACACTTTTAGGTGGTATTCCATTTAGACGTAAATTCTCCATAATAAATTTCTGTGTATGCTATCAAGTACCTTTTTAAAATCTATGAATTTCAGTATTAATGGTTTCTACTTTTTAATATGTTCTTCAAGTATTAGAGCAAAGATCTGGTCGAGACAGCTTCTCCCTTTTCGAAATCCTGCTTGTTCTTCTCTCATTGCAGTTACCACTACATCTTTAAGTCTATTCAAAATGATCTTGCAAAATACTTTTGACACAACTGATATTAAGTTTACTCCTCTCCAATTGTTACAGTCACTAAGGTTTTCTTTTTATGGTATTTTAACAATGATTCCTTTTTTCCATTTAGAAGGGACCTTTCCTTCTTTCCACATCTTGTTAAACATTCTCTGTAGTTATCTCATGTTGTCACTATTGATAGCTTTTAGCATTTCGGGTGTTATTTCATCTTCACCTGCAGCTTTTTTGTTAGCCATTAAATTGTCTGCTGTTTCAACTTCATACAATTTAATTTCATCTAGGTTGACATTTAATTGTAGGGCTGGTAAGTCAGTTTCAAGGTTTAATAATTCTTTTGAGTGTGGTCGATTAAGTGTTTCTTGGACGTGTTCAGCCCATCTTTGTTTTTGGTCTTTACATGATGTTATAAGGGTTCCAGTTTTGCTAAGGATTGGTCTTTCTTTAGATGTAATAGTACCTGTTAGCCTCTTTTGTATGTTGTATAAAGTTTTGCTGTCTCCTGTTTTTGCTGTTTTTTTCTGCCTCTTTTGCCATATTGTCTATGTATTCTTTTTTATCCCTTCTAGTTGAACCTTTTACATTTTTATCTAGTTCTTTGTATGTTGCTTTCACCAGATCTTTTCCAAGATCTGTTTTGATATTCAATATGTCTAATTTGACTGCTCGTCTTTTATGTATATACTTTCATGTGTTTCCTGAAATCCATGCTTTTCTAATTGGCTTTTTAGTCCAGCGGTTGCTTTTGCTTTAGCTGCTGTGATTATGCAAGAATTCCATAATTCGTCTATACTCATCTCCTAAACTTCATTGGGTGTTTTGGAATGATTGGCAAGTTCCTGATTGAAATTACTGCCAGTATTGTTTTTTTTTGGTAGGGTGTGGCTGTTATCTTTCTGTCTACTGATTTCTTGTTTTGGCTTTTCAATTTTATTTTTATTTTCCCTATACACATGTTGTGATCGCTGTTGACATCTGCACCCCTATATGCTTTTACATCTATGAGAGATGTTTTGGATTGCTTTCTAATACAAAATAATCTATCTGGTTTCTAGTTCTATCATCTGGAGATATCCACGTTGTTTTATGTAGTGGCGAAAAATGTGACAAACGTAAGTGTAAGTCTCTCCGCTGGTCTCATAATATTCACAAGAATTCTGGTAATAAGGACTGCAAACGCGCCACAAACAGCCTCTGGCAGTCATGTCCAGCTCCTGGCCTTCCCGTGGCAGAACTGTTTAAACTGACAGGAGAAGGGGCGAGCTATAACACGGCACCTCTGCTCTAGAGGCCGGCCACGTCCGAAATACACCTACACTGGTGAAATATGCCTAAACCGGCACACACCAGGGGTGGAATTTGATGGCTAGACATGTCATGCCACCTCCGCTCTAGAGGTCGGTAACGCCTGATAAACACCCATACTGGTGAATTTTGCCTAAACCGGCTCATACCAGGGGTGAATCTTGAAGGCTATGCATGTCACAGTACCTCTGCTCTAGAGGTCGGTCCCGTCCCAAACACGCCTATACTGGGATAATGCCTAAACCGGCTCAACCCAGGGGTAGAAGTCACTAGTGGCGAGGATTCGTCCTCCTGGACAAAAGCTCCATCCTGGTCACAACTAGGAAGGGTAGCGGCCACGACCGCAAAATGCTGAAGTCGGAGACACTGGACCAGGGAAGTCTAGATAGGCAACCACCTCTCACCCGGCGGGGATGTTTGCGTATCCTAATCACGCTGAGGTCTTCCGGTGAGAAATTCCAACCCTGGACTGGATGGGCAACCACCTCTCACCCGGCGGTGATACACGGGTATCTCAAAACACGTCGAGGTTTTCCGGTGAGAAAGTCCAACTCTGGCCTGGGTGGGCTACCGCCTCTCACCCAGCGGGGATGCACTGATATCCTAAACACGTCGAGGTCTTCCGGTGAGAAAGTCCAACCCTAGACTAAACTGGTGCAATGAAAGCCACGGTGTCACGCAATCCCGCTTCCGAGACCCACCAAGAATACAGGCTAAAGCACTGTGATACTCTGAACCCCTTGTGGTCCCTTCGTGGATCTCGTGTGGTCTACTTTGGACCACACAGGGGACCAGGGGACCTAACGAGGACCACAGGCGTGAATTCAGTAGGTTCACAGTGCGGTTCTTGGTGGTAGAAGTGAAAGAAGAAGAAGAAGAAGACAAGAATTGTTTTCCATTTCAAGTCATAAACTGAACATATTTTCGATTTCCTTCGTTTGTTATGAATTCTAGAGAAGTTCTTAGATTAAGACTACCTCGTAGTATTTACAGATGTCAAATTATATGATGTAATTTTAAACCGACAGTGGCGGTTTAGAGAACTCATACATATTTCTTAAATAACAATCAACTGATGATTGACGAAGAGCAACTAATACCACTTTCTGTAGTTAATAAAAACTTTCTCTACGACATCATGAATGTAGATTCGAATACAGACAATTCATCTGTTCCATGTGCAATGTTTGGCAAATTAGGCAGGAAGTTTTGTTTTTTTTATGCACAATAACGTTGCTAGTATAATAAAAGTTTGTAGTTAACAAAATACATAGTAGAGAAGTATGAACAATGTCTTGCAAAATGATTAATTTATGGGCCTCAGGTGAGGAAGGACATTTAAAATTTAGTATGTTTAATATAGTCTTAGTCTGACATCTTCCCTCTGCCTTTCAATTTTGGTTTGAACTCAACCATTAAAAATTAGTTTAGTAGTTAGAATATGAACATTGAAACGCAAGAAAAATTGGGCTCCTTTCAACTATATCTGGGGATCCAAAACGAAAGCCAGAAAGCCAAATGTTTCAAATGAGCTACAGTACGAGAGCAAGTGCTAGAAACTGACAGAGTTGCATGCACACTTGATGTCTTCTAAACCAAGTGTCTACGCGGGAGCAAGGAGGTATTCTGGCTACATGCTATAAGAAATGACACCTTGATAAGAAAGACGAACATGACACTACTGTCTACAGAGATAAAAAGGAGGAGAAAATAAGAATGAGATGACCGAAAGAATCATGGATAAACATGAAGGACTTCCAACAAGATAGTAGAAGACCGACAAAAGTTCTAATCTCTTCTTAGCAGGTGCCCAGGTCTCTTTGACAATAAAGGTACATGATGTTACTTGTTTTACGTTTTGTCTGCTTTAGTTGTTGCGAGGGCAAGTAGACATCTTGATAGGTTCAGCAATTCGTTTCATGTAGCGAGATATTTAATGTTTCTGTAATATTCTGTCAAGACAGAAGAAGGGATGAGTGAATGGTTCCAGATTGATACAAATGTGCAACAAGGATGTATACTGTCTCCTTTACTTGTTGGGATTACAATAGAATTCATAATGTAAAAATGCTGCACAGGTAATACATGTATTGACTGGGTACATGGGACCCAACTAGAAGATCTTGATTTTGCTGATGACATAACTCTTATCAGTAATAATGTGAATTCCATGCAAGAAAAAACATATAGCCTCTCTTCAATGTCTAGCAAAATATGACTTAAAATTAACACAGACAAAACAAAAATAATGAAAATTCCCCTTACTATAAATGGAAAATTTACACATAGAAGTGACAGATATTGAAGAAGTCAATCAATTTGCATTCCTTGGCAGCTACATAGACCAGGATGGTGATATACGGAATTCAAAAGTTATAAGCACAAAACCCAAGTTAAGACTGTTCAATTCAAATGTAATATCCACCATCATTTATGCATGCGAAAGCTGGAAAACAACTGAACAAATAGAAATGAAATTAGAGTATTTTGAAAACAAATGCATAAGGAAAATATTTGGCATCAAATGGAACGACTTCAAGAACAATGCAGAGATAAGATAGATGACTGAACAACAACCAGTCTCATGGGTGATCAGAAAAAGAAGATGGACATATGTTGGTCACTTGATGAGAAAAAATGACCAGAGAATCAAACAACAAGCTATCAAGTAGAACACATTTCATTCATATGCATGTCCTTTGCGGAACTTTGCCTCCCAAACAGCACTCCTGTAGACCTCTCGGTTGTGAGCAAGATGACCTGCTGCTGCTGCGTCCATTTGCAGATCGTCACCGATTTCTTGCAGCCATCTTCGTTGTGGTCTTCCTCTTTTTCTGTTTCCCATTATGTATCCTTCCAATATGGTCTTCTCTAAATTATCATGACGTTTAATGTGTCCAATATATTTACGTTTTCTCTCTTTAATCCCCGTTACTAGCCAGCCTTCTTCAATTTTATACTCTTGTAGTATAGATATATTTGTTCTTTTTTGTCCACGATATTTGGAGAACTCTTCTGTAGCATTTACATTCAAAGGCATTTATGTGTTTCTCAGCTGTTTTGTTAAGTGTCCACGTCTCACAGGCATATGTTGCGATGGGAAAGATGCATGACCTTTAAAATCTTATTTTTGTAGTTCTATCTGCTCCTCTCCAGAGATTCTTTATTTGTTTTATTTTCTGAAGAGCAATAGATGTCCTCCTTTTAATTTCCCTCATTGTATCTCCATTATTAGTTAGCAGTGATCGAAGATATTCAAAACTCTCTACTTCTTCCAATTGTTCCTCATTGATATATATTAGCTGCCTTGTTTGTTTTGTCAGTTGTCATCAATTTAGTTTTATTCGCATTAAGATAGAGTTTCCGCTCTTCGCTGTTCTTACGGACTGACATAATTAGTTTTTTCCATTCCTTTTTGTGCTGTGGATAGTAACAGTGCGTCATCAGCATATCTAATCTCTGGTATTTCATAACCTCCAACTGTTATGGCATCGTAATATTCTTTTTCTACATCTTCTCTAACATTCCTCATTATATTTTCAGTATACAAGTTAAATAAGTAGGGTGACAATATTCACCCCTGACGGACCTCTTGTTTTATGTCAAACCAAGTTGTTGTTTCACCATTTATTCTTACTGCTGCTTGTTGGTCTAGATACAGCAGTGATATTAATTTTATCAAATGTGTTGGAAATCCCATTTTTTCCATTATTTCCCAAAGTTTCTGGTGTTGTACACTATCAAATGCCTTTGAGTAGTCTATAAAAGATAAATATAGATTCACATTAAAATCTCTGCATTTCTCTATTATTAATCTTAGATTGAATATATGATCTCTTGATCCTCTTCCTTGCCTGAAACCAGCTTGGACCATATTGACTTCTTCTTCTCTTTTCTTACGAAGTCTACCCATTATGATTGTTAACACAATTTTACTGGCATGACTAATCAGGGCAACAGTTCTGTAGTTTGTGCATAATTTCAGGTTACCCTTTTTTGGCAGTGGTATGAATACAGTTCTTTTCCATTCTTTTGGCCACATATCTGAATGCCATATCTTTTTGCACAGTGCATGATAGATTGTTGCACACTCCTTTCCTCCTGGTTTAATAAATTCAGCGGTTATCTCATCACTTCCTGGTGATTTACCATTTTTCAGATTCTTTATTGCCCATAAAAATTCTTCTATTGTCGGTCAGGTTCTTTCTCTTCCAATAATAATTCACACTTTTGATTTCTGTTTCCACAGTCAGTTGTTTCATAAATTCCTTTGCAATATTCCTTCCATCTTTCTAGAATTTCCTCTGTCTCTGTCAAGGTATTCCCCATCTCATCACACATTACATTTAGCTTAGGTGTGACATTTCTCGTCAATGTCTTCATTTCTTTAAACATTTCACTATCTCTTCCACACTTCTGATGTTCTTCTATTCTTTCACAACAATCTTGTATGTAGTGTTTTTTGTCTTTTCTTATGTTTCTTCGCACTTCATTTGTTAAAGTTTTATATTTCTCTTTGTTGTTGTTGTTTGTCACTTTCTACTGTGTCTTCATTTCTCTACATTGTTTTATCAGTTCTAGTGTACCTGCTGTAATCCATCCATTCTTTTGTGTTTTCTTTACTGGAACCATGTCTTTAGCTGTTGTTATTAAGATATCTTTGACCTGCGTAGCCAAATCATCTGATGTCATCTCCTTCTGTACATCCATCAGGATTTCGAAACGGTTCTTCACTTCTATACCGTATTGTTCTGGTATATTTGTAAGATCAAAGCGGAGTGGTGTGAATCCCGTAACTGTCTTTTTTATCTTTATCTTCTTGTCTGCTATTAATAACTCATGGTCGGTGTCACAATCAGCACCTGCTAATGTTTTTGCTGATGTTATACTTGATCTCCACCTTCTTTGCACTAAAATGTAATCTATTTGATTCCTGGTTTTACCATCACGTGATGTCCACGTGTAAAATCTTCTTGGATGTTGTTTAAAAAGTGTGTTAGCGATCATTAGCTCATTTTCCATGCAATACGCCATTAGATTGTCACCTGCCTAATTTCTATGTCCTATGCTAAATTTCCCTACAACATGTCCTTCGTCTTCTGCTCTTTATGTACCAATTTTTGCATTAAAATAATCCATTATTAATACAATATAATTTTTCCGTACCTGGTCTATTGTCGTGTGCAGTGTGTTATAAAAGTTTTCTACTTCCTCTTCTTCTGCTGCTGATGTAGGTGCATATATCAGAATGATTGTTACAATTCTAGTAATGCCCTTAAGTCTGATTGTTAGGATTCTATCACTTACTGGATTGTAGCCTAGTAATGCTTTTGATGTTGATTTGTCCAAATAAATAGCCACACAATTCTTTCCTCCTAATTCTCCACCAGAGTATATAAAGATATTATCATTCTCGCTCTTGAAGTGTCCTGATCCTTTCCATCGATGTTCGCAGATTCACAAAAATGTATATCCCCGTTCTTTTCATCTTGTCACTTATTACTTGATATTTTCCCTCATATAAACTTCTTACATTCCATGTTCCTACTCTTATTGTTCTTGTTAGTTTGATGCAGGACTTTTCCTTTAGTAACACCGTCAGGATTTTGTCCGTCATCACAATTACTAGTACTGACCTCTGGCTCACACTCTTCCCCAGTGTTAACATTAGATTTATCTGGCCTGGGGGTCTCACCACCAGATCTTTTTCCTATTTGACTTTCCATGATTGCTGCTTGGGTTTCTTGGTATATTTCCAGAAGATAGTTTACCATTGCTTTCCTTCCGGGCAGTGACTGTACTAGTCTTTGATCGTAGCCATTGTCCCTACATTGAGATCATCTGCCTCCCATCATAGAATGGTGACCATAACCAACAGTATCTGTCAGCTGCTCTCCCATTCCATCCACCACCTGCTCCCATGGCTTCACGTCACCCTGATCGGGGAGCTATACGGGTACTCCACCTTGTCCAAGGGTGTCCCGTAGACTGACGGAGATAAGGAGGCGTCTTCACCTTTGATAGGGGATACCCCTACCCCGCTAACCGCAAGTAGAACACAACAGCCAAAAAAAAATAGGCGGATATTATGAAGTCTATTGTAATCCCAAGACCCCGTGAAACTATGAAGAGGACATTGTTAAGAGAGGCCAAATTAACAGGCATAAAATCCTCTGATGAGGTTGAAAGACTCATCGAAGACAGGAAAATTTGGCGAACTACTTTGCGAGCCCTATGTGACGTTTAACGGCACAGGAAAGATATAAGATAAGACAAGAATATTCTGTATTTCTCTGTTCCATACGCGATTTCTGTTTCTGCTTCCTACAGTTATAAATGTGAATGCTTTCTGTGTTACACTGTTTGGCAGTAGTCGTACAACATTGTCAAAGTATTTATCTTGCTTTTTCTTGAAATAGTGTAGAAATGGTGTTATTCTAACATTGCCCTAGTGGTATCATTTGTGAGTTTACTTCTTTTATTCAATATCGGCTTAAACGCTTCAAATTTGTCGTTAGGAATTTCCCATTTTCTTTCTTCTATCTATGCCTGCCACTGATAGCATAGAGTTGGGAGGAAAAGTATGTTGTTTGTGCACTTTTTGTTTAAATGTGATGTGTTTATTTTTTTTAAATTTGCAGTTTGTTCTGCGAATGAATTTATTTGATTTATTGCATTTTTGTGTTGCGCATGTTTCTATTACATGCCCTTGGTAAGTTATCCATATTCTGCTGTAGGTCTTTCTGCGATGTTGTCAGTAAAATGAAAAAGGGTTCATTTATAGTATAACTCTTGGGTATGTTTCATGAAATCGGTTGTGAGTTTCTAAGTATTATTTCTGGGATTAGGCTATCAGATAAATCGAACATATACCACTGTAAATGTACAGTAATGGCACAGAAGCTCGACCAGCTTAACCCATGACGGACAACTCAGCAACATTAAATAACGCCGGAACATGTTACCTTGGTCCAAACAGCAAATAACTCAGCGGTGCAAGGTTTGCATAGGACTTATGTTTAACGTAAAACTAACAGGTATAACTGTATAACTGGATATCTTTATCCGTAACATATGCTCTCAAGCTCTTCTCCCTTGTAAAAACGATGCTACCCGTTACAACAGTGATAAAGTGGAAGCAACTGTTAAAGCCTTGATTACAGAAGGTAATGATAAAGTGGAAGCAGCTCTTCAAGACCTGATTTCAGAAGTAAATGATAAAATGGAAACAGCCATTAAAGACCTGATTACAGAAGGTGGTAACCCACCCCAAGCTGTTTCTATTCACATCAAGGACAGCTGTTTAAGCAACCCCACCTTCTTTCTTCTTCCTAGAATCCACAAACCGGGTCGTCCTGGGTGTCCTATTGTATCAGTGTGTTCATGCCCCACTGAGCACAATTCTGACTTTTTGGACAGCATTTTCCAGCCGCTAGTGCACAAACTACCCTCTTTTTTGAAAGATACGGACCACGCCTTAACAACCTTTGATACTGTCACACTCTTTAAACACCACACCTATCACATTTTTCTCCTTGATGTCTGTTCCCTATACACTTCTATCCTGCATGAGGATGGACCTTTAGCACTCCGCTATTTTCTCGACAAAGACCCTCACCCCACCACTAACACTGACACTATAATCAGACTGACACAGCTAGTACTAAACCTAAATTCTTTCGAATTCAACGGCGAATACTTTGGGCAAATCAGTACTGATGCCATGGTAACGAAAATGGATCCCAGTTATGCATGTCTATTTATGAGCTTTCTGGAAGTCAAATTATGGTAAACCTACAATGGAGACTTCCAGAATTCTATAAAAGGAACATCGATGATTGTACTGGAGTCACCAGTATACCACAGGAAGAGATAAAAAAAAATGTACTGAAGTCGCCAATTCACTTAATAATAACATAAAATTTACTTATGATATTTCTAACAAATATCTCAACTTTTTAGAAATTAAAATTTATATTGGCACAAAATGGCTTGTCAACTCTGTATTTTACAAGCTCACCGACAGCCACATCTATTTACTTTTCACTTCCTCCCATCCTGAAGCTTGTAAGAACTCCATCCCATACTCTCATCTCCTCCGTCTTCACCACATATGTCAGGATAATTTGGACTTTATACATCAGTCGAACAAGTTATTAGATTTTTTCTGTCATCGCTACTACCCAGAAAAGGTTTTTCGTGAAGCCTTCAACCGTATCCAACTAGTGACCCGCAAAGAAGTATTCAGGAAAAAACCTGTTACTTCATCTGACAAAGTTAAGTTATTAATGCCTTTCCACCCGCATGGTCAGATGGTTAAGAAAATTTTTTATCGTCATCTGCCACTAATCCAGCTCGACCCCGACACTCGCGACATTTTCTTTGATCCACCCCTGTTGGCATACAAACGTGAGCCAAACCTTAAGGACATCCTCGTCCACAGCCACTGTAAGCAGAACCTTACATATGTTGGCACCAGAAAATGTAACCGCTCCCGCTGCGTCATCTGCCAGTAGTCTGGGAATCGAAAACGATCACATTTCCCAAAACTATCCTCACTCTTCATGAGGGATTCACGTGCCATTCCCGTAATGTGATGTATGTCGTCGTATGCAAAAGATGTAGGATAACTTATATTGGTTATACTGGCCTCAGATTTGAGGACCGCATGAGGAAACATCTATACGATATCACCCAGCATACTTCGAAACCAGTCCCAAATCATTTCAATGGCCCTAACCACAGAGGCAAATCTGATTTTCTGCTCACAGCCATCAAACAATGTCACGCAGATGACAGAAGCCGCGTAGCACTTGTGAACCGCTACATTCAGGATTATGGGTCCCTGGAACCAGACGGGTTAATCTCTCTATTCCGCTACACCTAACATCCTCCTCTGCAACAATTATAATCCTTTCTCACTAAGTTCCACTCCCTTCTCACTTGTTACACGTATTTCCGAAACTCCTCACAGCATCATATTACAACTCTTCTACCCTAATTATAATAATCTATTTCCCATTCTCCTGGCTAGGTTAACATTGTACCACTCTCTCTCCCCTCCACGGTTTCCCCACCCACCACCCCCAGTTACGACACACCGACCACACATCATAGGTCTCCATCTAAACAGTCTCTACGTCCTACAATGCTCATTTCTGAGATACAGCGTGGAACAAGCCATATCTTACAGTTACAGCTAAGTGCTCTATTCATTATTAATTATTATTTGCTGTTATTATCATTCATGTGAATCTATACTTTATCTCCTCTCTATAATTCGTTGTCCTTTAACAAGGATGTGTACTATCTCCAGACCTTTTTTCTCTGTACAGCGAGAATATTCTAAGAACAATCATCACAGAACCAGGCATAAAAATTGGAGGGTACAATATTAACAACCTTAGGTATGCTGACGACACAGTACTGATAGCTGAGAACCAACAAGACCTGCAATATCTATTGGATAAAGTCGCCAAAGAAAGTGAACAGAAAGGCCTTACTTTGAACATAAAAAAGACAGAGACTATGGTTATATCTAAGACACAGAATCCACCAGCATGCAGTATTAAATTAAATGGAACTATTCTAAAGCAGGTGCATAAATTCAAATACCTTGGAGCAGTAATAACTTCAGATGGGAAATACAGAACATAAATTAGGAACAGAATAGGCCAAACGAAGACTGCATTTTAGAGAATGAGAAACATATTAGCTAACACATCTTTATCAATGAATGTTAGAAAACGAGTCCTAAAATGCTATATTGAACCTATCTTGTTATATGGAAATGAATCATGGACAATAGGCAAGTCTGCACAAAAATCATTGGAAGCAGCAGAAATGTGGTTTATTAGAAGAATGTTGCGAATCCCCTGGACAGCAAAAATAACTAATGAAGAATGTATGAGAAAGCTGGAGAAACAAAATCCTTGTCAAAAAGATAAGAGAGAGACAATGTACTTTCATAGGACATGCAATGAGAAGAGGGGGGCATTGAAAATATTATAACAACAGGAAAAATAGAAGGAAGAAGATCAAGAGGAAGACCAAAAGAAATGATACTGGACAGTCTGACGGGATGGTGTGAGAGGAGATCACCAACTGAACTGATGGCCTGCATGAAGGATCGGGTACTCTGGAGAAGCATAATAGCCAACGCCAGTCGGCGCGGCACCTGATGGTGATGATGATGATGATGATGCTGTATATTTTTGCATGATTAAGGCTCAGGTCGAAACGTCACATCCTTGTAGTCTTTAAGAAATAAAGCTGCTCCTACGTTTTACCTAGTTTATACATTATGCTCTCAATGTAGTGACAAGTGCTGCTGATGATGTGCTGTGTGAATTAATAAGTGAAATGACGAAACATAGCCAAGAAACCAACTTGTTCTGACATGCATGTAGTAACCAAATATCATTCCGGTGAGGGACATCGCCACTGGAATGATTAACCTCTCTGAGCATACACAAGCTATGTACTAGCCTCAGTCATAACTAGAACATCCATACACAAGCTATGCACTAGCCTCAGTCATAACTAGAACATCCATACACAAGCTATGCACTAGCCTCAGTCATAACTAGAACATCCATACACAAGCTATGCATTAGCCTCAGTCATAACTAGAACATCCATACACAAGCTATGCACTAGCCTCAGTCATAACTAGAACATCCATACACAAGCTATGCACTAGCCTCAGTCATAACTAGAACATCCATACACAAGCTATGCACTAGCCTCAGTCATAACTAGAACATCCATACACAAGCTATGCACTAGCCTCAGTCATAACTAGAACATCCATACACAAGCTATGCACTAGAATTAGAACTTCCACACAAAGAACGTCCTTGATACGACACTCTATCTCGTCCTAACTGGGAACGAACAATTATCCTAAAACTACAGACTAACACAATCATAAAACGCTCTATGTGCCATATAAATGATAAATATACAAATTACACAAAAACTACATCTCCATCTCAGTCGTACCAGAACAAAATCATCCACCCGACAAACTAGACCATCCTTTCTCTTCCCATGCTGCAACGGCCTTTCCAAGTGCCCCGTTGAAAAGCTCATGTCTCCAAACAACACTGTCCAACCAAATTTCAGAGTTATATTAACTCCGGTCTACAGTTATAGAAATTCCTATGGGGAACACACTGGGACTTCTATGCGCAAGAACCCTCAACATACTACTACATCCGCTTCAGTTATACTGTAACACGGTTTCGTGATAGATTTTTACTATGGAAGTTAATTTCTTTGCAGATATTGTCATTATATATTATGAATGGTTAGGTGATAGTACACAGCCCTGTCTCACTCCATAC
This sequence comes from Achatina immaculata, assembly GCA_009760885.1. NCBI lineage: Eukaryota > Metazoa > Mollusca > Gastropoda > Stylommatophora > Achatinidae > Lissachatina > Lissachatina immaculata. Next base: position 7,986,086 of record CM019714.1, on the reverse strand, counting down.
TTAATGATGAATAGTTCGGAGTGACCTGTATTTGTTCTCACCGTATACTGACTGTTCTCGTATAGGTTTTTGCTCACGTTAATAAGACACATAATAACTACATAATGTTGTAAGATTGTCCGTCTTTTTTATATGTTTTTTCTTTGGCTACATTTTCTTGATCTACATGTTCTTTGAGCAGTATCTGATTGTGATCAACGGAGCTTTATGTAAGTAGTCGTAGAGAGAAGATGACATCTGCACAGTTTTTATGTTATTGAATCCTGTATGAGTTTATTTATTTTTGGTTCAAAGAATGGCGGTAGTGATTTCACGAATATCTTGCACAATGTTTCTTTTTCTTCATTATAGATTAAAAGTGAGATGCCTCTTAATTGGTTGCAGTCTCTTTTACTGCTTTGTGTGTCTGTCTGGTTTTTGTTGTTGTCATATTGGTATAGTTATAGAGTTTCTCAAGTCCTGTCGGTATTTTTTTTCTTTTTTTCACATATCAGGGTTGTACAGTCTGTTAAACCCGGCTATTCTTTTTTTTGTTCGTACAGTTGTTTTTAAGGGAACATGTTACCATTGTTCTTATTTTTCTTTTATCTATTTCATGTCACTGACTCGTGCAGGTGACATGATGTTGGGGTGTATTATAGTAACTGCATTTTCTTTGAGAAATGGGCACTATAGACAGTAACAAAGTCATTATAAGGGCTGATAGTATTTCCTTTCCTAATTCACTAGGAGGTAGATGCTCTGTGCAAGAATCGATCCACCATTTCTCTAATCAGGAGACTAATCGCTGTTTATATATGAGTTACATGAACTAGATGTAAGTCTAAACTATTTGCACATGCTTACAGCTTTGAGTCTGAATGACGTAACACATCTTTCCAATAATTTATATCCATGCCTTTGTACGTTCATTCTAATACAAATAATTTTAGATCTCCTAATGTTTCATCTTTCTAATGCGCAAATATTTACTTCATTTAAATGAAACATACAAAACATTTCTAAATAATGAAATATAAATAAAATATTTCCTATTGGAACAACTGTGTTAAGAGCACACTTATCTTAACATAGTGTTTGTGAGACAGGGAACAGAGATCTGTTTGCTTAAAAACTCTGACCTACTTCTGTAGCCCAGAAACGTGTAGCAATAACCACTAATTGTAATTGTTTTGTTTTTTTTTTTTGTAAAATGTAATGTCAGGTTGGTGGACAGATGGGGACATGGAGATCTCCAGTGGGGTAGAGGAAAGTCTGGTGTGAAACCAATGAATCCAGGACGTGACAAGCCTATGGGTCTTTGCAACAATGGCTATCAGAATGAGGTAAACAAAACAGAACCAGTAGACTACAGCTGGCAGGGAATGGATATCGTTGAAGCACTCATTGGATTCATCATCCCAAAGTCGGAGTGTCTTTGTGGACTGTCTCAGAGCATTTGACATGGAGAAGGGACTTACATACAGCCACCGGAAGCTGGAAAACAAAGTTTTGGCCAGGCCAGCCACACTGTCTTCATGGCAGTCCGAACAAGACCACAGTCTGCCCTAGCAAGGAAAGGTGCTGAAGTCGGAGTTACCCAGCCAAAAGCCGCATCGCAAAAATCGGGGTAACATGCATTATCGCTAATGAATCTGCAGTTTTCAAACATGGTGCTCGCCCTGTGAAGACTAACCAGGCAGGTGCAGTGCCGGGACCCCTGCCACTAAAGGGTCCACGCAATGCTACTGGAGGTCCTCTCAGTTCGTCTGTTGGAGCCAGGAGACATGAGAGTAGAGCTACTGACAAAAAAATACAACGGAAGAAAACTGCCAAAGAGCAAGAAATTAAAATAATGCGATGGAATGCTGAGTATGTCAACAGTGTTAGAGATGGCTATAGCAAAAAGGTGGAACTTGAGAACATACTCTTTGCAGAGCAAGTAAGTATATGCTGCATACAGGAGACACACCTAACCAAAGATGCCGCCTTTAAAATCAGAGGCTATCAGTGATTTAGATCAGACCGACAGGACAGAAGAAAAGGAGGAGTACTCACACTTGTTAATAATAACATCAGCGCATGTCAGGTGGGAGTGTACATGGAAGGAGCGGAATACCAGATGATCCATCTAAAAACCAGTAATACAGACTTACACCTCCTTAACTATTACTGTCCTAATGACCGCCCACTTGCTCTAGAAACAATCCCACACAAAGAGAGACTGATGGTCTGTGGCGATTTTAACAGTCATTCCCAGAGCTGGGGCTATGACCACATAGACAAGAGAGGAGAGGAAGTTGAGAGCTAAAAAATGATAATGGACTTCTCCTGACCAACAAGCCAATGGATCCCCCAACATTTTACTCAAGGGCTTGGCATACAACCTTAACACCAGATCTGATCTGGCATTCCACTCTCCAGATCTGAAGTGGAACATTACACGCTAAGTCGAAAAACAACTTGGAGGTAGTGACCATCGACCAGTTTTCCTGACAACAGAAAATGAAATGAACTCATTACCACCATTAGCCCTCTCCCTAGATGAACTATAAAAAAGCAAACTGGACAATGTACAGACATCGTGCAGGTATCCTGGTGGGACAGCTGTCCATAGAAGGTAAGGATATTAACAGATTAATGAAGGAATTCAATGCTTGTATCCTTCAGGTTGCGCATGAAACCATTCCCAGAGGAGCTCGTAGGGACTATAAACCATACTGGTCTAGTGATCTGGGAAAACTCCATGATGACGTGGAAACAGCTCGAAAGCAAAGCAGAAAATAGACCATGCCAAGAACACCACAATAATTATCAACATTCTAAGACCAAATTTCAGAGATCCAAGCTGCAAGCTAGACGGGAAAGTTAGAGAGAGAAAACAGAGACCCTAAACTTTGAAAAGGATGGAAGGAAACTGTGGAAACTAATCAAACAGTTAAACAATGAGAGTACTGGAAGAAGTACAAAGATTACACTAATAGAGGATGGGAAAACTTTTACAGGTTCGCAGGAAGCAGATCACTTTGCTCTCATGTTTGCACAAGACTGCAACATTGATATCCATCCAGAGAAAGAGCGTACAGTGCGAATTGACCCACAGAAAGAAAAGGAACAAGTTAGAAATGTGGAGGTCATGGATGCACCAATCATACGCAGCGAGTTAGACCTAGCAGTCAGTAAACTGAAAATCACCAGGACCAGATGGAGTGTCCAATGAAATGATCAAGAACCTTGGAATAGTAGCAATAGGAAAGCTGTTGGATATCTTCAATATGTGCTGGAGCACAGGAAAGTTACCTCAAATCTGGAAGGAAGCAAGCATGGTACCACTGCTAAAGCCAGGGAAAAATAGCGATACAGTCTCCAACTACAGACCAATCAGTCTTACTAGCTGCCTGTGCAAAACGATGGAACGCATCTTTGACCTGAGGCTATAATGGTACCTAGAGGGTGAAAACCTCGTTCCACAAGAAGCAGGATTTAGGCAGAACTACAGTACAGAAAATCAAGTGACTTACCTCTCTCAAGAGACTGAGGATGCATTCCAGGAAAAAAAACCTTGTACTAGCAGCGTGGATAGAGCTGAAGAAAGCCTTTGATAAAGTATGGAAAAAAGGTCTGCTTTGGAAGCTAAGAAACTGCAATGTGAATGTAAGACCGTACAACTGGATAAAGTCCTATTTACACAATAGAAGAGCTAGAGTGGTAATGGATGAACACAAAAGCCAGAAAGTACTTCTGCGACACGGTGTACCACAAGGAGGAGTCCTTTCACCTACACTATTCCTGGTATTCATTAATGACCTGGTCAAAGAACTTCCTTGAGGAATCATAGCGGCACTGTGTGCAGAAGATCTAGTCATGTGGTGTATAGATGAATAGGCGATAGTTGCTACACAGAGACTCCAAAGAGCAGGAGAAATCTTGACATCATGGACAAACAAATGGTGTGTAAGTATAAACAAAGAGAAATCAAGTACCATTCTGTTCACTCTCTCATCTAAACAGAAAGCAAGTAAGATCTTTGTAAATAAAATATCCTTAAGGATGGACAACCAACCCACTTACTTAGGAGTGACTCTTGACTCAATACTGACCATTAAGCAGCACATCAACAGTGCAGAAGCAAAAGCCAGAAGAAAACTGAGTTGAACCACATGGGGAGCTAGTGAAATAATCCTCAAGAATGTATATCAGCAAAATATTCTACCACATTTAGAATATGGCTCAACATCTTGGTTGCACAGCATCAAACACTACGCTGCATAATTTAGACAAGGTACAAAATGAGTCACTAACGATTATCACAGGTGCCATGAGGTCAACACCATTAGTAGAAATGCAGATAATAGTTGGTTTCAAGCGCTAAAGGAAAGTAGAGACACAAAGGTAATGCCCTTGGGAGAGCAATTCCTCCGCTCTGTAAGCCATCCCCTGAAGGAGAGATTCAATAACTTGGCACTAAGACGGCTTAACAGAAGCAGCTTCATTCATCAATCCAATTGTATGCGTAAGCTGATACCTGACCTTCTAACTGTAGTCGCTCCATTATCATCTGTACCAGAGCATACACCATGGAAAGAAGCAGATTATACACAAATAACTATTCAAACTGAAGTGAAAAGTATACAGAATGGTGAAATGCAGAGCAGTCTTGTAAGATCAACAGCCACACTTAGTGTTCTAGATGACAAATATCCATGTGACACCTGGATACGTGTGTATACAGACGGATCTGCACATAATGTCATAAAGAATGGAGGGGCAGGAGCACACATTGAATATCCAAACAACACCACTGTCAATATTTCCATACCAACTGGAAAATACTGCAACAACTATGATGCAGAAGTTAGGGCAATTATTGCTGGAGTTGAAAAACTATCAGACTCCAGAATTGATACGTGCCCCGTAGTAATTCTCACAGATGCAAGATCAGTACTGGAAGCTCTCTTCAGTGCAATAAACTACCAGATCTTAAGATGTCTTGTCAAAAATTGGCTCACAACATAGAGTCACCTTGCCCGGTTTATGTATATGTCTGCCTAAGTATGTGTCCGTGAGCGCTATTTTATTAGGTTAATTACTTCTTCTCTTTTACTTTGAATGTAGTAGTTAAATCTTACACTCTTTTGATATGTCTTTCCTAATTTAATCTGTATATTTGTACTAAATTAAGTGCCTGGTAAGAATGAAAGATGGAGTGAAGAAGGGCAGAATGTAAGACGGGCTTGCAAGCCCAATTCTTTACCCTTTAAAAATAAAGATTATTCATTCATTCATTCATTCATTCGTTCCCTCCCACTGTGGGATACCTGGCAATGAGAGAGTTGACCGTCTGGCCAAAGAGGGCACTGAAATGGAGCAACCAGACATACCAATCACCTATAATCAGAAGAAAAGCATGATAAAAACCTACAGGAAGCCACAAACGCCACCACATGATGACTATCACATGCTAAACAGAAAGGAACAGGACACAGTCGACTCCGAAGCCATATGTATACAAAGTTTAAGGTTGGTACTACTAATCTATGTACATGTGCCCAGGTGCCCCAAACTGTAGAACATATCCTCCAGAACTGCACCAATTATGAGACACTGAGAAATAATTACAGGCCCAGTGAAACCACTAAAGAAGATAAGCTCTATGATTCCATATATGAATTACACAAAACAGTGAAATTTATCCAAGAGACAGAACTGCAGATATAGACAGACAATGCGAACGAAGAAGAAGAAGAAGAACAAGAAGAAGACTGATTGATTGATTGATCATTATTTCAAAAGGGTTAAGAATTGGGCACGCAGAAGAAGAAGAAGAAGAAGAAGAAGTAGAAAAAGAAGAAGAAGAAAAAGAAGAAGAAGAAGAAGACATAAAATATTGATTTCAGATTGTCCGGAAGGAAAGTTTGGAAGAGACTGTTCAGAGGTTTGTCCGCTTTATTGTCAAGGCCAGTGCTCACCGATCAATGGGCACTGTCTGGTATGCATGCACAATCGTACTGGATCGTTTTGTGAAGGTACAGTATAGTCTACACAGGCCTATATGTCTTATTGAAATCTGTAGTAAATTACCATACTCTTTACTACGTATAGATTATTTTAAACGATGGCAACAAGCTATATTGTAACATTTTATTAGACTAAAGAATAATTTATATGATGTAGTAGATGTTCCCTTTGACAACCACAATGCTAATGAGATGAAAGGGTATGGATAAACTGATGTTGAAGATCTTCTTTTTAAGCTGCTACAACATCTGTATTTATTTCAAATTTGTAGACATAAAATATAAAAATTAGGTTCTAAGGACTGCAAACGCGCCACAAACAGCCTCTGGCAGTCAAGTCCAGCTCCTGGCCTTCCCGTGACAGAACTGTTTAAACTGACAGGAGAAGGGGCGAGGGCGAATATCTGGCGCCTGAAAACCAGTTACTTAGGGTAGATGAGTGGCATGTTTGGTAGCTCATCTGCCGCTGTTGGCGAGATCTTCAGCTGCCGTGCGTGGAGCGGTGCTCTTCCCGGCCAATGAAGAAATTTGCAGATGAGGTTGCCGCGCAGCATCACTGCGGAAAAGGTGGTTGAAAGAATAAAGCGAAGCAAACAGTCAAATCACGGCACCTCTGGTCTGGAGGTCAGCCACGTCCTGAGTGCAGTCATATCAGGTGAAATGCATGAACCGGCTTGTCCCAGAGGTTAAGTCACTGCTGGCTTAACTTTTCAAATGCCGCGCGTGGAGTGAAGCTCCTCCCGGTTAAGGAAGTAAATGCGGAAATAAAGGTTGTTGTGCGGCGCCGATGGGAAAAGGTGGTGGAAAGTGAAGTTTAACCTGGTACGTCCAGTAGTATCGCTACGAGAACTATACCACGGCACCTCTGCTCTAGAGGCCGCCTACGTCCGAAATACACCTACACTGGTGAAATATGCCTAAACCGGCACACACCAGGCGTCGAACTCGATGGCTAGACATGTCATGCCACCTCCGCTCTAGAGGTCGGTAACGCCTGATAAACACCCATACTGGTGAATTTTGCCTAAACCGGCTCATACCAGGGGTGAATCTTGAAGGCTATGAATGTCACAGTACCTCTGCCCTAGAGGTCCGTACCGTCCCAAACACGCCCATACTGGGATAATGCCTAAACCGGCTCAACCCAGGGGTAGAAGTCACTAGTGGCGAGGATTCATCCTCCTGGACAAAAGCTCCATCCTGGGCACAACTAGGAAGGGTAGCGGCCACGACTGCAAAATGCTGAAGTCAGAGACACTGGACCAGGGAAGTCTAGATAGGCAACCACCTCTCACCCGGCGGGGATGTCTGCGTATCCTAATCACGCTGAGGTTTTCCGGTGAGAAAGTCCAACCCTGGACTGGATGGGCGACCACCTCTCACCCGGCGGTGATACACGGGTATCTCAAAACACGTCGAGGTTTTCCGGTGAGAAAGTCCAACTCTGACCTGGGTGGGCTAACGCCTCTCACCCAGCGGGGATGCACTGATATTCCAAACACGTCGAGGTCTTCCGGTGAGAAAGTCCAACCCTAGACCAAACTGGTGCAATGAAAACCACGGTGTCACGCAATCCCGCTTCTGAGACCCACCAAGAATACAGGCTAAAGCACTGTGATACTCTGAACCCCTTGTGGTCCTTTCGTGGAACTCGTGTGGTCTATTTTGGACCACACAGGGGACCACGGGACCTAACGAGGACCACATGCGTGAATTCAGTAGGTTCACAGTGCGGTTTTTGGTGGTAGAAGTGAACGAAGAAGAAGAAGAAGAAGATATAAAAATTAAATGAGATATTTAATTAAGTCGGTGAAGGTCTGTGTAAGAGTTGTAGACGGCATGATGGACTAATATTTTTGGACTCATTTTCATGCTTTCTTACTTTTTATAGACTAGACATCTTGCATTAAGTCGATTTTTGTAAGTCGTTTTGTCCATCCTACATATACTCATATATACTAGACATTCATTTACAAAGTAGATCTACAAAGAGCATCACCAGTGTCGAATCTGAATCCTAGGTTATCGCCTGTGAAGTGAACAAAATAAATAACTGAGCAGTATATGTATTTATAGTTAACATTCAGTTTCTTGTTATTTGTAGTTTGTCCTCCAAAGTACTTTGGACCCACCTGTAAGTCCGAGTGCCCTGAAAACTGTTTGGACGGCATTTGTCATGCACTCTTAGGCACATGTTCAGACTGCATTTTGGATTTCACTGGCGAAAAATGTGACAAACGTAAGTCTCTCTGCTGGTCTCATAAAATTCACAATAACTATTTTCCATTTCAAGTCATAAAATGAACATATTTTCGCTTTCCATCGTTTGTTATGAATTTTATTGAAGTTCTTTGATTAAGATACCTATTAGTATTTACAGATATCAAGTTACATGACGTAATTTTAAACCGACGGTGGCGGTTTAGAGAAGTCCTACATATTTCTTAAATAACAATCAGCTGATGATTGATGAAGAACAACTAATACCACTTGCTGTAGCTAATACAAAATTTTTCTACGACATCATGAATGTAGATTCGAATACAGACAATTCATCTGTTCTATGTGCAATGTTTGGCAAATTAGGCAGGAAGTTTTGTTTTTTATGCACAATAACGTTGCTAGTATAATAAAAGTTTGTAGTTAGCAAAATACATAGTAGAGAAGTATGAACAGTGTCTTGCAAAATGATTAATTTATGGGCCTCAGGTGAGAAAGGACATTTAAAATTTAGTATGTTTAATATAGTCTTGGTCTGACATCTTCCCTCTGCCTCTCAATTTTGGTTTGAACTCAACCATTAAAAATTAGTTTAGTAGTTAGAATATGAACATTGAAACGCAAGAAAAATTGGGCTCCTTTCAACTATATCTGGGGATCCAAAACGAAAGCCAGAAAACCAAATGTTTCAAATGAGCTACAGAACGAGAGCAAGTGCTAGAAATTGACAGAGTTGCATGCACACTTGATGTCTTCTAAACCAAGTGTCTACGCGGGAGCAAGGAGGTATTCTGGCTACATGCTATAAGAAATGACACCTTGATAAGAACGACGAACATGACACTACTATCTACAGAGATAAAAAGGAGGAGAAAATAAGAATGAGATGACCGAAAGAACCATGGATAAACATGAAGGACATCCAACAAGATAGGAGAAGACCGACACAAGTGTTAATCTCTTCTTAGTAGGAGCCCATTGTATCTTTGACACTACACGATGTTACTTGTTTTAAGTTTTGTCTCCTTTCACTGTTGAGAGGGCAAGAAGACATCTTGATAGGTTCAGCGATTCGTTTCATGTAGCGAGATGTTTAATGTTTCTTTAATATTCTATCTTTCTCTGTTGCATGGGCGATTTCTGTTTCTCTTTCCTACAGTTATAATTGTGGATGCTTTTGTGTTACACTGTTTGGCAGTAGTTGTACAGCATTGTCAAAATATTTATCTTGCTTTTTCTTGAAAATGTGTAGAACTGGGTGGCGAAGTGGTTAGTGCACTTGTCTCTCATAGCGAAGATCGGGGATGCGAATCCGGCCGGCAGCACCCCAGTCACCCAGCTGTAGAAATGTGTACCCGACTTCTTCTGGAGTTGAGGAAGGAAAACGCAGCCAGGCGAGATACTGACCATATCACCCTCTAGTGTGCTGACATGTCAAGGAAAATATGGCCACAAACATCATGTCTAAGGCACGACATGGTTACCGTGACATTTTTTACTTTTTTTTTTAGCGTAGAACTGATGCTATTTTAATATTGCCAAATTAGTATCCTTCTTCTTCTTCTTCTTCGTTCACTTCTACCACCAAAAACCGCACTGTGAACCTACTGAATTCACGCATGTGGTCCTCGTTAGGTCCTGTGGTCCCCTGTGTGGTCCAAAATAGACTACACGAGTTCCACGAAAGGACCACAAGGGGTTCAGAGTATCACAGTGCTTTAGCCTGTATTCTTGGTGGGTCTCAGAAGCGGGATTGCGTGACACCGTGGTTTTCATTGCACCAGTTTGGTCTAGGGTTGGACTTTCTCACCGGAAGACCTCGACGTGTTTGGAATATCAGTGCATCCCCGCTGGGTGAGAGGCGTAAGCCACCCAGGCCAGAGTTGGACTTTCTCACCGGAAAACCTCGATATGTTTTGAGATACCCGTGTATCACCGCCGGGTGAGAGGTGGTTGCCCATCCAGTCCAGGGTTGGACTTTCTCACCGGAAAACCTCAGCGTGATTAGGATACGCAGACATCCCCGGCGGGTGAGAGGTGGTTGCCTATCTAGACTTCCCTGGTCCAGTGTCTCCGACTTCAGCATTTTGCGGTCGTGGCCGCTACCCTTCCTAGTTGTGACCAGGATGGAGCTTTTGTCCAGGAGGACGAATCCTCGCCACTAGTGACTTCTACCCCTGGGTTGAGCCGGTTTAGGCATTTCCCAGTATGGGCGTGTTTGGGACGGGACCGACCTCTGGGGCAGAGGTACTGTGACATTCATAGCCTTCAAGATTCACCCCTGGTATGAGCCGGTTTAGGCAAAATTCACCAGTATGGGTGTTTATCAGGCGTTACCGACCTCTAGAGAGGAGGTGGCATGACATGTCTAGCCATCGAGTTCCAACCCTGGTGTATGCCGGTTTAGGCATATTTCACCAGTGTAGGTGTATTTCGGACGTAGGCGGCCTCTAGAGCAGAGGCGCCGTGGTATAGCTCTCGTAGCGATACTACTGGACATACCAGGTTAAACTTCACTTTCCACCACCTTTTCCCATCGGCGCCGCACAACAACCTTTATTTCCGCATTTACTTCCTTAACCGGGAGGAGCTTCACTCCACGCGCGGCATTTGAAGAGTCAAGCCAGCAGTGACTTAACCTCTGGGACAAGCCGGTTCATGCATTTCACCCGATATGACTGCACTCAGGACGTGGCCGACCTCCAGATCAGAGGTGCCGTGATTTGACTGTTTGCTTCGATTTATCCTTTCAACCACCTTTTCCGCAGTGATGCTGCGCGGCAACCTCATTTGCAAATTTCTTCATTGGCCGGGAAGAGCACCGCTCCACGCACGGCAGCTGAAGATCTCGCCAACAGCGAGGAGATGGGCCAATTTCGAGACCATCGGTCGATAAAACCGTACTACATCGTTATCACGAACCTGGCTGGCTAGCCGTTTACATGCTTCGCTCGACGGACAAACCACTTGCTTCTGCATCGAAACACCTTAACTCTCGCCGTCCGGGAAGGGAGCGAAAGCCTGTCTCCCCACGCACGGAACTCGAGAGCGCTTTTTCGCCAAAAGAACGGTCGGCCTGCGCAACTTCAACCGCCAGCGCTGTGCAGGTCGGCGCAGCTCTGCGCGGCTGACGCCAAATTAGTATCATTTGTGAGTTTATTTCTTTTATTCGATATCGGATTAAACGCTTCAAAACTATCGTGAGGAATTTCCCTTTTTCTTTCCTCTATCTATGCCTGCCACTGATAGCATAGAGTTGGGAGGAAAAGTATGTTGTTCTGTGCATTTTTTGTTTAAATGTGATGCATTTATTAAAAAAAAACTGCAATTGTTATATGAATGAATTTATTTGATTTATTGCATTTTTGTGTTCCGCATGTTTCTATTACATGCCCTTGGTAAATTATCCATGTTCTGCTGTAGGTCTTTCTACGATGTGACTATTAGTGCTTGGTTGTCAGTAAAAAGTAAAAGGGTTCATTTATGGTATATCTCTTGGGTATGTTTCATGAAATCGGTTGTGAGTTTCTGAGTATTATTTCTGGGGTTAGGCTATCGGACAGCTGTAACAGTTCGTAAAGTTGTAGTGCACCTTGACACTAATTAAACTCGTATAAGTGTCACTAGCTGCATACAAGTGACAGTGAGTCAACTCTGAAACCTTACAATATTATGTACTATGTAACTAAAACGGCAGCTCAGATGAATCGAACATATAACACTGTAAATGTACAGTAATGGCACAGAAACTCGACCAGCTTAACCCATGACAGACAACTCAGCAACATTAAATAACGCTGAAACAAGTTACGTTGCTCCAATCAGCCAACAACTCAGCGGTGCAAGGTTTACACAGAACTTATTTGTAACGTGAAACTAACAGGGAAGTTTGGAGAGTCTTTATCGTTGGCATATGCTCTCAAGAGAGTGAAAAGCGATGATGATGATAAATTGTGTGAATGAATAAGCGAAATGACGGAATATAGCCAAGAAACCAACTTGTACTGATATGAATGTAGTAACCAAATATCATTCCGGCGAGGGACATCGCCACTGGAACGAGAAACCTCTCTGCGTATACACAAGCTGTGCACTAGCCTCAGTCATAATTAGAACATCCATACACAGAACGTCCTTAACACGACATTTTATCTTGTCTTACCTGGGAATGAGCAACCTCTATGAGCATAAAAGCCCTATTCACTAACCTCAGTGATAGCTAGAATGTATAAAATAGGAGAAAGTAGGAGCAGCTTTATTACTTAACAATTACAAAGTTGTGACGTTTCGGCGTGAGCCTTAATCATATAAAAACATACAGGACGAAGAAATAGGGAGAGGAGATAAAGTATAGATTCACACGAATACTGTTTTAAAAAAAACTTTAAAAGAGTACTTAGCTGTAAATTGTAAAGTGTGGCTTGTCCGGCGGTGTGTGTCAGGAATGGATTTAGTAAAACGTGGAGACTGTTTAAATAAAGACCTGTGACATGTGGTCGGTGGGTTGTAACTGGGAGTGGTGGATGGGGAACCGGGGAGGGGAGAGAGAGTGTGTGATGCAATATTGACCTAGCTAGGAGAAGTTGAAACAGATGATTGGGGAAGAGGGGTTGCAGAGTGATGCTGTGAGGAAGTTTGAAAAGTAAGAAGGGGTGGACTTAGTAGAGAGGTACTGTAATGATTGAAGAGAATATTACGTGTAGCTAAACAGCGAGTTTAACCCATGTGGTTCCAGCGACCCATAATTTTGAATGCAGAGTTTCTCAAGTGCGAGGCGGCTTGTGTCGTCTGCGTGACATTGTTTTATGGCTGTTAGCAGAAAATCAGATTTTCCTCTGTGGTTGGGGCCATTGAAATGATTTGAGACTGATTTCGAAGCATGCTAGGTGATGTCGTACAGATGTTTTTGCATTCGGTCCCCTAATCTGAGGTCAGTCTCACCAATATATGTTATCCTGCATCTTTTGCAAACGATGACATATATCACATTACGGGACTCGCATGTAAATCCCTCATAAAAGGTGAGGATAGTTTTGGGAAAGGTGATTGTTTTCGTTTCCCAGACTATAGGGCAGGTAACGCAGCGGGGGCGGTTACATTTTCTGGTGCCAACATATGTAAGGCTCTGCTTACAGTGGCTGTGGAAAGATGTCCTTAAGGTTTGGCTCACGTTTGTATGGCAATAGGGGTGGATCAGAGAAAATGTCGCGAGTGTAGGAGTCGAGTTGGATTATCGGTAGATGACGATAAAGAATTTTCTTAACCATCTGACTGTGCAGGTAGAAAGGCAGTACTAACTTAACTCTGTCAGATGGAGTAACAGGCTTTTTCCTGAATACTTCTTTGCGTCTCACTAGTTGGATACGTTTGAAGTTATGCATGTCTATTTATGGGCATTATGGAAGTCAAATTATGGGAAACCTACACTGGCAGACTTCCAGAATTCTATAAAAGGTACATCGATGATGGCATTGGAATCACAAGTATGCCACAGGAAGACCTTAAACATTTATTGAATTCGCCAATATACTCAATAACAACATAAAATTCACTTATGAAATTTCTGACAAGTCTGTTAACTTTTTAGACATTAAAGTTTCTATTGGCACAAACAGCTTGTCACCTCTGTATTTTACAAGCCCACCGACAGCCACACCTATTCGCTTTATACCTCCTCCCATCCTGAAGCCTAAAAGAACTCCATCCCATATTCCCAACTCCTCCGTCTTCGCTGCATTTGTCAGGATAATTTGGACTTTATAGATCAGTCCAACAAGTTATTAGAATTTTTCCGTCATCGCCACTACCCAGAAAAGGTCCTTCCTGAAGCCTTCACACGTATCCAACTAATGAGTTTATTTATTTGTGGTTCAAAGAATGGCGGTAGTGATTTCACTAATATCTTGCAGAATGTTTCTTTTTCTTCATTATAGATTAAAAGTGAGATGCCTCTTAATTGGTTGCAGTCTCTTTTACTGTTTTGTGTGTCTATCTGGTTTTTGTTGTTGTTATATTGGAGTAATTATAGAGTGTCTCAAGTTCTGTCGGTATTTTTTTTCTTGTTTTTTCGCATATCAGGTTTGTACAGTCTGTAAAATCAGGATAATCTTTTTTTCGCATATCAGAGTTGTACAGTCTGTAAAACCAGGATAATCTTTTTTTCGCATATCAGAGTTGTACAGTCTGTAAAACCAGGATAATCCTTTTTTCGCATATCAGAGTTGTACAGTCTGTAAAACCAGGATAATCTTTTTTTCGCATATCAGAGTTGTACAGTCTGTAAAACCAGGATATTGTTTTTTTTTGCACAGTTGATGAACACGCTGGGTAATACATCACATGTTGCATTCTTGGTCGCTGTGGTCTTTATCATGTCTTCTTTCAGTTCAGCTTCCTCCTACCCTCCTCCTCCTCCTTCTTTTTCTTCTTCTTCTTCGGTCGCATTGTCTGTCTATATCTGCAGTCCTATCCCTTGAATAAATGTCACCGTTTTTTTTGTAATTCATGTATGGAACCGTAGAGCATATCTTCTTTGGTGGTTTCACTGGGCCAGAAATTGCTTCTCAGTGTAGTTGGTGCAGTTTTGGTGGATATTTTCCACTACCTGGGTACATGTAGAAAGACTAGTTGTACGAATCTTAAACTGTGTATCCATTTGACTTTATAGTCGACTGTGTGCTATTCGGAGACGGAAAACAGTGACTTGTTTCTTTCTGCTTAGCACCTGAAAATCATTATGTGTTGGTGTTTGTGGCTTCCTGTAGGTTTTTATCATATTTTTCTTATTATTATAGGTGATCGATATGTCTGGTTGCTCTTTTTAAGTGCCATCTTTGGCCAGATGGTCAGCTTTCTCATTGCCTGGTAACCCACAGTGGGATGGAACCAGTGCAAGGGGACTCTGTGTCGTGAGCCAGTTTTTGACAGAACATCCTTAGGTCTGTTATTCGGTTGCAGTGAATAGCTTCGAGTACCGATCTTGCACCCATGAGAATTACTATGGGCCATGTATCAATTCTGAAGTTTTTCACACACGGCAATAATTGCCCTAACTTATGCATCATAGTTGTTACAGTATTTTCCAGTAGATATGGAAATTTTGTCAGTGGTGTTGTTTGGATATTCAATATGTTCTTCTGCCCCTCCATTCTTTGTGTATTGTGCGCAGATCCACTTGTATATACACGTATCCCGTGGCTGTTGATCTTTACAGGACTCCTTTGCATGTCACTATTCCGCACATCTTTCACTTCAGTTTGAATAGTTATTTGTGTTTATTCTGGTTCTTTCCATGGTGTATGATCTGGTACGGATGATAATGGAGTAACTACAGTTGGAAGGTCAGGTATAAGCTTACGCATACGCTTGGACTGATGAATGAAGCTGCTTCTGTTAAGCCGTCTTAGTGCCAAGTTATTGAATCTCTCCTTCAGGGGATGGCTTACAGAGCGGAGGAATTGCTCTCCCAAGGTCATGACCTTTGCGTCTCTACGTTCTTTTAGCGCTTGAACACGAACAATGTTCTGCATTTCTGCTACTGGTTTCTACTACATCATGGCGCCTGCGATAATCTGTAGTGACTCATTTTGTACCCTGTCTAGATTATGCAGCGTAGTGTTTGATGCTGTGCACCAAGCTGTTGAGACATATTCTAAATGTGGCAGAATATTTTGTTGATATACATTTTTGAGGATTCTTTCACTAGCTACCCATGTGAGTTTTCTTAATATGGCTAGTTTTCTCTGGCTTTTGCTTCTACACTGCTGATGTGCTGATTCCAGGTCAGTTTTGAGTCAAGGGTCACTCCTACCTAAGAGGGTTGGTTGTCAATCCTTAAGGATATTTCATTTACAAGGATCGTACCTGCTTTCTGTTTAGATGAGAGAGTGAACAGAGTGGTACTTGCTTTCTCGGAGGTGATAACTACATAATGTCAACATGTATGCTGCTCTTCGGAGTATTTGTGTAGCAGCTGCCGCGTATCTATCTGTACACCACACTACTAGATCATCTGCATACAGTCCTGTTTTGATTCCATAGGTATTATCCTTGACCAGGTCATTAATCATTATCAGAAATAGAGTAAGTGAAATGAGTCCTTTTTTGTTGTAAGCCATGTCGCAGCAGAAATAAGCTGTTTCTATTCACATCAAGGACAGCTGTTTAAGCAACCCCACCTTCTATCTTCTTCCTAAAATCCACAAACCGGGTCATCCTCGACGTCCTATTGTATCCGCGTGGCCATGCCCCACTGAGCACATTTCTGACTTTTGGACAGCATTTTCCAGCCGCTAGTACACAAACAAACCTCTTTTTGAAAGATACCAACCACACCTTAACAGCTTTTAATACAATCACATCTCTCAACACCACACCTATCACATCTTTCTCCTTGATGTCTGCTCCCTATACACTTCTATCCCCCATGAGGATGGACCCTTAGCACTCCGCTATTTTCACGACAAAGACCCTCACCCCACCACTAGCACTGCCACAGTAACCAGACTTACACAGCTAGTATTAAACCTAAATTCTTTCGAATTCAGCGGCGAATACTTCGAGCAAATCAGTGGTGTTGCGATGGGAACGAATATGAGTCTCAGTTATCTATTTATGGACTTTGTGGAAGTCAAATTATGGGAAACCTGCAATGGCAGACTTTCAGAATTATATAAAAGGTACATCGATGATGGCATTAGAGTCACCATTATGCTACAGGAAGACCTAAACAAATTTATTGAATTGGACAACTCACTCAACAATAACATAAAATGCATTTATGAAGTTTAAGGCATGTCTCTCAACTTTTCAGACATTAAAATTTCTATTGGCACAAACAGCCTTGTCACCTCCATGTTTAACAAGGCCACCGACAGCCGCACCTATTTACTTTACATCCCCGTCTATCCTGAAGCTTGTAAGAACTCCATCCTATACTCCAACTCCTCTGTCTTCACAGCATATGTCAGGATAATTTGGACTTTATAGATCAGTCCAACAGGTTATTAGAATTTTTACGTCATCGCCACTACCCAGAAAATGTCCTTCGTGAAGCTTTCAACCGTATACAACTAGTGAGCCACAAAGAAACACTCAGAAAAAAAAGCCTGTTACCTCATCTGACAGAGTTAAATTGTACTGCCTTTCCACCCTTATGGTCAAATGGTTAAGAAACTTCTTTGTCGTCATCTGCCAATAATTCAACTCGACCCTGACACTCGCGACATTTTCTCTGATCCACCCCTGTTGGCATACAAACGTGAGTCAAACCTTAAATGCATTCCTCGTCCACAGACACTAAAAGTGGAGTCTTACATATGTTGGCACCAAAAAAGGTAATCGACCCTGCTGTGTTACCTGCCCTATAGTCTGGGAAATGAAAACGATCACCTTTCCCACAACTATCCTCACCCTTCATGAAGGATTCACATGCCAGTCCCGTAATGTGATATATGTCGCCGTATGCAAAAGATGCACGATAACATATATTGGTGAGATTGGCCTCAGATTAGGGGACCGCATGAAGAAACATATTTTCGCTATCACCCAGTATGCTTCGAGACCAGTCCCAAATCATTTCAATGGCCCCAACCACGGTGGCAAATCTGATTTTCTGCCAACAACCATCAAACAATGTCACGCAGATGACACAAACCGCCTAGCGCTTGAGAACCGATGCATACAGGATTATGGGACGCTGGAACCACACATGTTAAACTCGCATTTCAGATACACATAACATTCTCCTCTTCAACAATTATAATTCATCTCCACATAGCTTACTCCCTTCTTACGTGTTACACATAGTTCAGAACCTTATCACAGCATCACAGTACAACCCTTCTATCGTAAATTCTTACATCTTACATCTTACACACTTCAAGAGCCGTTAAACGTCTCATATGACTCGCATAGTTGTGTGCCATGTTTTCCTGTTCTCGGCGAGTTTTTCAAGTTCATCAATGGATGTTATGCTCATGAAACTGGCTTCTTTTAACAATGTCCTCTTTAGAGTTTCACGCGATCGACATCTTTTTCTTCGGCCTATTGTGTTCAACGTGATAGCTTGCTTTGGTATTCTCTGATTATTTCTTCTCATCACATGTCCTATATATGTCCATCTCCTTTTTTTGATCACCCATGAGACAGGTTGTTGTTTGCTCATCTGTCTATTCTTTGCATTGTTATTGAGTTCGCTCCCCTTTATACCAAGTATTTTCCTTAGGCATTTGTTTTCAAAAGAGTCTAATTTCTTGTCTATTTCTTTAGTTGATTTCCAGCTTTCGCTTGCATAAATCAGGGTGTGTATTACATTTGAATTGAATAATCTTAACTTGGTTTTTGTTCTTATAACTTTTGAATTCCATATGTTCTCAAGATTTTTGAAGGACAATACTGCTTTTGCAATTCGAATTCTAACTTACATCCTGGTGCCACCATCCTGGTCTATGTAGCTGCCAAGGTTGCAAATTGGTTTACTTCATTAACAACTGTTCCTTCTACGTATATTTTACCTTCTCGATTAATGAGAAATTTCATAATTTTTTTTTTGTCTTTGTTAATTTCAAGATCTATTTTGCTAGCCAAGGAAGGCAGGTAACCTGTTTTTTTTCTGCATTGATTTCACGTTATCACTGATAAGAGTTATATCATCAGCAATATCAAGATCTTCTATATGGGTCCCATGTACCCAATCAATGCCTGTTTTACCAGTACAACATCTTTTCATTATGAAGTCCATGGCAATTCCAAAAGCAGTGAAAATAATACACATCCTTGTTTCACGCCTTTTTTTCAATCTGAAACCATTCGCTCATTCCTTCTTCTGTTTTGCCTGCACAAACATATCCGGTGTAGAGATCTATAATGATGTTGACAATTTTAGATGATATTCCAAATAGACTTAACATTCTACACTGTGTATGCTATCAAATACTTTTTTAAAGTCTATGAATTTCAGCATTAATTGTTTGTGCTTTTCATATGTTCTTCAAGTATTATTATTAGAGTAAACATCTGGTCGAGACAGCTTCTCCCTTTTCGAAATCCTACCTGTTATTCTCTCATTGCAGTATCCATTACATCCTTATTACTATTCAGAATCACTTTACACAACACTTTTGACGCAAGTGATAGTAAGGTTACACACCTCCAATTATTGCAGTCACTGAAGTTGCCTTTTTTTGGTATTTTAACAATGATTTGTTGTTTCAGTTTAGAAGGGACTTTTGCTTCTTCCAAATGTTATTAAACATTCTTTATGGTTTGCTGATGTTGTCGCTGTCAATAGCTATTAGGATTTCGACTGTTATTTTATCTTCAGCTGTAGCTTTGTTGTTAGCCATTAGATTCATTGCTGTTTCAATTTCATTCAGTGTAACTTCATCTAATTTGACATTTAGTTGCGAGGCTAGTAAATCGGTTTCAAGAATTATGAACTCATTTGGGTGTGGTCGATTAAGTATTTCTTGGAAGTGTTCGGCCCATCTTTGCTTTTGGTCTTTACTTGATATTACTAGGTTACCGGTTTTGCTAAAGATTGGTCTTTCCTTTGAGTTAATAGCACCTGCTATCTTCTTCTGCATTTTATACTATCCTATCTATAATCATCTATTTCATCTTCTTTTGACTAGGTTAACATTGTAGCACTCTCTCTCCCCATCCATGGTTTCACCACAAACCACCCCCAGTTAAGACCCCCAAGACCACACATCACAGGTCTCCATTTAAACATTCTCTAAGCTCTACCATTTTGATTTCTGACAAACATCGTCGAACAAGCCACATCTTCTTATACGTTACAGCTGAGTGCTCTGTATCATTTTATTCTTTTTAATAAAGTATTCATGTGAATCTATACTTTATTGCGTCTTTTTATTTCTTCGGCTTGTACGTTTTTGTATGATGCAGGCCCACGCTGAAACTTCGCAACTTTATAGTCGTTAAGTAATAAAGCTGGTCCTACTTTTTTCCTACTCTATATATTCTGGTATCACAGCTTTACTGCAGGGCTTCGTGTATTGTTGCACAGTTATACAATAATTATTGATATTCTGTAGTGAAGTACTGCCTAAATCCTGCTTGTTTTCACTTTCTAGGAACCATTTTAGCCTCGGGTCAATTATGCGTTCCATCATTTTACATAAGCTGCTAGTGAGACTGATTGGCCTGTAGCTGGATGCTGAATCACTGTTTTTCCTTGTCTTTAGCAGTAGTACCATGCTTGAATCTTTCCAGATTTGAAGTAACTTACCTGTGCTCCAGCACATATTGAAAATATCCAACAGCTTTCCCATTGCTGCCATTCCCAGGTTCTTGATCATTTCATTATACACTCCATCTGGTCCTGGTGATTTTCATATTTTCAGTTTACTAGCTGCTAGGTATATTTCGCTGCGTGTGATTGGTGCATCCATGACCTCCACTTTTCTGACTTATTCTTCCTCTTTCTGTGGGTCATTGCGCACCGTACGCTCTTTCTCTGGATGAATATCAATGTTGTATTCTTGTGCAAAGATGCGAGCAAAGTGATCTGCTACCTGCTTATCTATAAGAGTTTTCTCATCCTCTATTAGTGTAATCTTTGTATTTTTTCCAGTACTCTCATCGTTTAACTGTTTGATTAGTTTCCTTAGTTTCCTTCCATCGTTTTCTAAGTTTGGGGACTCTGTTTTCTCTCTCCAACGTTCCTGTCTGGCTTGCAGCTTGGTTGTCTGAAATTTGGCCTTAGCATGTTGGTAATTATCGTGTTGTTCTTGGCACGGTCTATTTCTGCTTTGCTTTGGAGCTGTTTCCACGTCATCATGGAATTTTCCCAGCTCACTAGACCAGTATGGTTTATTGTCCCTACGAGCTGCTCTAGGAATGGTTTCACGGACGGCCTAAAGGATACAAGCATTGAATTCCTTCACTAATCTGTTAATATCCTTACCTTCTATGGGCAGCTGTCCCACCAGGATACCTGTACGATGTCTGTACATTGTCCATTTTGCTTTTTTATAGTTGCTTCTGGGGAGATGGCTACTGGTGTTAAGGAGTTAATTTTCTTTTGTCAGGAAGACTGGTCGATGGTCGCTACTGTGGGGATACATATTTTAATTGGCTTAATAATTGTTTGTTATATATACTGATGTCATATTGTAATTGTATGGTATAGTTGAAAGGTAATTATAGAAGTGCACATCGACATATTACACAAATGAAACGAAAACACAATTAAACAACTCTTCTTTAAATAATCATGAAGTTTGAATTGGTGTTAAATATCAGTTATACACAGTTAACAAAATCAAATAAATGAATCATCAATTTATATGTTAGTCATCTGCTTATATTGTTATCAACATAATCATTAAAACAGCGTCTTTCAATATTTTGGAATCTTACAAAAGTAGATCAATGATAAATTAACAGAGATCAGTAAAGCAATCTTACACATGTATGTCGGTTCGATTTGCAACAAAACTCGCTCTCTGCATAAAATCTCAAAATAATCATACTTGGAGGATTAATATTCTGAGTGTAATCATAAACTAATTAATTGGGGTATATTGTATCCAAACATGCTCTTACTTTGAACACAGTAATACATAATCATGTGCACATACACAACCTACAATTTCCACGTTGCTAAACATGGCATCGTATATAGAGTACTAATGTTAATAAGGAATTATAATTATTCAGTGTCCATTTCTAATTATCTAAATGATACCTAAGTGATGCCGGGTCTGATCGGAGAAGGAAAGCACATAATGAACACAGCTTGTAAGATTCCACATCACAGAAGTATAAACCGATTATTAACTTACATAGACATGGTTTTCCACCGACAATAAACATATCATTCAGTTTTGCACGACAAATGACCATCCTCCGACCCCGCTGGTCCCTACGCGGTTAGCGTACAAAACCCGACATGTTAAAATTCTATCATGTTTTCTTTATGTACCGGGTCCGCGAACTGGATTCACTCAGAATTGCGCACTCCTAAGCTTCCCAGCTGCTGACCCATTATTTTACGCTAGTGTTCCCAACTAACCTAAGTAACTATTACATATATATTCCCTTACACTACCTCCTTGTTGTTTTATAACTTTTCGTGTAATTCCATATGGAATTAACTTCAGGTTTGTAGAGTGAATTGCCATATCTGGTGTTGAGACTATGCCAAGCCCTTGAGTAAAATGTTGGAGAATCCACTGGCTGGTTGGTCAGGAGAAATCCATTATCATCTCGCCAGCTCTCTGTTTTCTCTTGTCTCTTGACTACGTGGCCACAGCCCAAGCTCTGGGAATGGCTGTTAAAATCTCCACAGATCATATGTCTCTCTTTATGTGGGATTGTTTTTAGAGCAAGTGGAAATTGAGGGGGGGTCATTAAGACAGTAATAGTTAATGAGATGGAAGCCTTTATTACTGGTGTTTAGATAGATCATCTGGTACTCGGCTACTTCCACGTACACTCCCACCTAACATGTGCTGACGTTATTCTTAACAAGTGTGAGTACTCCTCCTTTTCTTCTGTCCTGTCGGTCTGATTTGAAACACTGATAGCCTATGATTTTAAAGGTGGCATCTTTGGTTAGATGTATCTCCTGTATGCAGCATATACTTACCTGCTCAGCAAAGAGTATGTTCTCTAGTTCCACATTTTTGCTGTAGCCATCTCTAACACTGCTGACACTCTCAGCATTCCAGTGCATTAAGTTCTTGCTTTTTTGGCAGTTTTCTTCTGAACTACACATTCATTCATTCATTTGCATGTCCCTTGTGGAACTTTGCCTCCCTAACAACACTCCTGTAGGTCTCTCGGTTGTGAGCAAGATGGCCTGCTACTGATGCATCCATCTGCAAATCATCAACGATGTCTTGCAACCATCTTCGCCTTGGTCTTCCTCTCTTTCTTTTTCTCATTATGTACCCTTCAGAGATTGTCTTCTCTAGTTTATCATGACTTTTAATATGTCCAAAATATTTAAGTTTTCTCTGTTTAATCCTCTTTACTAGCCAACCTTCTTCAATATTAAGTTCTTGTAGTATGGATATATTTGTTCTTTTTTGTGCCCATGATATTTGAAGAACTCTAGTATAGCATTTACATTCACAGGCAGTTATGTGTTTCTCAGCTCTTTTGTTAAGTACACTTAAACATTAGAAAAGACAAAACAAAATACATACAAGATTTTTGTGAAAGAATAGAAGACATCAGAAGTGTGGAAAAAAACATTGAGATGTTTAAAGAAATGAAGACATTGATAAGAAATGTCACACCTAAGATATATATATATCTTATTATATATAAGATATCTGTAATTTGTGACTTTGTTTCTGAGTGAACGGTAGGTCTAAAGTCCTTGATTTTGTGCGCCCGGTCACGTTCTCTCATGGATTATAATATTTCAAATGTTATCCAAGGTGACTTCATCTGGTGTTTTACTCTCACTTCTTTCATGGGGACATGCTTTACTGATATATCTCTGAAGATCTTAATCCAATATCCTATTGCCTCATCAGGGTCAGTTAGTTAGTACACGTGTGTAAGTGAAGATGCTTGCAAACCAATAAGGAATAATTATAGGTTACATTTTTAAGCTTCTAAATTTCATACTGATGGGATTGTGTTTAGGAAGTTTATACCCTTCTCTTGTCTACATACAGCAGGATGGTAATGATCACGTAATGAAGTATGGGGGAAGTTACATTCAATGATATTTTCTGTGTGGGCTACATATATATGATCTAATAATGTTGATACTTTTGTTACTCTAGTTGGTTTGGTGACAATTTGGGAAAAATTGTAGGATGATATAATATTGTTCCAAGTTGGATTTAATTGTGTTAGATCTATGTTGAAATCTCCAAGAATGATAATATCTTTTAACTTAAAGGTTGAAACCTCAGCCATCATAGTCGTGAAGTGATGATACCACAGAGATGATGCATTTGGATTACGGTAAAAAGTCCAATAATTAATGGACTCTGGTTTGGCATTTTAACTTCCACCCAAATACACTCTACCTCTGATGATTCGAGGTCTTCTCTACGACTAAACTGGATAGTTGTAGAGACATACATTACTAGACCTGTTTCTAGTTTCCTGGTTGGGTCACGCCGGATCAGGTTAAAACCGTTAATTCTAATAAGAGAAGAAACGAACGAACAAACGAACGAACAAACAAACGAACATACTTTATTTTCAAATGGTTAAGAATTGGACACGCAGGCCCATCTAACATTCTGCCCTTCATCACACAGCTTTCATTCAATCACAGTCATTCAGCATTTGTTAATGAGCATAATAATCGTGAACATTAAATTATTACATAAATAAATAATAAACTTCTCTCATGCCCATACACTCTACACTCTGATTTATGCAACAACATAAAGTAAATTTTCATTCTTACATTCATTCAAAACTAAAAAAAATCATAGACAAGCAGCATTAAAAAACATTTTAAAAAGATTTAAAATAATCAAGCCATACCTTAAACTACTTTATGCTCATGGAGGCATAAAGTCCATATCAAACAGATGTTGACGAAGTTTAAAATTATTAGAACGAATATTACAAATTTCACTGACTTCTCATTCCAATGGTGAGTAAACTGAGAAAGAGAAGCTTTTTTTAAACATGTCAAGCCTTGGTTTTGGGAGAATACAATTGCTTAAGAGTTGACTGTGTTTTAGGTTAGATTTGAACAACGACCACAGATAGGGTTGATCACTGTGCGATAGATTTTTATGAATTAACTTGGCTTTGTTGAAAAGAAATCTCTTCTTGAGAGGTAGAATATCAAGATGTTTGTCATTATTTGTAATACGAGCTGCATTTTTGTCATCTATAAGCTTTACTGCTCGTTTTTGTAGTGAGTA
Source organism: Achatina immaculata (assembly GCA_009760885.1). NCBI lineage: Eukaryota > Metazoa > Mollusca > Gastropoda > Stylommatophora > Achatinidae > Lissachatina > Lissachatina immaculata. The sequence continues at coordinate 7,960,993 of CM019714.1, read as the reverse complement.
AAGTATTTTCATGTTTGACATGGAAAATCCATTCCAGACAGTGAAACAGCAGTTCCAGCAGTGTTTGTATCTGTGATATGTAGTATATTTTCTGGTGTCTATGTCAAGAAAATGTTTAATTTTGTTAAATTGGTAAACTGTTTATGCACTGGCTTTGGTTACATTTTCGACATGATGGTTTCAGCTGATGCGGTGGTCAGTCATGAGACCTAGAGTTTTATGTTCACTAACAGTCTCTATCTGTGAAGTTCCAGCTTGGAGCTGTAGTATTGTTGTTGGTGAATTTGTTAATTTCTGTCTTTTGTGTAATGAGCATGGATTTTGTTTTTCTGGTGTTTATGAGCACTCTTTTGTTGTTGATCCAGTTAATTAGACCATTTATTTCAATTTGAAGAGTTGACTCAAGGTTAATACAGTCATTGTCACTAGTGTATGCTGTGCGGTCATCAGCAAAGAGGTCACAAGATGATTTTTTTTTAGATGAAGTTAAAGATCATTGATGTAGATGGTAAACAGGAGAGGACCAAGAATAGAATCATGTGGAACGCCATTATCAACCACAGATGAACTTGACTTAGAGTTTTTGAGGCAGACTACCTGCTGTCTGTTGGAAAGAAAAGATGTAATACATTTTGTCAAGTCAGGGTGTAATCTATAAGTCTCAAGATTTCTAACTAGGATTTCATGACGAATCATATCAAATGCTTTGTCAAAGTCAACAAAGACAGCACCACATAATTTATCATCGTTTATATTAGATAACCAACATTCTGTCATTTTTATGAGAGCTGGATGACAGGAATGTTTCGGCCTAAAACCTGACTGACAGTCAACACTCAAATCATTTTCTTGCATGTGTTGTAAGGTTGATTTTTGCATGTGTTTTTCTAGGAGTTTTAATAAATTCGATAGAGTGGAAACTGGTCTATAGCTTGAAGCATTTTTCTCCAAACCAGATTTTAAAAGGGGATATATTTTTGTAATTTTAAAAGGCTGAGGACAAGGACAATGTGCAATGCACTGATTGTAAATGTATGTTAGTGTATCTGTAATTACTGGGGCAGAGTAGCGTAATATCTTGTTGCTGATATCATCAAGTCCTACTGTGTTGTTCTTTAAAGATGAAAGATAAACTTCACTGACATGAAAGGAATATTGGGTTGCTTTAGATTTGCACATTTGCTACCTATAAGTGTATTTAATTCGCTTAAGTCAAAAGTAGGGGTTTGACAGTGAAGATTTTAAGATAGTGACTTCTTCTCTGAAGTGATTGCTGAACTCTTCACAAGTGGGAACATGATTATGACTCTGCAAGTCAGAATGCTTTCTTTTGTTTGCAACAATGTTAATTGTTTTCCTGACAGACATATTGCCTGATTTATTCTGAAGTAGGGTCCTAAAGTAATTTCTCTTTTCTTGCTTAATTAAATATTGAACTCTGTTCCTAGGTAACCTGTAGCTAGTGAATTCCTTAATTTTGTGGGCCTGATCCCTTTCCCTCACGACTTGCAGTATCTCAGGTGTTATCCAGGGGGACTTCACTTGATGTTTAACTCTCATCTCTTTAATAGGAACATGCTTGTCAAATATATCCTTGAAGGTTTTTATCCAGTATTCCAGGGCCTTGACAGGGTCAGTTAGTTGGTACACATGATCTAGAGGTGCTGCTTGTAACTCTTTCAGTTAGTTGGTACACATGATCTAGAGGTGCTGCTTGTAACTCTTTCAGTTAGTTGGTACACATGATCTAGAGGTGCTGCTTGTAACTCTTTCAGTTAGTTGGTACACATGATCTAGAGGTGCTGCTTGTAACTCTTTCAGTTAGTTGGTACACATGATCTAGAGGTGCTGCTTGTAACTCTTTCAGTTAGTTGGTACACATGATCTAGAGGTGCTGCTTGTAACTCTTTCAGTTAGTTGGTACACATGATCTAGAGGTGCTGCTTGTAACTCTTTCAAAGATGATTGTAAGCTGAATTAGCTAAATATTCTAAATTTAATACTGGTATGTTTATTTTTGGGAAATTTCAAGCCATGTCGTGTCCATGTGCAACAGACGGGATAGTGATCACTCAGTAATGTTTGAGGGACTTTACATTCTATAATGTTTCTGTATGAGCTACATATATGTAGTCTATTAGTGTGGACGATGTTTCAGTTATTCTGGTAGGTTTAGTGATAATTTGGGATACATTGTATGATACAACAATATCATTCCATGTATCATCTGTGTGTTTGGGATACAATGTATGATAGAACAATATCATTCCATATATCATCTGTTTGTTTGTAATTAATATTGAAATCTCCAAGGATAATTATATCCTTTAAATTAAAAGACAAAGCATAATCCATCATACTTGTAAAGTGATCATACCATGATGCTGTTGCATTTGGATTATGATACAGAAACCCGATTAAGCTTGGGCTCTGCTTCGGAAGTTTGATGTTCCAGCCATGTACATTCAATATATGGTGTCTCAAGGTCTGTTCTACGGCAAGAGTGTATGGCAGTCGTACCATATAAAACTAATAATCTTGTCTCAAGCTTCCCCGTAGGGTCACGTTGAAATATTTTATAACCGGCTATCCTAGTGTCTTCGCTAATTATATTTTTGTTTAGAAGACTTTCTGAAAAGCCAAAGACATGGAAGTTATGATGAACTATATTAGATGTCTTAGAAAGTTTCCCTAGCAGGTGGTAAATGTTTACATGACCAGTTCTGAGACCTTCCTTTCGTGGTCACTCATCAACTATCTGGGCCATTTTCATAGCAATGTTACAATGATAGATAATTGAATACAAGGTATTTCATGGAATGTCACAGTTCCTATTGTCTGAACATCGGTGACATTTGTTGCTTGTGGATGACAGACATCATGAAGGCTTGGCTTAAAGCTGCTGGGCTGAACTGCATGAGATAATGTAAATCTTAAATTCCACTGCGGTGGGTGTGGTAGATTCTGGATTGTGTTAGCAGTGGTGTGCCTGGATGGTTGGTGGGTGTGGTAGATTCTGGGTTGTGTTAGCAGTGGTTTGCCTGGAAGGTTGGGGGCCGAAACATGGAGTCATGTGAAGAGGGTGGGTAACATGGAGATAATAAAGGAGCTGAAGTTGGAGTTGGTATGGGCGCATGTGCTGAGGTTTTGAAGGACAGACAGAGAGCAACAGACAGAACTACAAAAATAAGATTTTTAAGGTCATGCAACATTCCCATCGCAATATATGCCTTTGAGACCTGGACACTTAACAGAATAGCTGAGAAACACATACATTCCTTTGAATGTAAATGCTACAGAGAAGTTCTTCAAATATCATGGACACAAAAAAGAACACATATTTCCATACTACAAGAACTTAATATTGAAGAAGGTTGGCTAGTAAAGAGGATTGAGCAGGGAAAACTTAAATATTTTGGATACATTAAACGTCATGATAATCTAGAGAAGACCGTCTTGGAAGGGTACATAATGGGAAAAAGAAAGAGAGGAAGACCAAGGTGAAGATGGCTGCAAGACATCGTTGATAATCTGCAAATGGATGCATCAGCAGCAGGCCATCTTGCTTACAACCGGGAGGCCTACAGCAGAGCTGTTGGGGAGGCAAAGTTCCGAAAGGGACATGCAGATGACTGACTGTTTGAGCTCTTCTCTCGTGTCTCCTGTCTCCACAAGACGAACTGGAGGCAGTAGCATAGGGTGGACCCTTTCGAGGCAGGGGGCCCGGCACTGCACCTGCCTGGTTAGTCTTCACAGGGCGAGCACCATGTTTAAAAACTGCAGATACGGACATTTCATTTGCGATGTTGAGTGGGGCCCTGATTTTTGCAATGCGCCTTTTCGCTAGGTACCTCCGATTTCAGCACCTATCTTTGCTAGGCCAGACTGTGGTCTTGCTCGGACTGACATGAAAGCAGGGGTGTAGGCTGGCCTGGCCAAAACTCTGTTTTCCAGCCTCTGGTGGCTGTACTTAAGCCCCTTCTCCACCTCAGATCCAGTGTGCAACACTAGCTGGCAAGATGGCTTTTAGACAGTTCCACACGGATACTCCGAGTTTGGAATAAGGAATCCAATGAGTGCTTCAACGATATCCATTCCCTGCCACCTATAGTCTGATGGTTCTGTTTTGTTTACCTCATTCTGATAGCCATTGTCTGTAAAGACCCATAGGCTTGTCACGTTCTGAATTCATTGGTTTTGCATCTGTTTTTCCTCATCCCTGCCTGCGATATACGTGTCCCCATCCGCCCACCAACCTGACATTACGTTTTTATAAAAATAATAATTACATTTAATGTTGAGTGCTACAGGTTTGTTGGATACAGAAGTAAGTCAGATTTTTTAAACCAACCAGATCTGTGTTTCCTATTTCACAAAGATTACGTTAAGATAAATGTTTTTTAACACATATGCTCCCTGAGGTTTCATTTTAGCAAGTGATATGTCTATATCTGAGATTCTGAGAGGGTTTGTGTTATTATAATGGTGTTATCTAGCCTCGGATGATATACCGAGTAGCTTGTCTAAGTGTTGTCTCCAGCTCTCTAGTGTACCCTCTGGTTCACATATTGAATGACTATTAACAACGTTCACAATCACTTTTGTGTCGAAGTAATCTGCTCCTTGTTTTCATTGCGCTGAAACTGCCTTGATATTTTTAGAAATGATTTTAATGGCCTCTTTGTTACATTTATTTTATGCTTCACCGCATTCCGGTCATTATTTTTTTTTTCTTTTCTTGTATTACTATCTTACATAATCATTTTCATAATTCAGTATTCAATATAATCTTGCTCCTGCTTACTTCTCATCCATTCCTTGTTTCATTTGTTATTGTCTCTTACACCCTCTTTCAATCTTTCCATCATTTTGTAATATTGATTTCTGTATCTCCGTTTTCCCCCAGCCCTGCATGTCTCTTTTCCTGCTTGTAAAATGCTGGTTATGAACAAGGCCAGTTTCTATTTCCACTTATTTTGTTTCTAGCGGTAGTTTATTGTCAGTTCTCTTACTCTCTTCTTCTCATGATCTTCTTTCACATGCTCTTCCTTGAGCTTGTTAGTTGTACTTTTTCGCTTCCCCTTTTTTTTAATGAATTCTGACATTTTTTTTTTCTGTGTGTCCTAGAACATGTTACTACTGCTTTATGATCAGTAAATGAGTTCAGGTTGGGTATTGCTCTTACATAACTGACTGGCCTGTTTTTTTTTGTTCCTTGCTAATATTAAATCATTCACGCTTCCGGGGACAGATATATCCATATTATTTTATGTTCCCTCACTTGTCGGGTCACTAGAGAAATGTGGGCAGTACCACGTGTGGCTGCTAATATTTTCACAGCTCTAGATACAGCCATGTATTCATTTCTATAACTGAGTGACTGACTCACCGTGAGAGAGTACAAACCATTTCTATAACTGAGTGACTGACTCACCGTGAGAGAGTACAAACCATTTATATAACTGAGTGATTGACTCGCCGTGAGAGATTACAAACCATTTCTATAACTGAGTGACTGACTCACCGTGAGAGAGTACAAACCATTTATATAACTGAGTGATTGACTCGCCGTGAGAGATTACAAACCATTTCTATAACTGAGTGACTGACTCACCGTGAGAGATTACAAACCATTTCTATAACTGAGTGACTGACTCGCCGTGAGAGATTACAAACCATTTCTATAACTGAGTGACTGACTCGCCGTGACAGATTACAAACCATTTCTATAACTGAGTGACTGACTCGCCGTGACAGATTACAAACCATTTTGCTAGTCAGAAGATTTGATCATTTATTATGATACTTTTTATCAATATCTGTCCATCATCGTCCGGGGGGGGGGGGGGCTTTATTATTCTTATATTTAGTACTATATTCCATCCATTATTTAATATTGTCTGCTATAGTATCCTTAGTGCTCTGTGTCGTCAGTGTATTACTTCTGTATCTAGCATTTCGTTAGTTTTGTTATTAAACGCTTCGTTAGTTTTGTCATTCAACGGTTCATTAGTTTTGTCATTCAACGCTTCGTTAGTTTTGTCATTCAACGCTTCGTTAGTTTTGTCATTCAACGCTTCGTTAGTTTTGTCATTCAACGCTTCGTTAGTTTTGTCATTCAACGCTTCGTTAGTTTTGTCATTCAACGCTTCGTTAGTTTTGTCATTCAACTCTTCGTTAGTGCTTCTTCCAGTCATCTTTCTAGTGCTGACAAATAAAAACAGGCATAATTGTTTACTAATAAGGACATGAACACATACACTTCTTTCAGCAGGTACATCAGTGGAGCATATACTGTTGACTTTGTTGCCATTCATTATATTCTATTTGTGTTGTTGTTATTGCTGGCGACGAAGTAAAGCACGTAACCTATCACTCGAGAAAAATCAGGTTTGTACGTGTTTATATTTTTGCTAGATTTTGGGTTCCATGTTCCATACTGAGTCAGCATAATGACAAGATATTACAGCATTCTACAGCCTACGAAGGTTTGAAAAATAAATCAGATTTTAACTCATCAGGCACATGATGCAGCCTAAGTATTATCGAGATACATGCATTTACTGACATTTAGAATATAATATTATTATATCAAATTATATTCTACTCAACATATTCGATGTTCACCTAAATCCATTTTCCCTACGTTGTTAATCTTAGTGATGCACAGATGATGAGTATCATCTGTTCCTGCATATATGATTTATGAATGTTTGATATCTTTATCTTATAGCAGACTGTATATTATCCACATGTAAGGTCTGAAGAGAGAATAAATTATGTCATCCAATGAGTAGAGCATGCGAGTTAGATACAAACTGGGTGCTGGAAGGAGTGAAAGAACAAGTTTTCCATATCAGTGAAGTGCTCATTTTCTTTCTACCGTTTCTTCCGCTTTCAGATTCTACTCACTGTCTCCTCACGTTCCACATACCAGTCCTCACTACTTCAGGTGGTCAGCAGAGTAGTAAACTAATCATCAGCTGCTCACTAAAATATAACGTGTTAACCTGAAGCACTGGCAATATTATTTATATGTCAAATAAGATTTAGTATAATTTCGAAATGACATTTTTCTGTTGTGTTATTGCTCCTGGTTGTATGAGGGGTGATTGACAGGTTCTCGGCATAAGGTACAACGGATTATTTGTGGGCAACGTTTTGAGTTATTTCTCAACATAGTCCCATTGCAAGTTTGTGCATTTAGTCCAATGATCATGGAGCATACGCATCTCTTCCTTTTAAAAGTCAGCATCTTGTGACAGTGGGCTCACCTGGGCAAGAGCAGAAAAAAAGGCGAAGGACAGGCATTTGTGGAAAACCCTTGCGGAAGCCCCATGTGCCCTGGGCACTTAAGGTTCAGAGAGAGAGAGAGAGAGAGATCTTGTGACAGCATAAAGATGTCTCCAGCATGAATGACGTCATCAGCTGAAGCAGATTTGAGACCACTGAGTTCATTTTTGAGTTTGGTAAACAGGTAATAGACCGAATGGGCCAAATCTGGGGAATAAGGAGGATGTTCAAGAAGCTGGAAGCCACATTCATGAATGCCAGCCATTGCCACAGCCGACTTGTGAACTGGAGCATTGTCTTGATGAAAGATGACTCCTCTCGTCAATTTCCCTCGACGTTTTTCCTTTAATTTGACCCGCATTTGCTCAGCAATATTAGCATAATAGGCCCTACTCACTGTTCTGGCCTTTTTAAGACAGTCTACCAATAGAACACCTGAATCCCAAATGGTGGAAGCCATCAATCTGCCTACAGATAGAACTACCCACACTTGGTTTCTGTGGAGGTGGGGATCTATGATGTTTCCAGTTCTTTGACAGTTCTTTGGTTTCTGGTTGAAAATGATGAAGCCAAGGCTCATCCATAGTCACTCCTTTTTTTCTTCTTCTTCTTCGTTCGCTTCTACCACCACGATCGCCCCGTGTTCCTACTGAACTTACTCCTGTGGTTCTCGAATTTAGTCTCATTTAGGATGGAGGCTCAGAGCATCGCGGGGCTTGGACTTATATTCTCGGTGGGTCACAGAAGCGGCATTGCGTGACTCTGTGGTTTTCGTTGCACCAGTTTAGTCTAGATTTGGACTTTCTCACCAGTAAACCTCGACGTGGTTTGGATATGATTATATCCCCGCCCAGTGAGAGGAGGTTGCCCATCCACCCTAGAGTTCGACTTACTCACTGGAAAACCTCAACGTGATTTGGGTATAATATATCGCAGTCGGGTGAGAGGTGGTTGCCTATATAGACTGCACTGGTCCAGTGTCTCCGACTTCAGCATTTTGTGGTCGCGACCGCTACCCTTCCTGGTGGTGACCAGGACGGAACGTTTGTCGAGGAGGACAAATCCTCACCACTAGTGAGTTTCACCCCTGGATTAAGCCGGTTTAGGCGTATTATCCCAGTATGGGTGTATATAGCACGTGACCGGCCTCTAGAGCGGAGGTACCGTGATATGCGTAGCCATCAAGTTTCACCCCGGGGTTAAGTCGGTTTAGGCATATTGCCCCAGTATGGGTATATATAAGACATGGCCGGCTACTAAAGCAGAGGTGCAGTGGTATGAGTAGCTCTCACCGAGAGTCTACTGGCCATACCGATTAAACTTCACTTAATCCTTTCCATCACCTTTTACACATCGGCGTCGCGCAGCAACCCTAATCGCATTTTTCTTCACTGGCCGGGAGGCGTTTCACCAAACGCGCGGCAGCTGAAGAATCTTGCTAGCAGCGGATCTATAGTCACAAATTGCTGAAGAAACTTTTCGGGATCTGCAGAAAAATGGCCAAGATTGTCTCTTGACATGTTGAGACGCTGTCGTTTGTGATCAGCTCCAAGAAGTTTCGGAACCCATCGAGCAGAGATCTTTGTCATTTGAAGACCATTGTGAATATTGGTATGAGCACGTTCCTGTGAGATGTCCAAATCAGTAGCAATGTACAGCTCAGTTAATCGTCGATCCTCCATTATCATGCCATGGATTCTGTCGGTGGTTTCATCGGTGATTACCGTTCTTGGTCTTCCTGGACGGGGATAATCTTCCAGACTCTTCCTTCCATATTTGAATTGAGCTGCTCATTTCTTCACTGTGCTATAAGAAGGGGCAATCTCCCTTAGAGTCTCTACCATATCCTCATGGATCTCCTTCAATGTTAAGCGCTTGATTCAGAGGTGGTTCGATGAGAAATTTTATGCATTTTCTCAATTTCTGCCACCCCTTACCACTTCAGTAGACTGAAAAAAAAATTGGTTGCAGTTAATTTCTTGAAACTTGATGTTTAATCTTACATTAACCTGATATACAAATGCACCTGATATCAGCTGTGCGTTTCAAGTATTTGTATCTTATGAAGAGAACTTATCAATCATCCCTCCCATAAAGAGAAAAACGAATATTTAATCTGAGTCTAAAGTAACCTCTATCTGAGAAATGTTTTCAAATGTGTGTGTAGTCACATCACAATCCGTATTACACAATAATATAAAACATAACATTAGTAGAGCACGGGTACATGATCTGATAACTGTAGCAAAATACTGTTGTTAAAAAAAAAAGAAACGCAACAAATACGATCAGAGAAGGGCAAATTGCCTGAAACGTTCACTTGGACATCAGCTTCATGTGCTGTCCTGAAATGTACCCAGCAGATGATTCATGAGCACAGAAAATCGACACTAGTCAAAACAGCATTTTTTATAATAACTCATGACAGGTTCACGAGTACCCCCTGAAACTTACTGAACACAAAACTCACTGGCCGTGTTATTGAATGTCTAGAAACGATTGACGATACTCGTATAAATTCATCTGAAAATTCAATGCGCAAGTATGGCTCATCTCACTACTGAACAACGACTCATCATCATTGAACGTTTACAGACTGGACAGTCACAAAGTGTAGTGGCCAGACAATTTAATGTGGTTAGAAGCACCATTAGTCACCTTTAGAGACGATTTTAAGAGACTGGCGCAATTGCAGAACGGCCGCCCAGTGGAAGAACCATAGTCACAACTCCTGCCGAAGGCCGCTTCATACGGCTGCGTCACCTCAGGAATCTATTTGCATTGCGTCCTCAACAGTCCGGGTCAATGACAGTAGCTCGTCGATTTTAGACCAGATGGTCAGGAACCGGCTTCACGGCGCTAGTCTTTGGGCTAAAAGACACTACAGAGGCCTTGTTCTTACGGACCGGCATCGCCAGAACCGACTGCAGTGGGCGAATCAGCATCGTCAACTGACCGTTGCGAATGACTGGACAATGGCTTAGTTAAGTAATGAATTATTCTTTCTGTTCCAACGACACGAATGACGGAGAAGAGTTTACCGTAGAGAGCATGAGCACTACACCCAGAACTACGTGGATGAGGCTTCTCCACATGGTGGTGGAGGTGTACTGGTGAGGGGGACGATGAACTTCATGGGAAGAAGTGACCTGGTGCAAATTTAAGGGCGCCTGAATGCTCAACGATATGTCGCTGAAATTCTTCATCCTCGCGTCCTTCCACGTCGGTTTTACAGCAGGATAACGCTCTACCTCATGTAGCACAACTCACCACCCAGTTCCTCGCTGACAACAACGTCCAGACCATTCCGTGGCCATCCATGTCATCAGACAATAGAATGAACTCAACAAACAAGTCCACCAGTGAGAAGTGGCGTCAACCAATCTCCAACAGTTGTCTCTTGCACTGCGGGAAGAGTGGGCAGCCATCCCTCAACAACAGATCAAACAGATAATCGGATCCATGTCAAGGAGATGTCGTTCTCTGATACAAGGCAGAGGAGGCCATACACCTTACTGAAACGGAGGTCACTGTCGCAAAGAAGAAAAGTCCAAACCAAATCTAATGAACATCGTTTCATTGCTAAATTCCTAACGTTTCTTCATGCCAAGATTGAAACATTATTCCTTAAAATAAAACTTTGATACAAGTTTGTAATGTGGTGTCCATTACGACTAGAGTAGTGTTGCGTTCCTTTTTTTAACCGTTATATATATATATATATATATATATATATATATATAAAGGCCTATATGGCCTAGGTCCGCAGAGTAGCCCGGTATTGTATCTGGCTGTGTAACGTTTATCCATACATCTGTCTGTTTATATCCAGGAATGGACGCAGATAATGACAGTCATACCTCATCACTGTCTATAATCTCCTTAATAATTATCGGACAGAAGAAACCGCTTATCCCATATCAATGGAAACAAATATTAAATAACAAGCTCTGATGTGAGCATTTTTTGCACTGAATTCTTCTAGAAGTATCACGTGACAATATGGTGGATGGATAAGCAAACTTATTTCAGGAAGTAAAAAATCATGTTTGTCACTCAAAGTTTTGTAATTGGGTGAGCAGAAAAGGGAGATCGACATATGTCGGTCATATGATAAGAAGAAACAGACAGATGAATCCCAAAACAAGCTATCAAGTGGAACACAACAGGAAGAAGAAAAACGTCGAACGTGAGAAAATTAAAATGGACATTTTTAAGAGATGCCAAATTAGTAGCCATCAAATTCCTTGATGAGGTTGAAAATCTCGTCAAAAACAGGAAACCTTGGCGAGCTACAGTGCGAGCCCTATGTGACGTTTAACAGCACGGGAATGATGTAGTATGTAAGGTTTGTAAAACAATGGGACAGCGTAAGAGTCGGAAATGTTGTGTCATTGTAGCAGCAGGGATTTGTAAATAGAATATATAGTGAGAAGACTGGGCCACAAGTAACTTCTTAGAGAAGATGAGATGTTTGTCCTAGTGTTTCTACAAGACAACATTGTCCTGTCCTTCGTTAGGACAGTCTGTCAAGCAGGACCACTTCTAAAAATCTCGAACAAGCATTGACCTCGGAGGGTTTTAAATCAGACAAATCTTTAAATATCTCTAGACGAATCTAAACAGTTATATGTAAGTTCTAAGCAGCTTTAAACAAATGTAAACAAGTCTATGAAAGTTCTAAACAGCTTTAGACATATGTAAACAAAGCTCTATGTAAGTTCTGAACGGCTTAAGACAAATGTAAACACAGTTCTGTGTAAGTTCTAAACAGCTTTAGACAAATATAAACAGCTATATGTACGTTCTAAACAGCTTTAGACAAATATAAACAGCTATATGTAAGTTCTAAACAGCTTTAGACAAATGTAAACAACTCTAAACAGACTATTCGCAGCTTTCAACCGTGTCTTACCGCCCAGGGCAGATAACTGCTGGTTGGATTGTGCAGGGTATAACTGCTGGTTGGATTGTGCAGGGTATAACTGCTGGTTGGATTGTGCAGGGTATAACTGCTGGTTGGATTGTGCAGGGTATAACTGCTGGTTGGATTGTGCAGGGTATGTCCCGAAAACTGAATACAAATAAACAACTGCATGGTATTTAATTTTTTGAAAATCTCGCATTTTCTGTGTCAGCACTCTCTTAAAGTTAACAAAGTCTGCATTTTCTGTGTCAGCACTCTCTTAAAGTTAACAAAGTCTGCATTTTCTGTGTCAGCACTCTCTTAAACTTAACAAAGCCTGCATTTGATAAACCTAACTACATGAAACGTAGACCTGAAGCACAATAATAGATAACCTAATCTCGACATTGACGTGGTCTCTATTTACATCTAATCGAAACTTTACCATAATTGACCAATAGAAGGAGTAGGAAGGTGTATTATATAGTTCATTTTAAATCAATAAACAATTATTTCGAAAGTAGAAGCAAATATGTTTTGTATTAACAATTTTTAAAAATGTAACCAACGTCGCATACATAATTCACGGTAAGATTAACATTGGAATCCTACATCTACAAAATGATTTTAATCTTACTCTAAAATAGCTGAAATTAGTTAAAATAATGCATTGATTATATTAAATTAATTTTTAACTTAACTTTTTGTAACAAAAATGTCGTAGCGTAGAATGCCATATTTGGGACTCGTAGCTGTTACAGTTTTAGACTTACCTGATGCCGCACGGACGGGTCGACCGAAAAATGAATTTTCTCCCAGGATCGTAAACCACGTGACCCAAAATTCGCGAAGGAGATGGAAATTGTATCCCTCTCAGTCGCGTATAATCCCCGTCTTCACCGTGTTCATAGCTATTTTATTTGGTCTAAATACGACAGGAGATGTTATAAACAAATATATCGAGAAACGTCAGCCAGAAATCCGTCTCATTAACATCAGTGAATAAAGAAGGAACAAGATAATGTATGCTTCCGTTGTTTAGCTGAGAAACACAAACCTTGCAGATTAAAATATGCTGACTGATAAAGAATACAAGAACACTATGGGAACCGTACACTGTCCACTTCTGTTACAGTCTAGTTTTACGTACAATTAAAAACTGAGATTGTTATGACCTCTTCAGTAAACGATGATTCGAACGTTATAACCGTACCTCTTTTGTGCACAGTTAAATAGGTTGTAGATACATAATCATACATATAAAGGTTGTAGATACATAATCATACATATAAAGGTTGTAGATACACAATCATACATATAAAGGTTGTAGATACATAATCATACATATAAAGGACGTCTATCTTACTCGTCGACTACTACATTTTAAAATGACTTCAGCAAAGGCAACTTAAAAATGCTTTTCTGCTTTTAAGACCCAGCGTACCGTAACAAGATTACATCCACTTTACTTTTATTTTAGTAACTAATTTGTTTTATATTTTTGCTCTAAAATGTAGATGAGCGAGGAATAGGAGAGAAAATGTTGACAAATGCAGTTGTCTCAGAGACACGAGAACGTTCACAACAGCTGGTGTGTGTGGTACTGGGTTGTCTTTATTTTGAGATATTACTTTTGTAAACAGAAATTTAAATTGCGTTTTATTAGTAATAACTTCGTTCTTATTGCAAATTATTGTTCTGTAGGACTTAATATTCGTATATTGTATGCATTCTGTAGCATCCGTACTTTATCACAAGATATTATTATAAAGTACTTGCATTGCAAGCAATGTAGACTTATGTCAGCTTGTAATAAAGATATGATGCTATACTCAAAATGAGCTTGTTACACTCTTGTCATGACCTCTCATGTCAGCTTGTTACACTCGTGTCACAATCTCTCATGTCAGCTTGTTCCACTCATGTTTCCTTTCCATTTTTCAGATTCTGTAATAATCCCCGAAAATTATTATCCGACTTTTGTATTCGATTTCGAATTTATAGAAAACAAATGTGAAAAAGGAAACAATTTTGACAGGACAGTTAATCATTACGTTAATAGGATGTTAAAGCTTAATTCATGTCTCACACAGAAAGGACGAATCTACTGAACCACCACATTGTTTTTTTTTCCTTCTTCAGAAACTCCGCTTTGTATCATTTTTAACAAACTGTAATTAGTAACATATCTTCCACCTCATGTTAAATGTTCTCGTTTTTTTTCAGCTACATATTGTCATCTACAGATTTTACATCTTATTTCTCTGCCCAGCGAGGCCTTAGAAAAGAGAGATTTTCAGCTGATTTAAATAAAGCACGACCGTTATACGTAATCTTGACATCTCAAAGCAAACGTTCTACGATACAAGTAGAAATGTTCAACTTTCTAACTGAGTGCGAAATGTGCTTAGGTATAAAGAAACAACAATTCAGAGTTTAAGAAATATATCAACTTTTTTGAGAGATCTACAGTCTCTTAGTTATGTGTGTCCTCTTTCAAGACTAACTAACCTGTGTAAAGCTGTATTCAACAAAAATCAGTATTTTGCCCTTCTAGGTATTAGTTTTCTAACATATAATATTATATATTATATTTATGTATATATATATATAATGTCCTAGCTTCCCTTTTTACCCCCTCCAACACCTTCTTCTCTAGCGGCCTAAAGGTATTTTTTACCTCGTGACCTCTTTCTCGAGCCCCCACAACGACATCTTTCTCTCCCTTTCACCGCCGCTAACATCCGATTGCTTTAGTGTATTTTCCTTTGTGGTCTCCCTTGTCTTTAGGGCGGGTTCTGTTGTAATGTGTACAAGGAGTGATGCCACAAATCCATGTTTTTCATTTTCTTCTTTTATTTTATGTTGTTTTTGTTTTTATTTTATTTGTATGCAGTCTTTGAAAAAGGATCACGCCGAAATATTGTATGAAAATATACAACATCCTAAAACGCTAATACACTTTCTGAACAACTTCCAAGAAGACTTTACTCGTGGACATCATCTGATGGGAAAACCAAGAATCAAATAGATGACATTTTAGTGCAAAGAAGGTGGAGATCGAGTATAACATCAATAAAAGCTTTACCAGGTGACGATCGTGACACGGACCATGAGTTATTAATAGAAGACATGAAGATAAAGATAAAAAAGACAGTTACGGGATCAAGACCGCACCGTTTTGATCTTACAAAAATACCAGAACAATATGGTACAGAAGTGAAGAGCCGTTTCGAAATACTGATGGCTGTACAGGATGAGATGACACCAGATGAACTGGCTATGCAGACCAGAGATATCTTAATAGCAACAGCTAAAGACATGGTTCCAGTAAAGGAATAAAAAAGAATGGATGGATTACACCAGGCACACTAGAACTGATAAAATAACGTAGAGAAATGAAGACGCAATGGACAGTGACAAACAACAACAAAGAGGAATATACATCTTTAACAAAGGAAGTACGAAGAAACACAAGAAAAGACAAAAAAACAATACGTACAAGAATGTTATGAAAGAACAGAAGGACATCAGAAGTGTGGAAGAGATAGTGAAATGTTTAAAGAAATGAAAACATTGACGAGAAATGTCACACCTAAGCCAAATCTAATTTGTGACGAGATGGAGAATACCTTGACAAAGGAAATGCTAGAAAGATGGAAGGAATATTACAGAGGAATGTATGAAACAACTGACTGTGAAAGCAGAAATCAACAGTGTGCATTATTATTGGAGGAGAAAGAACTCGAACCGACAGCAGAAGAAGTTTTATGGGCAATAAAGAATCTGAAAACAAATCACCAGGATGCGATGAGATAACAGTTAAACTTATTAAAGCAGGAGGAATGGAATGTGCAACAATCTATCATACATTATGTAAAAAAATATGACATTCTTGTATTTCGCTGAATAGACTCTATTCAGCAAAAATCTATCGAGATCCTACCTCCAAATAAACGACACACTAAGCAGGTGTGGATGACAGAAGAAATGTTGCAACTAATAGATCGGAGAAAAAGATAAAGATAAATATGACAAATAAATAAAGACATAAGACGCACATGCAATAAAGCTAAGGAGGAGTGGTTAAATAAGAAATGTAATGAAATAGAGACACACCATCATGGAAATGCAAGAGATATATACAAACACATAAAGGAGTTAACAAACAAAAGGACATACCACAAGATTGGTTGCCTGAAGTCAAAGGAGGGCCAAACGATAACGGACAGAGATGAAATAGTTGCAAGATGGAGCGAATACATTAGAGAACTCTATTAGGACAAAAGAAGCAAAATAGATATAAGAAATAATAATGAAGGGCCTTACATATTAAAATCAGAAGTGGAAGAAGCCATCAAACACATGAAGAACAATAAAGCACCAGGACCAGATAAAATCATCAAGGAAGAGTTGGAACCATCAGGAGAGCGTGACATAGAAATAATTACCAGATTGCTGAATGACATCTATAACAGTAAATATGTCCCATCAGACCTTTTGCAATCAGTTTTCATTGTCCAACCAAAGAGACAAGGTGCAATTGAATGTGAAGACCATTGAACCGTTAGTCTTATGAGCCATGTTACCAAGATCCTGCTTCATATTGTCATTAGAAGAGTCAGGAGCAAAATAAAACCAGAAATCGCTGAAGAACAGTGCGGCTTTGTCGAAGGAAAGGGTAGAATTAACGCCAGATATATATATATATATAAAGAACATTGATGGAAAGATCAATAGAAGTAAAGATGGACCTATACTTATACTCCATAGGCTATTGTAAAACATTTGATAAAATGAGACACACAGAAGTTATAAGAATGCTGAAAGACATCAACATAGATGGGAAAGATCTGAAACTTATTAAAAACATATATTGGCAGCAATCAGCAGCAATGATAACCAAATAGGAGCATTCCAAGAAATAACATTGGAAGTGAGACAAGGATGTGTTTTATCTCCTAACCTCTTCTCCTTGTACAGCGAAAACACAATGAAAAATATAGAGAACATGCCAGGAATATCAGTTGGCGGGTACAACCGTAACAACTTAAGATAGGCAGATGACGCAGTTCTGATTGCTATAAGTGAAGGGGAGCTACAGGCTCTTCTGGACGTTGTGGTTCGTGAAAGCGAAAATAAAGGTCTCAGCGTGAACAAAATGAAGACTGAAGTGATGGTCATCTCAAAGACAAGAATACCACCGAAATGTAGCATTACCATCGATGGCACAGAGCTGAAACACATTGTAACATTTAAGTACTTAAGAACGATTATAACAACTGGTGGGGAAAGTCACAGTGAAACAAAAATCAGACCTGCTCTGGTCTAGTCATCATTCCTGACAATGAGAAACATCTTGTGCAACAGATCCGTATCAATGTAAACAAGATTCCGAGTACTTAAATGTTACATCAAGTCAATGCTGTTTTATGGGTGTGAAGCATGGTCTATGAATAAGGGAGTACAGCAAGAAATGGAGGCCATGGAAATGGGGTTTATAAGAAGGATGTTGAAGGAACCATGGACAGAAAAGAAATCCAATGAAGAAGTCTTAAGAGAGGCTGGAGTTAAAAAACCAATTATAGCGAAGATCAGAGGCAGAGAAGCGAAACTTATAGGACATTTCCCGAGAAGATGAAAATTTGGAACACACTGCAGCAACTGGAAAAAATGAAGGAAGAAGAGACAGAGAAAGAAAGAGAGAGAAGTTACTTGATGGGCTCTCAGTGTGGCTAGGAAGAAAGTCGCCAGAGGATCTCATAATCAAATCTAAAGACAGGGAATTGTGGAGAGAAATGATCGCCTACTCCATGCGACCTGGCATTTGAATTGACATCAGTTATTTGGCTAAAAAGCCGAAAATAAAAGTATTCATACCACTGCCAATAAAAAAGGGTAACCTGAAATTATGCACAAACTACAGAACTGTTACACTGTCATGCAAGTAAAATTCTATTAAAAATCATATTGGGGAGACTACGCAGGAAAAATATAAGAAGAAGTCAACATTGTCCTAGCTGATTTCAGGCAAGGAAGAGGATCAAGAGATCATATATTCAATATAAGATTAATAATACTGAAGTGCAAAGAGTTTAATGTGAATCTATATTTATCTTTCATAGACTACTAAAGAGATCTGACTATGTACAACATCAGAAACTTTGGGAAATAATGGGAAAAATGGGATTTCCAAAACATTTGCTACAATTAACATCACTGCAGTATCTAGACCATTAGGCAGCTGTAAGAATAAATGGTGAAACAACAACTTGGTTTGACATAAAAAAAGGGGTCCGGCAGGAGTGCACATTGTCGCCTTACTTATTTAACTTGTATACTGATAATATAATGAGGAATGTTAGAGAAGATGTAAACAAAGAATATTACAATGCCATAACAATTATAAAACGCCATAAATTAGATGTGCAGATAACACAGTATTAATATCCAAAACACAAAAAGGAATGGAAAAACTAACTATGTCAGTCTGTAAGAGCAGCGAGAAGCAGAACCTCTATCTTAATGCGAAGAATACTAAATTGATGACAACTGACAAAATAAACAAGGCAGCTCATATATCCATCAATGAGGAAAAACTGGAAGAAGTGTAGAGTTTTGAATATCTTGGATCATTAATAATAATGAAGATACAATGAGGGAAATTAAAAGGAGGACATCTATAGCTCTTCAGAAAGTAAAAGAGCTAAAGAATCTGTGGAGAGGAACAGGCAGAACCACAAAAATAAGATTTTTAGGGCATGCATCCTTCCCATTGCAACATATGCACGTGAGACCTGGACATTTAACAAAAACAGCAGAGAAACACATAAATTCCTCTGAACGTAAATGCTACAGAAGTGTACTTCAAATATCATGGACACAAAATAGAACAAATATATCCATATTACAAGAACTTAATGCCCCTGGGAGCAACTGTGTTAAGAGCACACTTAACTTAACATAGTGTTTGTGAGACAGGGAACATAGATCTGTTTGCTCAAAAACTCTGACCTACTTCTGTAGCCCAGAAACTTGTAGCACTCAACACTAATTGTAATTGTTATTTTTGTAAAATGTAATGTCAGGTTGGTGGACGGATGGGGACATGGAGATCTCTGGCGCTGATGAGGGACGTCTGGTGTGAAACCAATGAATCCAGGACGTGACAAGCCTATAGGTCTTTACAACAATGGCTATCAGAATGGTGTAAACAAAACAGAGCCAGGTGGAGGGGAATGGATATCGTTGAAGCACTCATCAGATTCCTCATCTCAAAGTCGGAGAGTCTTTGTGGAACTGTCTCCAAACCATCTGACATGGAGAAGGGACTTACATACAGCCACCAGAGGCTGGAAAACAAAGTTTTGGCCAGGCCAGCCACACTGTCTTCATGGCAGTCCGAGCAAGACCACAGTCTGCCCTAGTAAGGAAAGGTGCTGAAGTCGGAGTTACCCAGCCAAAAGGCGCATCGCAAAAATCAGGGTAACACGCATTATCGCTAATGAAATGTCTCTATCTGCAGTTTTCAAACATGGTGCTCGCCCTGTGAAGACTAACCAGGCAGGTGCAGTGCCGGGCCCCCTGCCTCGAAAGGGTCCACCCAATGCTACTGGAGGTCCTCTCAGTTCGTCTTGTGCAGTCAGAAGACATGAGAGTAGAGCTACTGGCCAAAAAAAAAATACAACGGAAAAAAACAGCCAACAAGCAAGAACTTAAAATAATGCAGTGGAATGCTGAGGGTGTCAGCAGTGTTAGAGATGGCTATAGCAAAAAGGTGGAACTAGAGAACATATTCTTTGCAGAGCAGGTAAGTATATGCTGCATACAGGAGACACACCTAACCAAAGATGCCGCCTTTAAAATCAGAGGCTACCAGTGTTTTAGATCAGACCGACAGGACAGAAGAAAAGGAGGAGTACTCACACTTGTTAAGAATAACATCAGCGCATGTCAGGTGGGAGTGTACATGGAAGGAGCCGAATATCAGATGATCCATCTAAAAAGTAGTAATACAGATTTCCATCTCCTTAAATATTACTGCCCTAATGACCGCCCACTTGCTTTAGAAACAATCCCACACAAAGAGAGACTGATGGTCTGTGGCAGAATGATAATGGACTTCTCCTGATCAACCAGCCAATGGATCCCCCAACATTTTACTCAAGGGCTTGGCATACAACCTCAACACCAGATCTGGCATTCCATTCTCCAGATCTGAAGTGGAACATTACACGTGAAGTTGGAAAACAACTTGGAGGTAGCGACCATTGACCAATCTTCCTGACAATAGAAAATGAATTCATTACCACCAGTAGCCTTCTCCCCAGATGCAACTATAAAAAAGCAAACTGGACAATGTACAGACATCGTGCAAGTATCCTGGTGGGACAGCTGTCTATAGATGGTAAGGATATTAACAGCATACTGAAGGTATTCAATGCTTGTATCCTTCAGGCTGCTCGCACGGACTATAAACCATACACGTCTAATGAGCTGAGAAAACTCCATGATGACGTGGAAGCAGCTCGAAAGCAAGCAGAAAATAGACCATGCCATGAACACCACAATAATTACCAACATTCTAAGTTCAAATTTCAGACAACCAAGCTGCAAGCCAGACGGGAAAGTTGGAGAGAGAAAACAGAGTCCCTAAACTTTGAAAAAGATGGAAGGAAACTGTGGAAACTAATCAAACAGTTAAATGATGAGAGTACTGGAAGAAGTACAAAGATTACACTAATAGAGGATGGGAAAACTCTTACAGGTAAGCAGGTAGCAGATCACTTTGCTGGCATGTTTGCACAAGACTGCAACATTGATATGCATCCAGAGAAAGAGCGTACAGTGCGCACTGACCCACAGAAAGAAGAGGAACCAGTCAGAAAAGTGGAGGTCACGGATGCAACAATCACACGCAGTGAGTTAGACCTAGTAGTTAGTAAACTGAAACCAAGGAAATCACCAGGACCAGATGGAGTGTCCAATGAAATGATCAAGAACCTGGGAATGGCAGCAATAGGAAAGCTGATGGATATTTTCAATATGTGCTGGAGCACAGGTAAATTACCTCAAATCTGGAAGGAAGCAAGCATGGTACCACTGCTAAAGCCAGGGAAAAACAGTGATACTGCCTCCAGCTACAGGCCAATCAGTCTCACTAGCTGCCTATGCAAAACGATGGAACACATCATTAACCTGAGGCTAAAATGGTACCTAGAAAGTGAAAACCTTCTCGTTCCACAACAAGCAGGATTTAGGCAGTACTACAGTACGGAAGTTCAAGTTACCTATCTCTCTCAAAAGATTGAGGATTCATTCCAAGAGAAAAGCCTTGAACTAGCAGCGTGGATAGACCTGAAGAAAGCCTTTGATAAAGTATGGAAAAAAGGTCTGCTGCGGAAACTAAGAAACTGCAATGTAAATGGAAGACTGTACAACTGGATAAAGTCCTATTTACACAATAGAAGAGCTAGAGTAGTAATGGATGGACACAAAAGCCAGAAATTACTTCTGCGACACGGTGTACCACAAGGAGGAGTCCTTTCACCTACACTATTCCTTGTATTCATTAATGACCTGGTCAAGGAACTTCCCTATGGAATCAAAGCGGCAATGTATGCAGATGATCTGGTCATGTGGTGTACAGATGAATATGTGACAGTTGCTACACACAGACCCCAAAGAGCAGCAGACATCTTGACATCATGGACAAACAAATGGTGTGTAAGTATAAACACAGAGAAATCAAGTACCACTCTGTTCACTCTCTCATCTAAACAGAAAGCAGGTAAGATCTTTGTAAATGAAATATCCTTAAGGATGGACAACCAACCCACTTACTTAGGAGTGACTCTTGAGTCAAAACTGACCAATAAGCAACACATCAACAGTGCAGAACCAAAAGCCAGAAGAAAACTAGCCATATTAAGAAAATTGAGTGGAACCACATGGGGAGCTAGTGAAATAATCCTCAAGATTGCATATCAGCAAAGTATTCTACCACATTTAGATTATGGCTCAACATCTTGGTGCACAGCATCAAACACTACGCTGCATAATCTAGACAAGGTTCAAAATCAGTCACTACGGATTATCACAGGTGCCATGAGGTCCACACCAATAGTAGAAATGCAGAAAATAGTTAGTGTTCAAGCGCTAAAGAAACGTATAGACACAAAGGTCATGACCATGGGAGAGAATTTCCTTAGCTCTGTAAGCCATCCACTGAAGGAGAGATTCAATAACTTGGCATTAGGACGGCTTAAAAGAAGCAGCTTCATTCATCAGGCCAAGCGTATGCGTAAGCTGATGCCTGATCTTCCAACTGTAGTCGCTCCATTATCATCTGTACCAGAGCATACACCATGGAACGAAGCAGATTATACACAAATAACTATTCAGGCTGAAGTGAAAGGTGTGCAGAATGGTGAGATGCAGAGCAGTCTTGTAAGATCAACAGCCACACTTAGTGTTCTAGATGGCAAATATCCATGTGACACCTGGATACGTGTGTATACAGATGGATCTGCACACAATGCCATAAAGAATGGAGGGGCAGGAGCACATATTGAATACCCAAACACCACCACTGACAAGATTTCCATACCCACTGGAAAATACTGCAACAACTTTGATGCAGAAGTTAGGACAATTATTGGTGCAGTTGAATAACTATCAGACTCCAGAATTGATACATGTCCTGTAGTAATTCTCACAGATGCAAGATCAGTACTGGAAGCTCTTCAGTGCAACATACTACCAGACCTTAAGGATGCCTTGTCAAAAATTGGCTTACAACATTGAGTCACTTTGCAATGGATTCCCTCCCACTGTGTGATACCAGGCAATGAGAAAGCTGATCATCTGGCCAAAGAGGGCACTGAAATGAAGCAACCAGACATACCAATCACCTATAATCAGAAGAAAGGCATGATAAAAACCTTCAGGAAGCAACAAACACCACCGCATGATGACTATCACATGCTAAACAGAAAGGAACAAGTCACTATCTTCCATCTCCGAACAGGACACAGCCGACACCGAAGTCATATGTATACAAAGTTTAAGGTTGGTACTACAAATCTATGTACATGTGCCCAGGTGCCCCAAACTGTGGAACATATCCTCCAGAACTACACCAATTATGAGACACTGAGAAATAATTACTGGCCCAGTGAAACCACTAAAGAAGATAAGCTCTAAGGTTCCATACATGAATTAAAAAAACAATGAAGTGTATCCAAGAGACAGGACTGCAGATATAGACAGACAATGCGAACGAAGAAGAAGAAAAGAAGACAAGAACTTAATATTGAATAAGGCTGGGTAGTAAGGAGGGTTAAACAAAGAAAACTTAAATATTTTGGATATATTAAACGTCATGATAATTTAGAGAATACTGTTTTGGAGGGCACATGATAAAAAAAATAAAGAGGGGAAGACCAAGGCGGAGATGGCTGCGCGACGTCGTTGATGATCTGCTAATGGATGCATCAGCAGCAGGACATCTTGCTGACAATCTAAAGGCCTACAAGACAGTTGTTAGTGAGGCAAAGTTCCGCAGGGGACATGCAAATGAATGAATGAATGTTTTCATTTTTGTTCTCGTTTTTTTCTCAATTTCTTTATCGTTTTGTGAAGCTGAACTATACACCTCTATTTACCTGTATTGCTAGAATTAGTTTTCTTCTGTAGTCTAACGACTTTTATCTGAAGAAAGAAAACAAAGTGGAAAAAAAAAATCCAGAATTCGTATTATTAGAAATCAAGAAGGGAAGTAATAATGAAAATGCTGTATGATCACTAAATTCAGTTTCCTGTAAGGGAGATAACGAAGACATTTTTAAAAAATTTTCTACTTCTGGTCTAAGGGAGGCAACTGCAATAATGGCTTTAAACGTTTTTTTCTATATTAGTAGTGAAAGACAGGTGACAATTAAATATTTAAATGTAGAACATCTGCAATAGTCATTCATACATTCAATTTCATGTCCCTTGCGGAAATGATGCTGATGCATTCATTTTCTGATGGCCATCAATGATGTCTTGCGGCCATCTTGACATTGGTCTTCTCATTCTTTTTCATTTTGTACACTTCCAAGACTAGATTATTATGATGTTTAATGTGTCTAAAATAAGTTTTCTTTGCTTAATTCTCTTTACTAGGCTGGCTTCTTTAATATTAAGTTATGTAGTTTGGATATAGTATGGGTATATTTGTTTTTTTTTGTGTCCATGATATTTGAAGAATTCTTCTGTTGCATTTACATCCAAAGGAATGTATATGTGTCTCAGCTGTTGTGTTAAGTGTCCAGGTATCACTGGCATATGTTGTGATAGGAAAGATGCATGCCCTTAAAAATCTTATTTTTGTAGTTCTTTCTGTTCCTCTCCACAGACTCTTTAGTTGTTTTACTTTCTGAAGAGCGATATATGTCCTGCTTTTAATTTTCCTCATTGTATCTCCATTATTAGTTAGTAGTGATCAAAGATATTCAAAACTCTCCACTTCTTCCAATTTTTCTTCACTGATACATATTTCAGCTGCTTTGTTTGTTTTGTCAGTTGTTATCATCTTAGTTTTCTTCGCATTAAGATAGAGGTTTTGCTCTTCGCTGTTCTTACAGACTGACATAGTTAGTTTTTCCATTCTTTTTTGTGTTGTGGAAGTAATAGTGTGATCAGCATATCTAATCTCTGTATTTTATAACTTCTACTTGTTATTGCATCGTAATATTCTTTGTTTACATCTTCTCTAACATTCCTTATTATTTTTCAGTATATAAGTTGAATAAGTAAGGCATCAATATGCACCCCTGATGGACCCAATGTTTTATGTCAAACCACGTTGTTGTTTCACCATTAATTCTTACTGCTGCGTGTTGGTCTAGATACAACAGTGATGTTAATTGTATCAAATGTTTTGGAAATCCCGTTTTTTCCATTATTTCCCATAGTTTCCGGTGTTGTAAACAATCAACTGCCTTTGAGTAGTCTATGAAAAATAAATATAGATTCACATTAAACTCTCTGCATTTCTCTATTATTAATCTTATATTGAATATATGACCTCTTGATCCTCTTCCTTGCCCGAGACCAGCTTGGACCATATTGACATCTTTTTCTATTTTATTACGAATTATACCCATTATAATATTTAACAGAATTTTACTGGCATGACTAATCAGTGCAACAGTTCTGTAGTTTGTGCATAATTTCAGGTTACCTATTTTTGGAACTGGTATGAATACAGATCTTTTTCATTCGGGTAGCCAAATACCTGAATGCCATATCTTTTTACATAATGCATGATAAATTGTTGCAGATTCCTTTCTTCCTGTTCTAATAAATTCAGCTGTTATCTTATCACATCCTGGTGATTTGTTTTCATAATCTTTATTGTCTATAAAACTTCTTCTATTGTTGGTTTGGGTTCTTTCTCCTCCAATAATAATTCACATTTTTTATTTCTGCTTTCACAGTCAGTTGTTTCATACATTCCTCTGCAATATTCCTTCCATCTTTCTAGAATTTCCTTTTGTCAAGGTATTCCCCATCTCGTCACAAAGTAGATTTGGCTTAGGTGTGACATTTCTCGTCAATGTCTTCATTTCTTTAAACATTTCACTATCTCTTCCACACTTCTGATATCCTTCTATTCTTTCACAACAATCTTGCATGTTTTGCTTTTTTACTTTTCTTGTGTTTCTTCGTACTTCTTTTGTTAAAAGATTTATATTCCTCTTTGTTGTTGTTTGTCACTGTCCATTGCGTCTTCATTTCTCTACGTTATTTTATCTGTTCTAGTGTGCCTGCCATGTAAATCCATCCATTCTTTTGCGTTTTCTTTACTGGAACGACGCAGAGCCATAGTGAAAAGCGTCAATAAATTCATTTTATTTATTTATTTAATATTGTGTCGACAATTCAAGCAGTGTTGTTGTCATCTCTTTGTTTTGTTTGAGGAAAGTTAAACCTCTATATAAAATACATAACGTGACCTGTCTCTGTTGCTGCTCCGATAGAATGTCCTCATTACACTCCGTGATATGCCTGTACGTGTTCTGTATTCGACATCAGGACGTCCTTTAGTCTAGAGCTGGGCACTATTGCTTCTTTAGGAACCGATATTTTCGTTCTGAGTTCAAAGATCACAACTCAAGACACCTGCATCACTGGTATTAGAGACAACCCATATTAGCCCCGCCGCAGGCCGCTGCATCGCAGATTATGTTTGCTGGTAGTCCCTGTCACATGTTGGCGGTTTACGACGCGTTTTCTGCCACGCAGTCTAGATTTCTTGCTAGCACCTTTAATTTATCCTAGCTCCAGCAATCTTTTCACAGCTATTTTGTTCTTCCATTCCCACTCTTCATTTTCCCACAGTATGTCCAATACTTCCTTAGCAATGAACTCACTCTTTTCATTGTCAGTCTGCCATTTATTTTAGCCTGGCCAGCATGTCCGTCTGCCACATTATTGTTTGCACTCTCGCATGCCCTCAACAGTAAAGACAAGTTATTCTTGTCACAGCTTAATAGGTGAACCCATTTTTTTAGAAGCAAATCCTTCTCATTCTTACAAAGTGTACTCTTTGAATGCGTCACAGTGACACCATTAACAACATAATGGGCAACTAACAAATCCATTACAGCCGACACAGCCTCAGTTTCACTTCGCACGCTTGATGTGCTGACTTCAAAGGCTCCAGAACCCTGTGCCACTACTTTTCCATTTCGGTAGGTAACAAAACCCCAACCACTTCCGCGGTTCCTAGCCACTGAGCCATATTATTATGTGTCGGAAGACCCACAGTGACGCTGGATCGCATCTTACATTCAAAAATCACCTGCTACATTTACGGCCCTTCTTAGCAACTTGAGGTCGTCGGGCCTGCGCCCGTAACCAGCCGTCACTTTCAGGCACCTCGATAAGGTTGCATTATTTTCCGTAGGCATTTGTTTTCAAAAGAGTCTAACTTGTTTTCAAAAGAGTCTAACTTGTTTTCAAAAGAGTCTAACTTGTTTTAAAGTGAGTCTAACTTGTTTTCCAGCCTTCACATGCAAAAATGAGAGTGGATATTACATCTGAATATATTAATCTTAACTTGGTTTTTGTTTTTATAACTTTTGAATGCCATATATTCTGAAGCTCCTGAAGGTAAATACTGCTTTTGTAATTCGAATTCTAACTTCATTCCTGGCATCACTATCCTGGTCTACGTAGCTGCCGAGGTATGTAAATTGTTTTACTTATGCAACAGCTGTTCCTTCTACGTATATTTTTCCTTAGTGATTAATGCAACGTTTAATTATTTTTGTTTTTTTTTTCCGTGTTAATTTCAAGTATTCTTTTGTTAGCCAGTAAAGACAGGGAATCTGTTTTTTCTTGCATTGATTTCACATTGTCACTGATAAGAGTTATGTCATCTGCAAAATCAAGATTCCAGGTGGGTGTCATGTACCTAATCAATGTCCGTTTTATCTGTATATCTCATAGATACTAGAACAACCATAACACTTTAGACGACACAAGCAGACTCACAGACGACACAAGCAGACTCACAGACGACACAAGCAGACTCACAGACAACACAAACTGACTCACAGACGACACAAGCAGACTCACAGACGACACAAGCAGACTCACAGACGACACAAGCAGACTCACAGACGACACAAGCAGACTCACAGACAACACAAGCTGACTCACAGACGACACAAGCAGACTCACAGACGACACAATCTGACTCTCAGACGACACAAGCTGACTCACAGACGACACAAGCAGACTCACATACGACACAAGCTGACTCACAGACGACACAAGCAGACTCACAGACGACACAAGCAGACTCACAGACGACACAAGCAGACTCACAGACGACACAAGCTGACTCACAGACGACACAAGCAGACTCACAGACGACACAAGCAAACTCACAGACGACACAAGCAGACTCACAGACGACACAAGCAGACTCACAGACGACACAAGCAGACTCACAGACGACACAAGCAGACTCACAGACGACACAAGCAGACTCACAGACGACACAAGCAGACTCACAGACGACACAAGCAGACTCACAGACGACACAAGCAGACTCACAGACGACACAAGCTGACTCACAGACGACACAAGCAGACTCACAGACGACACTTTGACAATCATGGGAGACAACAGACACGTTGGTGTAATGGCTCTTCTACAGAATATTTATTAACGAAGAAAATGAGGATGACGTAAAAACAGACGATAACTACTGCCACACGGCAAGACATCTTCGCGGGCAAGAGCTTGTTTGCCATGGGGAAGAGCAACCTAAAAATGAATAGCCAACCAAAAGTCTTACTCAGAATCAAAGAAATCCCAGCTAGAAAAAAACTCCTTTCTAACGCAGTACACAAAATCGTAGAAGTTGAATACCTCTGAAAAAACCTTTGCCCTGTATAGGACAAATAACTAGGAACTCTCTACATCTACAACACTAATTCTTTGTCCTAAAATGGACAAATGATCAAGAGCTGTTTACTTCTAACAAACAACAACTGGACTGTCTCAAAATCTATGTACGCTCTACATTCTACTAGACTGGACTCAACTGAAACTGCTACTGAAAAATCTCCCTGCTCTTTCTTAAAAATAGCTTTACATTCTTCCCACACAATTCCCCGTGAAACTTTTACTTTTCTTTCACTTAGGCTGCACGAGAAAGTTGTTTTTACTTTCTCAACAATTTACAAGCGGGATGAACATCTCTCTGATTTACTTTCAGTTAGCTGAGCTTATGACACCGAGTTTCTCATTTTTATCATCCACTTTCAGAACGTTTAATCCTTAAATTACATCAGTTATTTCCCTTCTACCGACATTAAACTTTCCTTAGACTTATTCTTTCACATATTTACACAAATTACTGTTACAGGTGGCGGTCTGGTTAGCTGAGTGGTTAGGCGCTCGGTAATCACGTGGTACCGGGTTCAGTCCCGGCAGTGGGATTTTTTTCTGGTACACACCAAAAACGCCCTGGGGTTCGTCCAGCCTCTAAAAATAGGTACTAGAGAATTCTGGGAAGGTAAAGCGGCCGGGCGTGATACTGACCACATCACACTTTTATGTACCGAAGGTCATGGAAAATACGGGTCTAACACCGTGTTACCCATATGCCTTAATGGCATGGACAAGGGAATTTTACCTTGTTAACTAGTACAGATAAATGCTTGAGATGATTTCCAATTATAATAAATGACCGTTTCCCCATGCTTTTCCATGTCTCCCCACCGAGATGCTGTAAATGAAGTAAATCTAGAAACAGTATTTCAACAAAAAAGAATCGCATGCTTATAACAACAACGTTTTAGAGGGATACCAACGTGCTCAAAGTAAACAAATAAAATCGGCACATTTAATAACTGCACAATACACAAATATGTTGGTCACTGTGGTTTAAATGGGTCATCAATTAAAACTGAATGAGTAAATGCTCTAATGTAAATATTTACATGTTTATTTCTGTAAAAGGAAATATAATGTAAGGGAAGAACAGCTATGGAAGGACACGGAGCCGTTTGTTCTGATGACAGGACTTTCCCTCTATCCGCCGATGTCAGGCTACGCTGTTGACGTCAGCAAACAACGCCAGTCACGAACTTAAAAACTTCACTCTTATCTAGAACCAATTTGGTTCCTGGTCTCGAAGTATCAGGAGTCGTTTGGTAAGAACTGAGTACCCGCTTTTACCGAATGAACGACTGGGTCCCTGCTCAATTCTACTTTTGTGTTTTGGCTGCTACAGTGCCAGCAGTAGGAATAATATTCGAAGAACAAATAGCAAGGGCATTTGTGGGATATTTGAACATCTCGGACCGAGTCCTGCTGCCCGAAATGAAAGGACGTCCAATAAACCTAAATATTATACAAGTGTACGCTTCAACATCTGAAACTTCTGAAGAAGATGTACAGCTATTTTATAATGACATAGAGACAGCACTAAAACACAAGAATCACACAAAGTTACTATAGTCATGGGAGATTTTAATACCAAAGTTGGTAAAGGAAGAACTTCGGACATCGTTGGTGACTATGGACTGGGGGAGGGGGGGGAGAGGAATGACAGAGGCAGAAAATTAATTTAATGGGCAAGAATACACAGCATGGTTGTTGGACACACCTGGTTTAAACAACATCCCCGAAGACTGGCAATGTGGTGCAGCCTAGACAAAAAAGACTTTTAACCAGATAGACTACGTGCATTACTGACAACAAAAACCATGCCTGGAGCTAACTGCAACAATGACGAAGACTCTCTTTGTGGAAAAATTAGAAAATGACCAAGAACTGCGAGAAAAACACAAAGATATTATAACAAATAGATACATTGCAATAGGAAAGATAAAGAAAATATAGATGAACAATGGGCAATGTTAAGAATAATACAGATAGATAGAGATATATGGTACAGTTTTACAAAGCGATAGAGGGAGTGAGAAAATTAATCAAAACACAAATAACGAAAGACAAGCAACATCCAGTATTTCAAAGTGAGCATTTTTCGAGAATTACATATAAAATCAAACACAGCATATAATAAAAGAAGAAAAATGAAAATGAAAAACTTAGCTTTGTGGCATCCCTCCTTGTACACAATACAACAGAATGCACCCTAAAGACAAGCCTGGTAGACCACAAGCTTTGTGGCTTCCCTCCTTGTACACAATACAACAGAATGCACCCTAAAGACAAGGGAGACCACAAGCTTTGTGGCTTCCCTCCTTGTACACAATACAACAGAATGCACCCTAAAGACAAGGGAGACCACAAGCTTTGTGGCTTCCCTCCTTGCACACAATACAACAGAATGCACCCTAAAGACAAGGGAGACCACAAGCTTTGTGGCATCCCTCCTTGTACACATTACAACAGAATGCACCCTAAAGACAAGGGAGACCACAAGCTTTGTGGCATCCCTCCTTGTACACAATACAACATAATGCACCCTAAAGACAAGGGAGACCACAAGCTTTGTGGCATCCCTCCTTGTACACAATACAACAGAATGCACCCTAAAGACAAGGGAGACCACAAGCTTTGTGGCATCCCTCCTTGTACACAACACAACAGAATGCACCCTAAAGACAAGGGAGACCACAAGGAAAAACAAACTGAACCAATCGGATGTCAGCGGCGCTGAGAGGTAGAGAACGATACTGGTTGTGTGTGGGGGGGGGGGGGGGGAGAGATGCACAGCAAAGAGATCAGGAGGCAATAATACCTCTAGGCCGCTAGATAAGAAGGATGTGGTTTTTGGGTGTGTGGTTTGGGGGGGGGGGGAGCTGGGAGATAACGAGAAACTGATGAACGAACAAATGCAGCGAAATGCGCCGGGCTAAGACAAGAAAATAGAGTATAAACAGCAGAAAATGTTTGGTAATCTAAAGAAATTTAAAGGAAACTAAATATATTGTTAGTTTCAGCTCTGGGTGGAGACAGCCGGCCTGGAAAATAAGGCACTGTTCTAGAGCCTTCAGAGATTGTACATCAGAAGAACAGGAGCGGATTGCAGTAGTGACGAAGACCCGCTCTGTGGAAAAATTAGAATAAAGCAAAAGAAAGCAGAGATGTCACGTTTTCCTCTGTGGTTTCTTTGGCAAAAGTGTTTTGCGGCAGTGCTCCATGCCCTCTTGGAAATGTCGCTAAGATGTTGACGAAAACGGTCCTAAGCGTAAACCAGTCTCTTCTATATACTTCATATCGCAACGTTTTCACATAATGGCATACATGACTTGCGTGGTGCAAGTGAGGCCCTCCTGAACTGAAAACGTGGACTTAGAGTAGGAGATCTGGCTAGCCTCAATAACAAACGGGCATATGTTGCATCTATAACATCTGCAACGCCTGCTACCACAATATGAGTCCTCTGTCTTAGGGCGACTTCTAACTACAAGTGTTAAAAGAGTCCACCCATCAAAGTGTTAAGGAGATAATACCACCTAAAAAAGAAGCCCTCAAGAATAAATGGATGATAGTCGACATCTTGAGACTGATGGACAAGAGGAGGAGGAGTAAAAATAACCAAGTAAAATATAGCAAGATAAATAAAGAAATAAGAAGCAAATGAAGAAAAGCAAAGGAAATGTGGTTAAATGAACAGTGCAGACAAATAGAGGACTCTCATATTAAAGACAGCAAAAACATGCACAAGCGAATTAGTGAACTCACAGGCAAGAAGATAAAATATACCACAGGATGCCTGAAATCAAAAGAAGTTAAAATGTTAATGGTAAAAGATGATGTTGTGGACATGTGGACAGAGTACATCGGTGAGCTATATAGAGTAGAAAGACCATAATTAACACCAGATACTGAAAACTGTGATAGACCACCAATGCTTGAAGATGAAATCATAGATGCTATCAAACACATAAAGAAAGGAAAAGCGACTGGGCCCGATGTTAATGTGAAGAAAACTAAATTGATGACAACAGACAACACAAATAAGGCAGCTGAAATATATATCAATGATGAAAAAAACCGAAAGAGGAGAGTTTTGAATATCCTGGATCACTACCAACTAATAATGGAGATACAATGAGGGAAAATTAAAAGCAGGGCATATATCGTTCTTCAGAAAGTAAAACAAGGAAAGAATATATGGAGAGGACCAGACATAATTACAAAAATAAGACTTAAGGGCATGCATCTTTCTCATCGCAACATATGATTGTGAGACCTGGGACGCCTAAGAAAACAGCTGAAAAACACATATAGTCCTTTGAATGTAAATGCTACAGAAGAGTTCTTCAAATATCATGGACACAGAAAAGACAAATATATCCATACTACAAGAACTTAATATTGAAATAGATTGGCTAATAAAGAGAATTAAACAGAAAAAAATTAAATATTTGGACACATTAAATGGCATGATAACTCAGAGAAGTAAGAGAACAAATTTTGTATGATTAGACCTCGAAAAAATCGTAGACAAAGCACTTTAGTGAGAAGTGCTTTGTCTACGATTTTTTCGAGGTCTAATCATACAAAATTTGTTCTCTTACTTTACTATACCAAAGCCTCGTAGTTTCCTATTTATAAAAAATTATAAAAAATTGATAACTCAGAGAAGACCGTCTTGGAATGGTATATAATGGGGAAAAGAAAGAGAGAAAGACCAATAGGAAGATGGCTGCAAGATATCGTTGATGATCTGTAAATGGATACAACAGCAGCAGAGTATCTTGCTTACAACCGAAAGACCTACAGGAGAGCTTCTAGGGAGGCAAAGTTCCGCAAGGGACTTGAACATGACTAACACTAACATAAAGAGTATTAGAAGTACAGAAAGATCTCTGCTTATTCTTCATTGATTACACTAAAGCATTTGACAAGGTAAAACATGATGAAACTATTAAATTGTTTGAAGACATAAACATAGACGGCAAGGACCTGAGAATTATAAAACATATATAATAGCAGAAGGAAGCATCGATTCAGGTTGAAATTGAAACTAGAAAATATAATCCTATAAAACAAGGGTGCGAGAGAGATGTGTGCTATCTCCAGACCTTTTCTCTGTGTGCAGCGAACATATTCTAAGAACTATCACGACAGAATCAAGACTTTCAGACGAACATATTCTAAGAACTATCAAGACAGAATCAAGACTTTCAGACGAACATATTCTAAGAACTATCACGACAGAATCAAGACTTTCAGACGAACATATTCTAAGAACTATCACGACAGAATCAAGACTTTCAGACGAACATATTCTAAGAACTATCACGACAGAATCAAGACTTTCAGACGAACATATTCTAAGAACTATCAAGACAGAATCAAGACTTTCAGACGAACATATTCTAAGAACTATCACGACAGAATCAAGACTTTCAGACGAACATATTCTAAGAACTATCAAGACAGAATCAAGACTTTCAGACTTCTTCACTGTCTATTATCTCCTGAAGAATTGTCAGACAAGAGCAATAAATAAATACTTACATTAGATTTATTTCTCATAAAAAAATCTTACATCTTACAACATCAGAGGCCTCTTAAGGTAGAAAAATTGTGCATTTTATAAACTTAATTCCCTGAAACACACACCTGAAGAACAAAAGAAAATAAATTAATTTTATATCCACGTATATATTGGGTTTACAATAGACTTCATAATGAAAAAATGCTGCACAGGTAACACAGGTATTTACTGGGTACATGGGTCCCAAATAGAAGATCTTGATTTTGCTGATGACATAACTCCTATCAGTAACAATGTGAATTCCATGCAAGAAAAAACATAGCCTGTCTTCACTGGCTAGCGAAATAGGACTTGAAATTAACAAGGACAAAACAAAAATAATGAAAATTCCCCTTAATCAAAATGGACAAATACACATAGAAGGGACAGATATTGAAGAGGTCAATCAATTTGCATACCTTGGCAGCTACATAGACCAGAATGGTGACACTAGAAAGGAAGTTAGAATCAGAATTTCATAAGCAGCATCAGTCTTCAAGAATCTTGAGAACATACGGAATTCAAAAGTTACAAGCACAAAATCCAAGTTAAGACTATTCAATTCAAGTGTAATATTCATCCTTATTTATGCATACGAAAGCTGGAAAACAACTAAAGAAATAAACCAAAAAAATAGACTTTTTAAAACAAATGCCTAAGGAAAAGACTCGGCATCAAGTGGAACGAATTCAAGAACAATGCAGAGATAAGACAGATGACTGAACAATAACTTGCCTCATGGGTGATCAGGAAAAAAGAGATGGACATATGTTGGTCGCTTGATGAAAAGAAATGATCAGAGAATCCCAAAACAAGCTATCAAGTGGAACACAACAGGCCAAAGAAAAAGAGGCAGACCGCTTGAAACTCTGAGGAGGACATTGTTAAGAGAGGCCAAATTAACAGGCATAAAATCCCTTGATGAGGTTGAAAGACTTGCCGAAGACATGAAAGACTGGCGAACTACTTTGCCAGCCCTACGTGACGTTTAACGGCACGGGAAGGATATAAGATATATGATAAGAATAGTAGTCGGTCTCATAAAAGCTGGAGTGAACTAACAAAAACTCGGGGCAGTCGAGTCTCCCTTACCTGTGGGCCGATGGCCCTGGATAAATACGTTCAGCGCAGGCGTGGATATCGTAACAGAAAAAGCAAAAGGTATACTGCCACGGGACAGTCCAGTGGAGACAGTCCAGAGAAAAGGGGAAAAAAACCTGAAAACTAATCTGGTCAAGATGTATGTCTTCTTCCTTTTTTTCATATTACTAACTACTTTTTTGCACACAGGTCAAGAGTTCACAGTGCTATATTACACTGCTTATATTATATGCGAAACAAATTGTTTCTGTCAAGATGACAGAGAATGTGAACGATCCGTGCTTGGGTAAAGGGGTGT
Organism: Achatina immaculata; assembly: GCA_009760885.1. Classification (NCBI taxonomy): domain Eukaryota; kingdom Metazoa; phylum Mollusca; class Gastropoda; order Stylommatophora; family Achatinidae; genus Lissachatina; species Lissachatina immaculata. Next base: position 7,925,368 of record CM019714.1, on the reverse strand, counting down.
AGGACCTTGACAGGAGCGAGATCATCCATGTGACTGGTGGTTGTTCGGAAGGATATATACATAAAGATATGGAAACACTGGTTGACACATTTAGACAGAGGCAATGGACGTGAGATGTCCTGTTCGTTGTGCCTATGGATGTATTATGTATCTGCCCGTGCCCACCTCATGTGGTGTAGATTATGTAATTGTGTAGTTAGCTGGATATAGATTTCTGTATTTACGTATCGGTAAGAAAATTATGTGTATGATGTCAGTGTGATTTATCAGTATATCGGATGGGCAGCATGTTTGATTCGTCATTATGCCTTCATGAAGACTGATCTTGAGCTACAGCAACGCGGGTATATATAGGTGTGTCATGACAGCGGTAGCTGCGTGGAATAAGTACCACTGCACATTAGGTTCGTAGTGTAGGCCACGTGTAGGGCCAAGAGAGCCCGGGACTACAGGTCCATCAGGTTTTCAATCATACATCATGAGAAGTTATTATACTATGATACCGTGCTTAATTACCATTGTAATGATACCTGTCTTCTGATGTCATGTGGATGTACTTGTCAGCTGTATGTGTTGCCACCGTGATCGTATAATGAGAATAAAATGCTGTGTCCTTAATTTCTGACTTGATGATGTGTACTGTGTGCCAATATATTATGTATTGCTTGATTGAATGCTGACGATTTATGCATACTTAGCATACAGTGTACCAAGGAGGGGAGAAGCTGGGTTGGCGGTCATGATGGGGGAGCTAGATTGGCCTCGAGTATGGTAGTACATTTCCAAGGGATTTTGGTCTGTAGGAGCTGGATAAAATATCCCCTCCTTTTATCACAAGTTATACAGATGTAAACTATGCCCCATCAAGGTTTACAGAAGCATGTTACTGTAGATGATATCTTGTAGGTCATGTCCCTCCATTTCAGGTTCACAAGACTGTATTTCCTTGAATGGTAATATGTTTATAGGCTCTTCAAAGTTTAGTCAATCAATCAATCAGGTGCCGTGCCGTGTGGCGTAGGCGATCATTTCCATCCACAATTCCCTGTCTTTAGACTTGATTATGAAATTCGCCGGTGACTTTCTTCCTAGCCACGCTGACAGTCAATCCAGTCACTTCTCTCTCTCTCTCTCTCTCTCTGTCTTCCTCTGTTTCATCTTCTCTCAATTTTTCCAGTTGCCACAGTATATTCCAGTTTTCCTCTTCTCAGAAAATGTTCTAAAATCTCGCTTGTCTGCCTCTGATCTTTGCTGTAATTTGCCTTTTAACTCCAGCCTTTCTAAAGACTCCTTCATTGGTTTTTTAGCTGTCAATGGTACCTTCAACATCCTACTTATGAACCACATTTCTATGTTCTCCATTTCTCGCTGTACTTTCCTAACGTTTAGTAGTTTTTCAAAATATTCTTTCCATCCGATACATATGTTCTCTTCAGTATTTATCATGCTTCCAATACTGTCCTTCAAGCTCTGCAGAGATTGTTTATACCTTTTCTTTACTGGTCGTTGTTTTTTATCTCTCTCTGAACCTTAAGTGCCCAGGTCACATGGGGCTTCCGCACACAAATGCCTGTCTTTCGCCTTTTTTTCTGCTCTTGCCCAGGTGAGCCCTCTATTGCTCAGCATCCTTTCTGTTGTTCTTCTCCATGTCTCTTTTGGTCTACCCTTACTTCTGCTCCCCTGTGGTGTCCATCTTAGTGCTATTTTTGGTAGTGAGTTGTCAGTCATTCGGAGCACATGTCCCAACCATCGCCAGCGTCTTTCCTCAATAATTGTTGTCAGTGGTTTCATCTGCATTTCTGCCAATAAGATATTATTTCTTATGGTGTTTGGCCAAAATATTTTTTTAATTCTACGTAAACATTTAGTCTGGAAAGAATTCAACTTGTTTTCTATGGTTTTGGTGATTTTCCAGCATTCACTTCCATAGAGTAGTACACTTAGAACATTACTCTTAAATATCCTGATTTTCATCTTTATGCTTAGTTTATTTGATTTCCATATATTCTGTAGCATTGCAAAAGCCTGGTTTGCTCTAGTAAGTCTGCTGTTGATGTCCTCTGTGCTGTCTCCATTTTCTACTACTCTGCTGCCAAGGTATACAAATTCGTTGACCTCCTCCACTTCTTCTTCTTCTTCTTCGTTCACTTCTACCACCAAAAACCGCACTGTGAACCTACTGAATTCACGCATGTGGTCCTCGTTAGGTCCCGTGGTCCCCTGTGTGGTCCAAAATAGACCACACGAGTTCCACGAAAGGACCACAAGGGGTTCAGAGTATCACAGTGCTTTAGCCTGTGTTCTTGGTGGGTCTCGGAAGCGGGATTGCGTGACACCGTGGTTTTCATTGCACCAGTTTGGTCTAGGGTTGGACTTTCTCACCGGAAGACCTCGACGTGTTTGGAATATCAGTGCATCCCCGCTGGGTGAGAGGCGTAAGCCCACCCAGGCCCGAGTTGGACTTTCTCACCGGAAAACCTCGACGTGTTTTGAGATACCCGTGTATCACCGCCGGGTGAGAGGTGGTTGCCCATCCAGTCCAGGGTTGGACTTTCTCACCGGAAAACCTCAGCGTGATTAGGATACGCAGACATCCCCGCCGGGTGAGAGGTGGTTGCCTATCTAGACTTCCCTGGTCCAGTGTCTCCGACTTCAGCATTTTGCGGTCGTGGCCGCTACCCTTCCTAGTTGTGACCAGGATGGAGCTTTTGTCCAGGAGGACGAATCCTCGCCACTAGTGACTTCTACCCCTGTGTTGAGCCGGTTTAGGCATTTCCCAGTATGGGCGTGTTTGGGACGGGACCGACCTCTGGGGCAGAGGTACTGTGACATTCATAGCCTTCAAGATTCACCCCTGGTAAGAGCCGGTTTAGGCAAAATTCACCAGTATGGGTGTTTATCAGGCGTTACCGACCTCTAGAGCGGAGGTGGCATGACATGTCTAGCCATCGAGTTCCAACCCTGGTGTGTGCTGGTTTAGGCATATTTCACCAGTGTAGGTGTATTTCGGACGTAGGCGGCCTCTAGAGCAGAGGCGCCGTGGTATAGCTCTCGTAGCGATACTACTGGACATACCAGGTTAAACTTCACTTTCCACCACCTTTTCCCATCGGCGCCGCACAGCAACCTTTATTTCCGCATTTACTTCCTTAACCGGGAGGAGCTTCACTCCACGCGCGGCATTTGAAGAGTCAAGCCAGCAGTGACTTAACCTCTGGGACAAGCCGGTTCATGCATTTCACCCGATATGACTGCACTCAGGACGTGGCCGACCTCCAGACCAGAGGTGCCGTGATTTGACTGTTTGCTTCGATTTATCCTTTCAACCACCTTTTCCGCAGTGATGCTGCGCGGCAACCTCATTTGCAAATTTCTTCATTGGCCGGGAAGAGCACCGCTCCACGCACGGCAGCTGAAGATCTCGCCAACAGCGGCAGATGAGCTACCAAACATGCCACTCATCTATCCTAAGTAACTGGTTTTCAGGCGCCAGATATTCGCCCTCGCCCCTTCTCCTGTCAGTTTAAACAGTTCTGCCACGGGAAGGCCAGGAGCTGGACTTGACTACCAGAGGCTGTTTGTGGCGCGTTTGCAGTCCTTAGAACCACCTCCTCCACTAACTTGTTATCTACTCTGAGTACATTTCTGTTGTTCACATTTTGCTTCATTAACTTTGTCTTTCCTACGTTGATCTTTAGTCCTATGTTGTTTGCATTCTGGGTTAACTTGTTTATTTTATCTTGCATATCTTTGTGGTTGTTTTTTATAGAATTCCCTAATTTTCATATTTTGATGGCATGTCTGCATCTCGCTTATCATGTCTTTCATATATTGTCATTTGTTGGCGAACAACTTTTTGAGTGTCTTTACCCTGTGTGTGGTACTTTTCTTTCTGGTATTTCTCCATTATCATTAGATGTTTCACGCAGACTTTCTTTTCCTTTGACGTGTCTGTGTGAGTCCTCCTCTCCTATCTTTGTATTGAAATCTCCTAGTATTATCAGTATAACATCTTTCTGGGTCTTCTCTATTTCTCTTTCTAACTTGTTGTAAAATTCTTCTTTGACTTCATCCTCTGTATCTTCTGTTGGCGCATGCGCATTAATCATTGTTATATTTTTCTTTGTTCCCTTGATGCGGAGGCTGCTGATTTGTTTATTGGTGGCACTGAAGCCCATCACTAAGTCCCATACTTTTCTCTTGACAGCAAAACATGTCTCTGGCTTCCATCGGTATTACCTCCGTATACTAGTACCATGTCTCCTATGATTGTTATAACTTCTCTAAGCCTTCTCATTTCCTGTAATGGTGTAACGTCCAAGCCATACCTACTTAGTCCATCTGCTAATTCTTTAGTTGTCCCTTGTCTGTATAAGTTTCTTATATTCCATGTTCCAAGTCTCATAATATTTTTTGACGTTCCAAGATCGTAATCTATTTTTATCTCGAGGCTTCTCCATCTGTTCCGCAACACCAATCGTTTTTTTTTTACGAAGATGGGGTCGTTAACTGAATGCTCCAACCCCCAACCTGGTGGACCCGGGGTGCAAGTTTCATATGACCCCGACCCGAGCAAACCTTCCCAGGCTGATTGGAACTGCCAGGAGTAAAACTCCCGCTGGTATAGCCCTAGTCGTGGCTAGTATACGCAAGCTGTCACGGCACGACAAGATTTGTACTAACTGCTATTGTTAGTGTTAAATACAAATCTCACTTTACACTGTACTTAAAAATGTAATATTTAGTAATTAAAATTGATTGCATGTGAGTTTAATATTATCATCATCATATTATTAAGTGCGACTATGTTCTCAGAGTGGACAAACTTTATTCCGACAGTTACATTTGAAATGTCCGTGCACAGTTATCACGCATACAATATAATAATAATAATAATAATAATAATAATATAATAATAATAATATAAGATGAAGAAGCAGAAGAAGAAGAATTACATTTACATCTCATATATGGCATTAAGCTTTACTTTGGCGATTCAAATTTGAAAGAACTATTTAAGCTATTTATATTCTGTCACCGCTTATAGGATAACAACTTGACATCAGTGTTTAGTGCATGTTTTATGAGATCTACGATTGGAACTTGTGTTTTGTAGTGAGAGAGAAATGCCACATCCGTCAACACACTTTCTTCCGATCTTCAGTTCATTTTATGTACGTTTCTCTTTGACCTATACGCGTTCATTTAAGCGGTGTATATCACTTTCACTTTAAGAGAACTTCACCAGTCCCATCATCCCTGGCAAGCCTAGCAGGAATACTTGGATGGAGATTTTTTAAAAATGTCCTTTGTTCAAGGACAAAGAAATGTTTAGATTTTAAAATAAATAACAGACGTTTGGGGTAGTAAAGTAAGTGAGACGTTTGGGGTAGGAAAGTAAGTGAGACGTTTGGGGTAGGAAAGTAAGTGAGACGTTTGGGGTAGGAAAGTAAGTGAGACGTTTGGGGTAGGAAAGTAAGTGAGACGTTTGGGGTAGGAAAGTAAGTGAGACGTTTGGGGTAGGAAAGTAAGTTGTATATACTCTGCGGTTTCAGCTGAAGCTCACCAAGTACAACAACCAGAACTATAAGGAGATTCGAGCACATTTGTTTATATTCAGCTGCTCGTGCGAAGCATCGTCAATAACAGAGAGTCAGTCCCACCTACCTGCCAATCTCAACCCAAGCTCTGTCGAACATAAACCAAACAGGCTTTTTTTTTAGGTATGTCCATGTAAATATGGGCGTTTTAATCAGACACATAAATGGACAGGATAAAAATGCATGACTTTAAGCTCCACGGGCCTTGTGGCCGGTGCTGCATGGGGGAGTACCGGGGGTGGGGGGGGGGGTCCATCTGGTCTGACAACGAAAAGGATCATGTACAAAGCCTTGCCGTGGGTGTGGGAAAGGAGTGACAAATACAATATCAACTTTGCGTGGGGTACTGGTACACGAAAGAAAATGTCGAATTATTGCACAGAGAACAGAGACCACTAGCTGCAGTTTAAACGTTTGACTGTGACAGCAGTTTCTCTTTAGAAGTGTCCTATTAATGGATATAATCTTTCAACATGGTCACCACGGACAAATGGAATGAGCATCTGTTGGCGGAGATGTAAACACCAGAGCAAGTCCATAGCGCTGTTCACAACATCCTAAACTTACCACTTCCAGAAGCAGCGAAGAAGCCCCTGCTAAAGCTCTTACTACCGGGGAGATATCGAACTTTCTTTCCGCGTCATAAAACAACTGATAGAAAAGGGGAGGCTATTCTGAAGGAGTTTGACCTAGTACCCGTACACAAGGCACTGGAGATTCATGCGATACAAGACCAGTCGGTCGTTGGAAGCGAACTTGTCTTCAGAGTCCGTGAGTAATAGTTGGCAGATGGGTGCGTCTCAAGGCTATCCCCTTGGCGAGTATGCGCTCACACATCCGTTAGAAATCCTCTTAAGAAGAATTACCGGCTCTGAGAGGATCCAAGTTCCAGCTCGCACTTAAGATCCAGTTTCTAAAAGACATCCCTGATGTCATAGAGGAGTAGCCAGGTCCCCCGCTCCGTCACAAGCAGAAGGTTGTCCTGTAGGCCAGCCAGATCAATGAGGCGCTGGACAAGACTTTCCCCACAATCTAGAAGAGGGACGAGAAATGGGCCCAACGAGGCTCTTGTTGGATGATTATACTGATGTGACTGGAGATCGCACGATACCAGCCCATGAAAGAAGACTCCTATACCAGTGGAAATGAAAAACATGAAAGTTGTCATCAAAGTGAAAGAAAGGATGCTTTTTTGTCTCATGTGGGCCTATAATTCTGCTCTTTTCAGTAGCCAGATACCCATAAAAGCCTTGAAAATACTCAAAAGATGATGGCCTTGAATTTGCAGAAACTGATGTCTCTACACCCGTCTCCTAGGTTCCAAAAGTCGAAAACGGAATACCCATCAGCATATTTACGTGGAACAAAGATGTCATTGTACATCACCTCAGCAAGCAGCCTGGAGACATGCTGATCGAAAGGGCGGGCAAATTCCACCACACCTGGTTGAAGAACCTCAACCAGCTGCTGTACGACCAATCAGGGCGCAAACACTTCTGCGAATGTTGTCTCCACGGCTACAACAGTGAAGACCTGTTTGTGGTCCACAAGCCAGAATGTCCTGGCATGGGCCAAACTGAGATGAGGATGGATATGCCTGCAGTGAACAAGCATACCTTCCACAACTGACACAGGCAACTATAGACACCCTACGTCATCTATGCTGCCATTGAGGCACTCACCACCAAAACTGATGGGCCAGAACCCGACCTCACTAAGAGCAACACTCAGAACACGAAACATCACTAGTCATTTGGCATCAGTTACATAGTTGTCCGCTGTGATAGCCGGACCCAAAACATGTAGTATACCGGGGTACTAACGTGGTAGAACACTTTCTAGGAGCGCTTCAGGAAGAGGAGTGTAAGATGAAGGTAGTGCTGGCCAACCCGCAAGTCAGACTGATAACTGGTGGGCATACTATAACAATCACTACCTGACATGTGTATCATACGAGGAAATACAGAGGTGTCGTCTACAATGAATGTGATCTAAAGCTGAGGCTAAACCCCACGATCACAGTCATTCCAGTCGTCTTCCACAACCTGCCTGGCTATGACTCACAATGTCGTAATGCAAGCCATTTCTCAGGTGAAGAATAAAATCTATATCCGAAACAACACGCATGAGTACATCTCTCTAGGGCAGCAGCTGGTTCATGCATAGTTCCTACTGATATCTCTCGACAGTTTGGTTTCCGCTAAGAAGCCTGAAACCTTCCATATCACAATTCCGTATGAGCCTAATGACGACAGACGAAGGTTGCTTCTACGGAAAGATATGGACTCAAATGAAAAAAACGTGCTCCTGGTAGCGGTTTGCAGAATCCTGCCTCCCTCTAAAGGAATTTTTCTACAGCAGGCTCCCTGATGAAGACGTCTGCACGGCAGACTATACATGGACAAAAGTCTGGGAGACCTTCGAATGAAGCAATCTCTGGGACTGTCATGACCTCTATCTCCCCACAGATGTGGTCCTCTTGGTGGATGTCATTGAGAATTTTCGCAAGACATGCATGTGGCAGTGTGGTCTGGATGTTGCCCACTACTACACCAGCTTCGTTCTCTCTTGGGACGTATTGCTAAAGAAAACAGGTGTACAGCTAGAGCTGCTCGCGGACTATGATCAGAATGTCTTCAATGAGAAGGGGTTGTGCGGCGGTATGTCCATGGTTTCAAAATATACACCCGGACCAACAACCCAGCAGTAGAGGGCTACCACCGTTCCAAGCCAGACAATTATGTACCTAGATGCCAACAGTTTCTACGGCTGGGCAATGAGCCAACCGCTGCCTACAGATGACTTCAAGTAGATAACGGATGAGCATTTACTTTGTAACACCATAGCTGAGCAACCCAGCAGACAGGTCTACACTTTCGAGGTGGACCTAGAGTATACAGAAGAGCTGCACTAGGCTCACAACGTATACCTGCTAGCGTCGGGGCGCATGCTTGCTCAGAATATTGGATGTCAGAGATATGGAAAATGGTCCCTAACATCAACAGTAAGGAACACTACGTGCTCCATTATCGCAACCTGCGGGTTTACAGTAGCTGTTCCGTTGACATGCATCTGAAGCGGATTCACCTGACACTAGAATTCAAGTACTTTTTGAATTCCTACATCTTGGTGAACACTGCACTTCGGAGGAGGCCAACCAGCAGCTCTGAGACGGAGCTGTATAAGCTGCTCAACAGCAGTGTCTTCGGGAAGAGCATGGAGAATGTATGGCAACAGGTTGATATCAGGCTGGTGCATGAACAAAGAAAACATGCTCAGACGTCTGACAGCTAGCCCAATACATGCACGAGCAAACATGTTTGATGGCAACTTGGCGGTCTAACAGTTCTACAAAAGCTGTCTTGTCTTAAACCAACCAATTGTTATGGGTATGAGAGTTCTTGACCCCTCCGAGCACAGCACGTGGGATTTCTACTACAACCAGATAAAAGAGCAGGATGAAAAGCGCTGACATCTCTGCACGGAGATCCTTTGTTAATGGCGTCTACGACACATCCGACTACCTAGAATAGCACTTCCTTCACAGTACAATAAACAAAAAGGAGCTGGCCAAGACGGAGGACCGGTGCATTGCACGCGCTAACGCGGATAATGTGGGTCTGCGTCCCAAGGAACGTTGCATCGTCCAGGCCGACGACAGCAGCAACAAGAAGGCCAAGGCTGTGCACAAGAATGCGAAAAAGCACATTGGGCAAGAGCAGCACAAGGCGTACACCTTTTTGAAAAAGACTTTCCGCCATGGTATGACTGCGTTGCGTTCAGAGCGCCATCATGTCTGCGGACAGCACCTGAAGAAAATACCTCTGTCCCTTTTCGAAAGTATGCCCACGCTCGCGGGAAAACGGCCTATGCCTATGGTCACAAGGACATCATTTGTTTCAAAATGACAAAAAAAAGACAATGTTGCCAGTTTAAAAAACCAAGCGCCAGAGAACTTACTTCACGAAAACCAGCAACCAGAATCACTCTCACTACAGCTAACCGCAGAGCCCGTATTGTCTGACGCCTTGACTACATCAGTTGGAAAACGTGTCAGTAGAATCAAACCCTTTTTACAGATGATTCCCGCTTCAATATGTCACTTAATGTTGGCAGGGTGGTTCATGTTTGGAGACAGCAAGGAGAGCGTTTTACTGATTACATAATTCGAGACGTGGATCGCTATGGAGGAGGTTATGACATGGTCTGGGATGGCTTTAGTCGACAAAGCACGACCCCTGTTCATGTCATTCATGACGCACTGACTGCCCTAAGGTACCACTATGAGATATTTGCCGCTCCTTATTCGGCCCCCTCTGGAGATCATGAGTAGCGATACTCTCTTACAGAATGTCACTGCTCGACCTCATCGAACCTCTATCGTTAATGACTTCATTCAACACCAGGTAATCATAAGCATGATGCGGCCCCCTCCAGCTGAACACCTTCAAGTAGTTCCAGTGTCCGTTTAGAGTAATAGGTAGAATTTTGCTATCATTCATTCAGTCATTCATTCAATCATTCATTTGCATATACCTTGCAGAACTTTGCCTCCCTAACAGCACTCCTGTAGGCCTCTCGGTTGTTAGAAAGATGGCCTGCTGCTTATGTATCCATTTGCAGATCATCAACGACGTCTTTCAGCCATCTTCGTCTTGGTCTTCTTCTTCTCTTTTTTTCCATCATGTACCCTTCCAAGACGGTCTTCTCTAGATTATCATGACGATTAATGCGTCGAAAACGTTTAAATTTTATCTGTTTAATCCTCATTACTAGCCAGACTTCTTCAATATTAAGTTCTTGTAGTATGGATATATTTGTTCTTGTTGTGTCCATGATATTTGAAGAACTCTTCTGTAGAATTTACATTCAAAAGCATTTATGTGTTTCTCACCTGTTTTGTTAAGTGTCCAGGTCTCACATAATCTTGGTATACACTTTCATATTGGTAGAATTCGTAGATTTAGTTATACTCTGCACTAGTGTCTACCTTGTTTATGCCTGATAATTGTAGTCTGGTAGTATCTGTTGGTGTCTGTTTACTATTCGCTGACAGACTCTCTCCCAGGAGAGGGTGTTCACTCAGTGGCAAACACAAGCAGCTTCTTAGATCATAATGGCTTTATTGGTTCAAAATGTTGACAAGATGGCGATGACGGTGAGTTGAAACAAAGGCAGTGACAGATCCAATAACTTGACATTACGTTACAGCAGCACAACAACAAATATGATTACCGGCGTGAAATATTCAAAGACATATGGGAATTCTACAACAATCTTAAACTACAACTACTTACTGACGACACTAAAAACACAGGCTATAACCTACACTATGCGGCATTTACTCTGGACTTACTAAGACGTCGTTCTCTCTCTCTCTCTCTCTCTCTCTCAATCCTGCATTGTATTTATACCCAACTTTGCCTAGGCCATCCCGAGATCCCCTTTTCTTTTTCCGCGCGGATTTACCCAAGTTCGTTTCCCGCGCGGATTTACCCAAGCTCGTTTCCCGCGCGGATTTACCCAAGCTCGTTTCCCGCGCGGATTTACCCAAGCTCGTTTCCCGCGCTCCATGGCCAGCACGCTGCAAAATAAAAAAGGAATGAAACTGTCGCTATTAGTCACGAAATCTACGAGGCATAAGTGTTAAAACAGAAATTTTAAATGCGACTCTGGCTTAGCTACTCTCTACCTTCAAGGATCCGTATGCCATACCTCTTGGTTGTCCTTGGACGGAGAGTATCAACTAATCACGCTGCAATAGTCAATGGTGCACAGCGGACTATTTGTTTCTTCATCAAGAGAGGCAGGCTGTTTAACAGGACGTTTCTTGAAACCCTTCTTGACTTCATGCGATGAATGCATGACCGAAACTGATGGTTATACCATATTTTGTCACATCAAGAGTGAGTGATTTTCAGGCTTATAACTTTTGTACGGATTATCATATTTGCATAAGAGTTGTTTTCTTTGCTGCATATTAAATGCAGTTAATTATGAAATTATTTTTTTTATATTGCGTCCATATAATATTTTAGGTAAAGGTTTTAGCCAGTATCAGTATTATATTATCTCCCTTGCTGTTTGGAATTGCCATAGGCTTCATAATGAAAAAATGCTGGACAGGTAAAACGGACATTACATGGGTACATGAGACCCACCTGAAAGTTCTTGATTTTGCAGATGACATAACTCTTTATCAGTGACAATTTGAAATCAACGCAAGAAAAAACAGATACCCTGTCTTCAGTGGTTAGAAAATAGGACTTGAAATTAACAGGTGTAAAACAAAAGTCATGAAACTTCTCATTAACCATGAAGGACAAATATACGTAGAAAGAACAGCTGTTGAAGAAGTCAACCAGTTTGCATATCTCGGCATCTAGGTAGACGAGGATGGTGACACTAGAAAAGAAGTTAGAATTCGAATTGTAAAAGTAGCACTGTCCTTCAAAAATCTTGAGAACATATGGCATTCAAAAGTTTTAAGCACAAAAACCAACTTTTAAAATGTAATGTCCACACTCACTTATGCATCTTAAAGTTGGCAAAACAACTTAAGAAATTGACAACACATAAAACTCTTTCGAAAACAAATGCCTAAGGAAAATAAGGTGGAATATATTCAAGAACAACGCAGAGATAAAATAGGTGAGCAAACAACAACCTGTCTCATGGGTGATCAGAAAATGAACATGGACATGTCGGTCATGTGATGAGGAGAAACAATCATATGATCACCATACAGGCTACCAAGTGGAACACAACAGGCCGAAGAAAAAGAGGTCAACCACTTGAAAATCTAAAGAGGACATTGTTCAGTGGCCACAATATCCCTTGATGAGAATGAAAAACTCGCTGAAGACAGGGAATCTTGGTGAACTACCATTGAGGCCCTATGTAAATTTTAGCGGCACGGGAATGATCTAAGATGTAAGAAGTACTATAACAGTTCTGCATTGTAAGACTTTTTAAAGACTGTAAATATTATTCAACAGGCCAAAGAGGTCGAGCACATGAAAGTCTAAAGAGGACATTGTTAAGAGAGGCCAGTTTCTTATCTTATATCTTATATCCTTCCCGTGCCGTTAAACGTCACATAGGACTCGCAAAGTAGTTCGCCAATTGTTCCTGTCTTCGGCGAGTCTTTCAACCTCATCAAAGGATTTTATGCCTTTTAATTTGGCCTCTCTTAATAATGTCCTCTTCAGAGTTTCACGCGGTCCGCCTCTTTTTCTTCGGCCTATTGTGTTCTACTTGATAGCTTGTTTTGGGATTCTCTGATCATTTCTTCTCATCACGTGACCAACATATGTCCATCTCCTTTTCCTGATCACCCATGAGACTGGTTGTTGTTCAGTCATCTGTCTTATCTCTGCATTGTTCTTGAATTCATTCCACTTGATGCCGAGTATTTTCCTTAGGCATTTGTTTTCAAAAGAGTCTAATTTCTATTCTGTTTCTTTAGTTGTTTTCCAGCTTTCGCATGCATAAATGAGGGTGGATATTACATTTGAATTGAATAGTCTTAACTTGGTTTTTGTGCTTATAACTTTTGAATTCCATAAATTCTCAATATTCTTTAAGAGTGATGCTGCTTTTGCAATTCTGATCCTAACTTCCTTTCTAGTGTCACCATCCTGGTCTATGTAGCTGCCAAGGTATGCAAATTGATTGACTTCTTCAATATCTGTCCCTTCTATGTGTATTTTTCCATTTTGATTGAGAAGAATTTTCATTATTTTAGTTTTGTCCGTGTTGATTTCAAGTCCTATTTTGCTAGCCAGTGAAGACAGGCTATCTGTTTTTTCTTGCTTGTAATTCACATTATTACTGATAAGAGTTATGTCATCAGCAAAATCAAGACCTTCTAGTTGGGTCCCATGTACCCAGTCAATACCTGTGTTACCTGTGCAGTATTTTTTCATTATGAAGTCTATTGTAATCCCAAAAAGTAAAGGAGACAGCATACATCTTTGTTTCACGCCTGTTTCAATCTGGAACCATTCACTCATCCCTTCTTCTGTCTTGACTGTGCAAACATATCCATTGTATAAGTCCTTAATGATGTTGACAATTTTAGATAGTATTCCACATAGACATAAAATTCTCCATAATGAATCTCTGTGTATGCTATCAAATGCCTTTTTAAAATCTATGAAGTTCAGTATTAATGGTTTCTGCTTTTCAATATGTTCTTCAAGTATTATTCTGAGAGTAAAGATCTGGTCGAGACAGCTTCTCCCTTTTCGAAATCCTGCTTGTTCTTCTCTCATTGCTGTATCCACTATATCTTTAAGTCTATACAAAATGATCTTGGAAAATACTTTTGACACTACTAATATTAAACTTACTCCTCTCCAGTTGTTACAGTCACTAAGGTTGCCCTTTTTTTGGTATTTTAACAATGATTCCTTTCTTCCAATTAGAAGGGACCTTTTCTTCTTTCCAAATCTTGTTAAACATTCTCTGTAGTTGTCTCATGTTGTCACTATTGATAGCTGTTAGCATTTCGGGTGTTATTTCATCTTCACCTGCAGCTTTGTTGTTAGCCATTAAATTCACTGCTGTTTCAATTTCATGCAATTTAATTTCATCTAGGTTGACATTTAGTTGTGGGGCTGGTAAGTCAGTTTCATGGTTTAACAATTCTTTTGGGTGTGGTCGATTAAATATTTCTTGGAAGAAGTGTTCAGCCCATCTTTGCCTTTGGTCTTTATTTGATGTTAATAGTTTTCCAGAGGCCAATTTAGTGGGCATAAAATCCCTTGATGAGGTTGAAAAGCTCGCCGAAAACATTAAAACGTGGCAAGCATGCGAGCCCTGTGTGACTGTTAGCGGCGTGGGATGGTAAGATGAAAGAAATAATATTCATGTAGGAAGATGAAGAAGTATATTTTAATTAACAGTAGTGCTAGAAAAACAAAATTGTGAAGTGTGCTATATGTTGACTTACTTCAGTTGTATTAACTTTCTGACGTCAGTGAGTTTTGTGCCAAATTCCTTTAGAAGAAGTAGAATGAAAAAAAAATGTGCTCAGATTTTGATGACACGATGTCTAATGTGTTTACCCATCTTAGTTATCATCTACAAGTCGTATGTTAAAATTGAACCAATTCATACTCCAAAATTATTTCATGATCATGTTCTAACACTTCAGTTTAAACATGCCTCATTCGTGATGCTCTTATATAACTGTTGCTTTTAGAATTTTATATGTATGATTTTTTTTTCAAATTATGCAAGACTGCATTTTACGTAACTCCAAAATAGCATAAGGGGGTTGTGTGGATATTTGACAAGATGGTGATACTTACAAGAGTGACAGTTTCTTTATCTGAATGTCGCATGTTGCTGTTGGTATGTGTTATGATGAAAACTCACGCAGAAGGTAAGTCTCTGTAAAGTGATTGCTTTTTGTCAGAGAAGTAAATATCATTCATTCATTCATTTGCATGTCCCTTGTGGAACTTTGCATCCATAACAGCACTCCTGTAGGCCTCTCGGTTGTAAGCAAGATGGCCTGTTGCTAATGCATCCATTTGCAGATCATCAACGATGTCTTGCAACCATCTTCGCCTTGGTCTTCCTCTCTTTCTTTTTCCCAGTATGTACCCTTCCAAAACGGTCTTCTCTAGATTATCATGACTTTTAATTTGTCTAATATATTTAAGTTTTCTCTGTTTAATACTCTTTTCTAGCCAGCCTTCTTCAATATTAAGTTCTTGTAGTATGTATATATTTGTTCTTTTTGTTTCCATGATATTTGAAGAACTCTCGTGTAGCATTTACATTCAAAAGCATTTATGTGTTTCTCAGCTGTTTTGTTAAGTGTCCAGGTCTCACAGGCATATGTTGCAATGGGAAAAATGCATGCCATTACAATTCTTAATTTTGTAGTTCTGTCTGTTCCTATCCACATATTCTTTAGTTGTTTTACTTTCTGAAGAGCGATAGATGTCCTCTTTTTAATTTCCAACATTGTATCTCCATTATTAGTTAGCAGTGATCCAAGATATTCAAAACTCTCCACTTCTTCTAGTTTTTCCTCATTGATACATATATCAGCTGCCTTGTTTGTTTTGTCAGTTGTCATCAATTTAGCTTTCTTCGCATTGAGATAGAGGTTTTGCTCTTCGCTGTTCTTACGGACTGACATAATTAGTTTTTCCATTCCTATTTGTGTTGTGGACAGTAATATTGTGTCATCAGCATATCTAATCTCTGGTCTTTCATAACCTCCTATTGTTATGGAGTAAATCTAATGAAGAAAAATCTAATTCAACTCAAATTTCGAAAATGGCGTGTGGCTTTTAGTTACACTTTCTTGTCTACGATTTTCCTTTCGTTTTTTTTTTTTGGTCTTAAACATTCTCATGTTGCCCTAATACTGCACATTCTAATTAGCTGTAGCTCAGCTTACTTCTCTGTGATGCCTTACTCTTAAAGGAACACCACTTACTCTGTGATAGGTGGACATTCGTACACACGTGGGTGTTGTTCAAGACAGTACAAGCGGGATGTCTACTAACATCCTTCCCTACAACTGTATGTAAGCGACTCTTCAGTCCCCATGTCCTCTACCCCTTTCATAATTACTGATCAAAAGTTATCAAATTATACCTCAGTTAGGTAACTAAAGATACAAAAGTTGGCTGTCTGAGTTCTGATTGATATTACATGATTTTTATATTACTATTAGTTAATTACCCGGCGTTGCTCGGGTATTTATTTATCCCACTCGACAAAGTTATATTCATTTCCACAATCTTCTAGAAGGTTCCTCAATGTTCTGTTCATTTCCACAAACTTCTAAAAGGTTCTACAGAGTTCTATTCCTTCTATTCGACTAAACGTGGGCTTAAGTGTCATCAGGACTGTCACCAATCAGCTTAGCGACGCTGAACGCTATGGATTCGACACTAATCTCAGTCAGTTTGTACATTTTACTGTTCACCACTTCTCACCCCCCGCCCCCCCCCCCTCCAATGCCGATGGAGGATGAACTTGTAAGTGTCACTATTCATCTCAGCGACAGTAATATCAGTCGTTTTCGAATAACTGTACATGTCACCCATCTCACCCCCACCCCTAGGACCCCATGCTGCATGGGGGCTGAGCTAGGACTTAATCGGAATCTGGAGTGTCACTATTAATCTCAGCAACCCAGAAAACTATGGATTCGACACGAGTATCGCTCATTTTCTATTATTTTTACATGTCACCCAGACCCTTAGGGGTCATAGGGGTATCCTATGAGTGATCTAACCTCCACTGTGCATTGCCCAGATTGTAAGTTATATGTGTGCATCGTTTGGTTGAAATTACTACAAGCGTTCCAGCATGATGCTCAAACATACAAACATACACGCACACTTATATATATATATATATATATATATATATATATATACAAAGCACAAAAACAAGTTAAGACTATTCAATTCCAGTATAATATCCACCCTCATTTATGCATGCGAAAGCTGGAAAACAACTAAAGAAATAGAAAAGGAATTAGACTCTTTTGAAAACAAATGCCTAAGGAAAATACTCGGCATCAAGTGGAACGAATTCAAGAACAATGCAGAGATAAGACAGATGACTAAACAACAACCAGTCTCATGGGTGATCAGGAAAAGGAGATGGACATATGTTGGTCACTTGATGAGAAGACATAATCAGAGAATCCCAAATCAAGCTACCAAGTGGAACACACCATGCCAGAGAAAAAGAGGCAGACCGCGTGAAACTCTGAAGAGGACATTGTTAAGAGAGGCAAAATTAACAGGCATAAAATCCCTTGATAATGTTTAAAGACTCGCCGAAGACATGAAAAACTGGAGAACTACTTTGCGAGCTCTACGTGACGTTTAACGGCACGGGAAGGATATATATATATATAATAGCAAACATACTCTTGGATGGATGCTGAGGTATGTGTAATGTGGGGTTGTCCAGATGCTATGAAGCTGGAGTCTGAATTTTGAACTTTGAACTTTGAGTTACTAGTATGATTGCTTGATTGTTATAGCTCGTGGTTAAAATAACAAATCTCGTTTTCAGAATGTGATAAAGAATGGTTCGGCAATGACTGTAATTTCCAGTGTCACTGCACCAGTGCCGACTGTAGGAGTACTGGAGAATGTATTGGAGCATCCAGATGTGAAGATGGGTTTTTCGGTCCTGGATGTCAGTACTGTACGTTTTTTTTTCTTTTTGTAAACTGATCACACTTTTTATTTTAAGAAAAAAAAACCAATCAGACTATACAAAAATTGATATGATTCAAACCAAACAAAATTTTCTCCAGGGAATATGGTTTACAGAGACAGTGACAGCAACACACCTGCCTACTTGAAAGACCAGGATGAGAGGACCTGTAACGAAGACGAAAAAGCAACTTCGGTGAAAGTTATCTTGAGGAAACCAATTAGGTTTTCTTGGCTCCGTTTACATGTTAACGATCCAAGTAAGTTCTTTCAACTGTCAGGTTATGATTGTGTGCTTTGTGTACGTATATGTATGAGATTATTGAAGAGCTGGTTTTGTCTTACATATATATATATATATATATATATGTATATATACATACATATATTTTGGGCGTACAGTTAGAACATATTACCTAATCTATTATCTAGTGTTTTGAGAATCTAAAACCTAATAGAATAAGCGCTAAACAGAAGCTGAGTTTGTTCTTGTCATCTTCCAACACATCTTACAACAATTTAACAAATGTCCAAACTCAAGCATATAATTCTGTTGCAGTGAACTTACTATATATATATATATATATATATATATGTATATAATATAGAAATTCTCTTCATAGATGTTTCTCACACAAAGCAGGGAAAACCCTAATCTCATCTGACAAGGAAATATTTCCCGTCATAAAAGCTTTAAATCTTCCACTTTTTTGTGTTGAACATTGACTTGAATAATAATACAATAATAAAAGTCTTAACTTGGAGTTTGAATACTATGATCTAGCATATGAGTATGAACAATGTGCACATTTGTACATGCGTATGTGAAGGCGTGTGAGAACCTTCTCCGGTTGTGTGTTCTTGCCTAATGCTCTTAATTGTATATAAAATATAAATTAAAGAAAAAAAACTGTTAACCCATTCCCTGCCAAGGCTTGTACTTTAAACCAACACTTAAATTCCTTGTACTCACACAACCTGCACAAGATTTATAACAAAAGTATTAATCTCGTAGTGTGTTTTACTGCAGAGATATGATTACATATTTCAGTTGTTTTTTTTTTCACCTGGAGGTAAACTGAACAAATTTAGTTTAAATCTTGGGACTGGAGTAAAATGTCGAAATCAGAGAAACTTTACTGTTAGCAAGACTTCGATGGATGTTACCTGCGATGAAATCTCAGAATTCACTTTCCTAAAACTTATTGGAGATGTTGCACCGCATGTCTGTTCTTTATACATCAGTGGAGGTATCTATCTAATTATATTATATATATTTTTTTTAATCTATCTGTCTCTTTTTCTCTCTGTCTTTCTCTGACTGTCTGTGTGTTGGTATGTCTGTCTGCCTGTCTGTCTGTCTATGTCTTTCCGTCTATCTATCTATCTATCTATCTATCTATCTATCTATCTATCTATCTATCTATCTATCTATCTATCTATCTATCTATCTATCTATCTATCTATCTATCTATCTATCTATCTATCTATCTGTCTGTCTGTCTGTCTGTCTGTCTATATATCTCATTACTAGTTTATATGTTATGAGAAATAAAGTAAAATAGCAAACCTATGTATAAGCTGTCAAAAGTATATATTTTTATTTACCCATAAATATTTTATTTTTATAAATTATAAATTAGAGAAAAGCTATATTAATTAAAACAAAGAAGTAGTAAAGGAAAAGACATGTAAAATACTCACCCATCATCGTGTGCATTTGGAGTAGCCTTTTACTTTTTTCTACCATTCTTTGCTTGAATTGTTTCCGTAGTGAACTATCTGGCGACTGGTACATTGTGTTTCCACACCCTTTGAATTGCTCTCAATTCTGCCGTGATGAATTCTTTATATTTTTAGTTGTTTTATATTTATAGCACGGATTTGGGAGAAAAATCCTGCTACGTAGTTGTGTTTTGTATCAGTTGTATAGTGTTTCTCAGTAAAAGTATCATTCCTCGAACGCCATGATTTGCTTTATTACACCTTTTCTAATGTTTGTATCTACATTCCGGAGAATATTATACTTCTCAAATACTTGAAATGCCTCCATTGTTACAAAGCTTCATTGTGGCGAAAAATCTTCATTGATTTCTTCTCTGACAATGGTCATTATTTTTAGCACTGATTTTGATATTGTTATTTTATATGTCCTGTCTTAGTTACGTTTGTTCTGTTTAGGTATTTCTCTGATATGGCTATTACTAGTTGGTCTTCAGCAAAAATAGAGTTCGATAATGATTCACATATTGGATGTTTTCTGAAATGCTTTGTGAGCTTATCAAAATTATTTCTGGAGTTAGACTATCGAAGGATTCCATAGGGTTATACTGCTCTAATTCCTTCGACTTTTTAGATATTGTCAATGTGTGTTACGTATAACTAAGCAGAGTACAAACCCTAGCCTCACTCCAGATTTCATGCTGAATGATTTCTGCATGTGTTTGAACTGTGCATTGGCTGCTCTCGTATAGGTGACTGCATATTTTATGCAAATGTTTACCGATTTTATCATTGTTTAGGTATGCGCACAGTTCGTCACAGTCCATTGCAAGAAGTGTATTTTCTTGATTTACACAGGCTGTGTACAGTATCGGATTGTATTCGACGGACTTTTCAGTTATATGTCTTAGAGAGATGATGGCGCCTGCACATCTTCTGTTTTTTTCCTAAATCTCATCTGAGGTACATTTATCTTTTGTTAAGTCATTGACCTTAGTTTCCAGGACCTTTCACCATGTAATAGTTGCATTCTTCTTTATAGCCTTTTTTTCTTTCAGAATGTGGTTAATTATTGTATTTCTCCAATCCTGTGGTGTCTTTTTGTTTCTGCCTTTTCAGTTTGTCAAGTTTATATATCCAATCTGTTACAAATCATTCGCACGTTTGATTAATTCATTGCGTATTTCATCACATCGAAGAGTTTTCTTTATTTGGATGGTTCGTATAGTTTATATAATAGAGTCACGTAGTCACCAAATCTACTCGAGTGCCTAGAGTGCAGAAATCCCGCCCCTGGAGTGTAATATTCTACAATGATAGAGAGAAATATAAACGAAGTTATTGAATTTCTACTGTGTTTGATATGATATCATTCATGTTGCTGTCTGCCTGACTGCTTTTATTTTGCTACTACTTGTTAATGGATAGGCAAAATGTGTCACTACTGTATTCCCATAGCAACACAACAACAGTTTCTAGGCTCGCCACTACTACAATAACACCAGTGTCACAAAGATCAAGAACTGGACTCCATTCGTTCAACTGGACCAGCAGAAGAAGTTCCAACAACTGAAGAACTCGAAATATGTTTAAACGTTGAGAAGAGTTATTAATGAAGGAAATGAGGATTAACTGATCAGTGATAGGATGAAGCCAAATGGCTTGAAAAGTAGACAAGTATATGATTCCGGGCGTGCTCACTTCATTGTGAAGAACAACAGCACTACAAGACTAATTGAAAAATATACATACTCACATACTTTCCACAAGAACCACACAAACCAATGTATTTATAAAACACACAATAACACTCTACATCCTGAATGTAGCACAAGTAACCACGTGTCGTCCTAACAAGGACAATAATGACAGCTGACACAACTGTTACATTTTAATTCTGAGTATTGTTCTAACTACACAAAATCATTCCTCAACAAACTGCACAAAGTTGAACTAACTTTGACTATCTACACCTCCTAACTGAATATAATCATCAAAAGTACTTCAATCCTAATCTAATCATATCATCCTGAATGTCCTGTAATCTGTTCATCCTGAAATCGTGATATAGACTCCTTGCAAAGTCCCCAAGATTTCTGAAGCTTCCGTCACGTGAAGCTCAAAATAAAAAAACCAAGCTTCAAGTAAAGCTCAACATCAAAAGCTAAAGATAACTTAAAGCTCAACATAAAAAAGCTAACATCAAAAAGCTAAAGATCAAGTAAAACTAAACATTAAAAAGCTATAAAATCAAGTAAAACTCGTCATCAAAAAGGTAAAAATCAAGTAAAGGTCACCATCACTAAGCTTAATATCACATGAAGCCACAATTTTATCACTTGACCGTTGGTTCTCACAAAACCCATAATCTCCTTGCGAGTTCACATGTCTCTGACAACCCCCTCTGTCACCCAAAGTTTGACACTTGTGTCCTATAATTCAAATTTCCACTAACATAAAATCATACATCCCGTGCAATTTACACTCGGCACCTAACTTCTTGACACTTGAGTTTACTATTTTTAGACTCCTCAGTTAATGAATGAATGAATGAATACTCTTTATTTTTAAAGGGTAAAGAATTGGGCACCAGGCCCGTCTTACATTCTGCCCTTCATCACTCCATCTTTCATTCCTCACACACACAGAAAAGCCCAGAGACACAGGGGGAACGGGTACTAACAAAGGGAGCAAACCTGCACGTTTTAAGAATTCTGTCACTCAAACGAACAAAAGTCCAAGCCATCTGTCTCTTTACTGCAGAATTCTGTCACCTTTACATAATTTCAGCTGGTGACTAGCTCGAGTTCTACTAGCCCACTGTTTTGGTATCTCGACAGTGAAACACAGACAATACTGAACAGTGCAAGTATTTTCTCCACCATTCTAGGAAAAGCTTTTCTCTGCACATTGTCTCTCTGTTAACATCCTTCACAATCTCCGGTGGATTAAAGTGCTCTGCTTTTTTTCTGATTAATTCGATCGTTATGTACAAGTTTTTCGTAACCTCTTTGTGGTTGTTAGTTAAGTTTTCACAGTTCTCTCGTCATTATATTATCATTACGTATTTTGCTGCACCCCTTAATTTTCTCTTCCAATTCGGTAATCAACGTATATCTTACTCATTCATACTTCTCATACATTCTGTTTATTTATTGCAATGTTTTTCTTCTTACTATCTTTTCACTAGGTCGTCTGCTATCTCCTTTTTTTTCTTAGTGCTACACATCTGGAAGAATAAATGACAGACTGCAGATCATACAGAGGGATTTTCTTGATCAGTCACGCAGAGATATTGTATGCACAGATTTTAGAAGGCAGAACAAGACAATTATAGAACCTCAGTTGAGCGAAACACAGTTTGGATTCAGGAAAGGAAGAAGCTGCACTAATGCAATATTTTTTTTTTCATTCCGACAAGCCTGCTAAAACGTTATTGAATATGATCAAGAACTTAACAGCATCTTTCTGGACCAAGAAAAAGCATTTGACAGTGTTAACAGAAACAGATTGTGTACAGTATTTGAGGAATATGGTGTACCAGGACATTTACTGGAAGACATGTATACACAAATAGTCAAAGTGCAATAAGAAGTAAGGGTAGACCAAAGGAGACATGGAGAAGAACAACAGAAAGGATGCTGAGCAATAGAGGGCTCACCTGGGCAAGAGCAGAAAAAAAGGCGAAGGACAGGCATTTGTGGAAAACCCTTTCGGAAGCCCCATGTGCCCTGGGCACTTAAGGTTCAGAGAGAGAGAGAGAGAGAGAGAGAGAGAGAGAGAGAGAGATTTATAATCTGTGTGAACAGAGTAACGGAAGAAGCAAACCTAAACCCAGTAGAACTGAACGAATTTATGTTCACAAACGACCATTGAATAGCACACAGGAACTCAAATTGTTTACAGGAGCATATGAATAATCTCCATCAGAGTTGTAAACATTATGATATGAAAACCAACATTGCGAATCATAGACCGTGAAAGTTAGCAGAATGCAAGCCCATTGAAAATATATAATGAAGATAGTAAAATCCAACAAGTGAAAGAATTCTAGTATCTTTGATGCGTGTTCACAGAAGATGGGCAGCTTGATAAAGCAATTGATGTTAGACAACAAGAAGCTAATATTGTTGTATATCAACTATTCCTGATGATTACACACTCCAACATTATATTTGAAAGTAAGAGAAAACCTATTAACAATATTGTTATACCACCACTGTGCTACCAATGATAGACATGGGTACTTACTAAGAAACAACAGAATAAAATAACCACATGTGAAATGAGATGTCCTAGAAAAGCAACAAATGTCACCAGATTTCACAAGCTAAGAAATGACACCATAAGACAGATAGTAGGAGGTACATAATTTCTACGACACACAGAGAAGCAATGAATAAAGTGGTTCTGCCAATTAATGAGAATGACATACTCAAAGGCAGCAGTGAGAGCCTTCAACCAAAGAACTACAGGACGCAGATCAAAAGAAATATCTTAAAGAAATGGAAAGATGGTATCAGACAAACACACGCTAATTATGGCATGACCTCCGGTGAGACCACACATTTGACTAAACAACGCCAAATGCGACTCCCTTCAGCACTTCCCGGTACAAGGAGAACGATAAAGGAAGTCAGTAGAAGTCTGTTACTTCTTAAACACTTGTTACCTTCCTATCTTGCTCACATATCACATCAGTTCCAGCAGATCTGATAAAAACACTGATTCTGTTAACTTCTGTGGGTGATAGCTGTTTACTTCTGTGGGTGATAGCTGTTAACTTCTGTGGGTGATGGCTGTTAACGTCTGTGGCTGATGGCTGTTAACTTCTGTGGGTGATAGCTGTTAACTTCTGTGGCTGATGGCTGTTAACTTCTGTGGGTGATAGCTGTTAACTTCTGTGGGTGATAGCTGTTAACTTCTGTGGGTGATGGCTGTTAACTTCTGTTTTAAAAATTCCCAGGTCGGAACGTAGCTTTGAAAGGAGACGTGGAAATAAGTCCGAGGCTAGCTTCACTTCTGATTGTGTCGAGACCGGAATACGTAGTGGACGGAAGCATAACATTGTGTTACTCAGTTCAAATGTTGTTCGTAGAGTTTAAGGTTATCGTTGTGCTCAAGGTGCCTTCGATTCTAACCAGAGTGATTGTATACAACAGTAAGACATACTGCATTTTCTATTCTGTTTGGCACATTGCTTCTCATTCTGAATGATTATTGGTTCCACAGCATATAATTTCGAATATGTATAATTTATACGATATTCGTTAGAACGCTAGTTTGTACTCGTATATATTTTGAATATTATAAATATTTCTAAATGACACAAAGTACAAACATTCGACTGAATATCATAGAAATGATAAATCCAGTACGCAATAAATCCAAATAAAATAACTTATTCTAACAGAACTGCACAGAGATAGAAGTGTGTTGTCAGGTTCATTTATTTGTCATCTAACAGCATGGACTACTTAAGTTTATATGAAAGCAAACTAACATGGTAACATTCGTCTAAATGATGGGAGTTTAAGGGGATAATAAATCCAAGACAATTTTTTATCACATTTTTCACTGTCCAAAATAAGCAGGTTATGTGTGTTCCTGCATGTTATAGCTCATTCCCGTCCATTTTTAAAAATGGTGTTCAGTAATAGATTACTCTGTCGACCTCTTGCTCTCTTTCTGCTTTTCAACCTGGTAAGGCTTTGTGATTTACATTTTATATTATGCCTCTTGATGTGGCGAGCATATTTTAACTGTCTAGTTTTATATTTTATCCTTAATACCCTTTTTTAATGTATTTTCATTTAGCACTTTGTTTTCATTTTCGCTTCATGGAGTTAGCTCTGTTATTCTATGTAGCAACTGTTTAAAAATCTATGATTTTAAAGAAAAAGTCTTGTTTAGTGTATTTGTTTATACATTACAGAGCAGAACAATTGAACAGCGTAAAACATTTGTACACATAGGCATGGAAGATTAGATGGAAAGTGATACTTAGCTGCAGTCTGAAAGATCAGTTTTGGTTACACGCTTGGTATGGATGTACTCTAGGAAAAACAAATTTTATAAAGAAGCACATTTCTTTACTTGTCATCTGTTCTTTGTTCTTGTTATAAAGATAAAGAATATCTAAATTTCTCTATTCAACGCATATTCATATTTGAATTATCAATCCTGTGGAATTCTGCTGCGCGATAGCGTTACATCTTACTGCCATACATCAAAGTAGGTTCCACATGTATATGTTCAACTTTATGTGGTAGAAGTAAAGTTAGTAACAACAACAACAACAAAACATACATTTTGGTTTGTATTCTTCAGCCGCGCTGCTGGACATGACATCATTTATAGTTCAAACTTTCCATTCTAACGGCCGTGTGTTGGATGCTTATGTTAACCCAAAGAGCAGGGCAAGCCCAAGCTATGACATTACTTTGCATTCAAAGACGCCTGTCAAGAGTATTGAAGTGTCGAAAGTAACTAAAGATTTTAAGGATTATTTCTCTTTGTGCGAAATACAAGCATTCAGTGGTAAGTCTTCTGATTGTTGACAAGAGATTTGAGTTGTTTATAGTTTTGGCCATGCTTTGATTCTTAAATAATAGTTGCCTCCCTTTACCAGCTTTTGCAATATTACAGCAATTAATACGTTTCATCATCAACATTATTCATATGGATCACTATAGGGGAAAGGTAGCGAGGCAAGGGAGAAATAGAAAAAGTTGTGGATTCGGATAGATCAAGAACGTGAAAAGTCTTGGTCACATTTATTCCTTCAAGTCTCCACCTTACTGGTTGCATCCTCCCATGATCCTAACAAAATATGCCTCCCAGTTTCATAAAGACTCGTTTTTGCTCCCACATAGAGAGGGATATTCAGGTGTTAAGTAACATTCCCAGCCAACATCGTGTAGAACAGACAGTTACTGACAAACTCTGGGGGACACACAGAGAGGGATATTCAGGTGTTAAGTAACATTCCCAGCCAACATCGTGTAGAACAGACAGTTACTGACAAACTCTGGGGGACACACAGAAAGGGATACTCAGGTGTTAAGTAACATTCCCAGCCAACATCGTGTAGAACAGACAGTTACTGACAAACTCTGGGGGAGCGAAAACAAGTTTCTTCCTCAGATGACTGGTCCGGTTTAACACGTGAAATGTCACTGTTGTGTTTAATCAGTCACCGAACTCAATTCATCTATATTAAGTTTTGATCTTTAGTCAGAAGTGCGCATGGTGGAGCTAGGGAATGTTTAATCGTGATGTGTTGGTCAAAAATAAGGAGGGGAGAGAAGGAAACGCGAAAAGAGTAGAAAGTGATACAATATCAGTCTAGCAGGGAGAAAGTGGAATATGTGTTTAAAGGTGTGGTAGAGAGGCTGTAATATGATGCTATGAGTAGATTATGTGTTACATATGAGAAAGGAGTGTAACTTAGTTCAGAGGGATTATGACTATGGAGGAGTAGAATGTTTGATGTAACTAAATAGCCAGTTCAAACCATGTGGTTCCAGCGTCCCATATTCCCTAATTTAGCAGTTCTCAAGCTCTAGGCGCTTCTTTCATGAGCATGACATTGTTTGCTGGTTGTTATCAGAAAATCAGATTTGTCTCTGTGATTTACTTCTAACAAGCCATAGCTTCTCTCAAGCTACAGCTAAAGGCTCCGTTCATTTTATTTTATTCTAATTTTTCATTTCTGTTTTTTTAAATATCATTCATGTGAATTTAAATTTTATATTCGCTCTCTATTTCTCTGTCCTGTGTGTTTTTGTATAGTTAAGATTTATATCGAAATATCACAACTGTATACACGTTAAGTAATAAAGATGTTCCTACTGTTTTCCTAGTTTATACATCTTGTTTACGATTGTATTTTATTAATGGATCTTAAAATATTAAAGAAATTGATAAAAGGCATATTTGCCGTTCATATTACGAGTATAAATTAATGATCTTCTGGCGGAAAATTCTGTATTCTGTGTTTTCCTTTTATTGTAATTGTTTAATTACATGTGAAAGAAATGGATGATAGATGGGAATGAAGAGAAGAACAGATCGTAGGCTAGACATGATATGATTAAGAACCTTCCAAGAACATTCAAACACCCATATCTGCAATGTTGTAAAATATAAACAGTTTTAATAATAGACAATTATGTGTGTTATATATTACTACAATAGTCTACGCATTAGCAAAATAGGAACTAATAATGATCGAGCTTACGGTTCCATACGACACACAAATATGGGAACATCATTCACTCAAATGTGAGAAGTACAATGATCTGGTCAAACAACTGAGGCAGGGGGCACGAGTCAGGCCAAAAGTGACAGCTGTAGAAATGGGAGCGAGAAGATTCGTAGCAACATCAGCATACCCCTATGTAAGCAACTGGCCATAAAGGGACAAGCAAAAGCAAGAGCATTGAAAAGCCGTTCAGAAACAACAGGAAAGGCTTCATGCTGGCTGTGGAGTATGCGAAACGAGCATTCAGAACTTAAATTATTTCGTTTGTCAAAGCCAATACCGGTCCTCCTTAGCTAAATCGCTAAGAAGCACTATGTAGTGCAGTGCTAACTGGAAGGTCACGGGTTCAGTTCCGGGATGAAAAAAAAAGCAACAACTCACAAGACCTCTGGGAGTCATGACCCAGAGGGGCCCATCCAACTTAGAATTTTAATAGGGGAGAAACATTTGTGTGAGGGGTAGGGGTACTTCCTCTGATGATCTGAAGGAGCTATGTTGTTGTTCCGTTCTCTACAGTAGAGGTGTTTCCTGCCTACAATAGTGAAGAACTCAGCCAAGAGATCTTCGATAAACACTCTCGACAGCTGATATGGGCCAACCTCAAAATCGTCTTCTTATATCAAAAGTGCCAGCAGTGTGTATTAAATATACTAGACACATTACAGGCCTAACAGAAAGATTATGTATGGGTTTTGGGAAAGAAAAATATTGATTGATATCTTTGAAGAAATGTAATGGTAACTGCGAGGTTTTTTCTACCCTTTTATTGAGAGGGACTATCTCACTATATATGAAATAATGACGTAGTACATTTTGTAGTTTGCTTTTTTATCCAATTATTTATCTCGTAATCTTGTGTGGGTTGTATTTAGTAGTATAATAAAATGCATGTTTTAAGTCCTTCCTCCTTTAATCTCCTGAGATATTAGTGGGTGCGCGTCGATGTTCTGATTCATTGTCGAAGCATTAGCTTATAACCAGGTGGTTGTCATATAGTGGAAAGATAGAATGTAGCATAGCCTTGTAATTAATGATTATAGTTGTTATTATTATTAATGAATATGGTTACGAATATATTGTAAGCATAATGGTAACATCTTATAGCAAAAGAAAAAGTACATAGGAAAATTAGAACAAGATAGAAAAACATACTTCCATGACACTAGTGTGACTGGACGTTTACACAAGTAAACAGAATAGAAAAGACAAATAGAAGAAGCAGACACAATGAAATAGTGAGGACATAATAAAACCTCCGACACGAAAGAGCAGGATAATCACTTAGGTAAATAACGATTGTTAGACGAAATTGACGTAGACTGACTTGCATGACACCTATTAAGTGACACGTGTTAGGACTCTATCGCACACGGTTTTTAAATAAAGGAGTGACCAACTCGAACAGCTGACCAATTAAATATGTAAATACTTGGCCTATGGACAATTGACTTACGACATATAAGTCACAGGGCAGTTTGAATGACAGACAATAAGAACGCTCGTGGGAACCTGTGGACATCTGAAGGGTGGAGACAAAATGCTTACTGGTTAATCCATCAAGCTGGACTTTAAAATAAAAAGCCGAGCGAAGAGACAGGAGAGATGGAAGAAGTACGGAACCACAGGAGAGAGGAGACAGAGGAGGCAACCTGAAGATAGAGGAACAAGGACGGTCAGTGAATAGAAAAGAAGAGAGGGATAGACAATCAGAGAAGAGCAGAAGAAGGAGAACACATACCAGAGAAGACACGAGAGAGAAAGAAGACGTAGGTAACGACAGATGGAACTGAAGGACATTTAGAGCATTGGATTCTCAGGAAAAGCAGTTTCGAAGAAGTGATTTAGGACAGACTGAAGATATGTTTCAAGTGATTCAAGTGATTACGAAGAACTGATACTTTTGAAACTTCGAGTAAAGAGAATTCAGATGATAAAGTTGTTGACCACGTGTAGCAGATCTATTAGAAAGCAGAGTTCAGAATCGTCCTAATATCACGTGTAGAATGTCTTGAAGTTTAGAATATAGACGAAATGCTGCTTGTAGAATATGATAGAGTGAGATGATTGTGAACAAATGATTAAATGATTCAATCCAAGGGATGTTATCGACAATACATCGTGAACATATTTGTCAGAATTAAATAATGCAGTGAACATTTCATCGGACTTGCTCTGGTCGATTGAATGTGGTAAGTTTTGTGAAACCTGTGATGTTTCAATCAAAGTGCATCTGTAAGCTTCAATACTGTATAATTATTCTATAATATGGAACTATTCAGCAATATATAATTAAAACATGTCAATATTATACTGGTGCCGGTGACTTTTTTCCCGACATTTGGGAGGAGGCGGTCAAGGTATGTCAGCGGCCACAATGGCGGAGTGTTAGCTACCAGCCATCACGTGCTAGAATGAACTGATGTGATTAGACAAAGAATATTGCTTTCTTTAACTGCGGTAATAAGAAGTCATTAATATTATCAACATTAACAACGAAACCAACACGGATAGGACAATGTGAAGTACAGACGATCGTGTGCTAGATTGAAGTGATATGATTTAGGCAAAGAACAATTGTTCAATATTTAATAATGGTGGTATATTAAATACACATTCGCAAAGAGTGGCAAGATCAACGACTTAGTATTCGGCCAAGAACAAGAGACAGTTAACTTTTAAGTATTAGTTAGATTGTTGATGTAATTACAGTGTATATTTGTTTGCTTTATACTGCTTTGTTAGTTTATTTTTCACTAGAAATTGTTGATTATTTCACAGATTATTTCATAGAGTAAGAATAATACATAGATGTTTCAGAGAGAATGTTATAGAAAATGACACAACAGATTGCAGAAACACCTGAAATATATATATACTAAAATGGGAGATCAGTTATCTGAAGAGTGAAGTAGCTAGGTTAGGTAGAGAGTTGAGGCAGGAAAGAAATATGAGAACACATTACAATTTTTATCATAGAACAGACTTTAGGCAGACATAGAACTCTGTTTATTGAAATGAGAGACATAGCAGAAGAAACAAATATCAAAACCAGGAACATTATACAAACATGAGTTATCAAAACAGACAAACACCCTACAACGACACAAGGTACGGAGACAAAACCAAGCTCAATTCTTTTAAAGGATATAATAGCAGATATATGTCACACAACACTGAAAGATTAGTTAGGACTGAGAGGAAAGAATACGGAGACAAAACCCAGCTCAATTCTTTTAAAGGATATAATAGCAGATATATGGCACACAACACTGAAAGATTAGTTAGGACTGAGAGGAAAGAAATCAAACAAGGACAAAGAAATAAATAAATATGAGGCAAAGATGAATACAACTAAGATAAAATTAGTCCAGGCTAGTAGCCAGAGTTAAGGACAAAAGAGATATGTCAACAGCTACAGACAAATTAACCAGAGACACCCATACCTCTATGACAGATAGACAGTTAGGAGAGATACAAATAAGTTGATGCCGGTATTACAGTGAATAAAACATGTTTAATACAGACAAAGATGTAACTACAACCACTGTAACCAGTGAAACAGATGATATTAGCACAGGAACAGACAGGGTCGTGTTAAATGACGTAGCTACGCAGTCTTATTATGTGAACAAAGATGAAGAAACCTGCACTGTAACTATAGTGACAAGAGATAGTTATACATGTATGGGAGAAGACAAGAGATAGTTATACATGTATGGGAGATAGCAAGAGATAGTTATACATGTATGGGAGAAGGCAAGATTGAAACGAAGGAAGAGAATGTAAAAGAATGTAATAACTGCCAGAGAAAATTTGATAGTACAAGTAGTTCACAAGGCACAATATGTGCTGTAACTGACATTAACATGAATGATGAAAAACTGACATCAAATTATGATGATATTCCGGATGAGGATTACATTAAAACGTTTATGAAAGATGTTCTAAATTATGCCAGTATGTCACAATCACACACGGTGAAGAATGAAATAATTAAAGATGTACGCGTGGGCTATCCCGCATTAGATAACAAAAATGGACATATATACATAGTGGATGCATTGAAGGATCTCATTGAACATGATCCGGCGTTAACCAGATGGTCACACATATGGAAACATCAGTCTAATACTAGTTCACAGATACAGGCAGTAAGGAACCTAATTACAACCGAGCGACACAATAATAAACACATAAAGACAAAACCCAATAAACTACCAGTAGACAAGGTAGAGACTATCAGAATGACATCAAAAGGATTTATTGTTCTTGACAATGAAGAAGTGGATAGAACAGTGAATAAATTATAGAATTCTAATACACCTCCTCAGTCCACATCAGAGATGTTTGTGCAGATTAATAACGTTCACCGTAAGGCAGATCTCACATACAATTATGATTTTATAGAAGAAAAATGTAAAGTAAAATATGGTAAGACAGAAAATACAGTTTCAAATGAAAACAAACTAATAGGCAGCGTTGAAATAACATGAAATAAAGGTCAGGAAAAAGATAATGGTAAGGAAACAGTAGGATGGACTATAACAGCAGCGGAGAATAAAGGGTGGATGTGATGTAGACGCAGAACTTGCGAAGATTAGGTCAAATAAAACGCCTAATTGCTTTGAAACTCAGATTAAGCAACAGTCAAGTGAAACACCAAAGATTATTGCTAGTATCAGTAGACCTCCAATCACTTGGGAGACCGTCCTTGCAAATCCAAATATTCCAGGAAATGACAAACGTTTGCCACTAGAAGGTCTTGGTTATGATGAGGGTGGACATTTGTTTTATCATCGTGGTAAATCAAACCATGTTTCAGGTCAGGATAAAATAGTGGTTAATGATTAAACAGTTTATGATCAGAAAGAACATAATTACACTAAAGGAAACATAGATACTAGTTACAGAGGTAGAGGAATTAGATGAAATAGAAGGCGCTAGTGATGAGATATTAATGAGGTTATTTTAAGGTTCCAATATTCTGAGTATACATGTTCAAGATTATTAGAATGCATAGTGTGTTACAGATTCACCTAAGGTTAAGGTGACATAAATTGTTGGCGTTCATGATATACACCCAGAATGGAGTTGGCATTGATGATTAACTTTTGTGTATTACTATTATTGTATTGCCCTAAAACTGTGAATGCCAGTGTTATACCAGTTACTTGGTAGGTATAATTTTGTTGACAATGATTATGATGATGATGCTGATGCTGATGATGATGAATTATATGTTTCCAGTTTCTGAGATATTTGAGACAAACATTTTCATATAATAGGTACATTAGGGTGAAATACTTGGGTTTTGCCATATTGGTTAGTGTAACCGACAAGGTTATATTGGGAGTAACAATATGAGGGCATCCTCAGCACTAGCAAAGACTGGCATAGAGGGATGCAGACCCCAGGATTTTCATGGATAATTGAGGACTTGGGGAAGAGATAATGCCAGTCAATGGAAGAAAATTCATTGAGAGTATGATGGGAGTATTATGGTTTTAAAGGAGCCAGTAAATCACATTTTTAACACGGAGTATGTGTTATGGAATATGTGTGATATATCCTAGAGTTGCCACTGAAGATAAGAATCGGGAGGTTAGCCAATGTAAATTAATCACAAGATCAATAAGGTGATTTGTTTTGAGCTTCGGGCTCAAATGTTATAACATTATTTTCTGTCATTTGAAAAAATGTATATTCTTTCTTTTTTCTTGAGTCTGTATGTGAAGTCACTTTGATACAGAATATGTATAATCAAAAGAAGAAGAATGAATTGATGTTTCATGAGCACGTTTTTGAACAAGATGTAAATATTATGATATATGTTTTTCTATGATGATTGTGAAAGACGATATGATAGGATTTAATTACCATGTATTTAGACGAAGTAGTCCATATTGTTTACGGTTAACATTCTGAGTAAAAACACAGGTAGGTGACTGCACAGTTAATTTTTAAAAATGTTTGTTCTGATGGAAACATATTTGGGTTACTTACAAGGCACTTTGCTTGATTTTTTTATAGTCATAATGTTAACAATATGACTAAAAAATGGGGTTATATGTATTATTGCTCTGTAAGTAATGATTATAGTTGTTATTATTATTATTATTATTAATGAATATGATTGCGAATATATTATAGGCATAATAGTAACATCTAATAGCAACTGAAAAAGTAAATAGGAAAATTAGTATAACTGGACGTTGACATGTAAACAGATTAGAAAAGACGAATAGAAGAAGCAGACACAATGAAATAGCGAGGACACAATAAAACCTCCGACATGAAAGAGCAAGATAATGACTTAGGTAAATAACAATTGCGTAGACGGAGTTGACACGTGTTAGCTTGCTAATCTTAGGACGCTATTGCACACGGTTTTTAAATAAAGGAGTGACCGACTCGGCCAGCTGACCAATAAAATATTTATAGGCGTGACCTATTGGACAACTGACTTACAACGGATAGGTCACGGGGCAGTTGGAAAGGACGGAGCTAGAAGACAGAGGAACAAGAACGGTCAGTGAATAAAGACCGGTCAAGACGTCAAAGGAAGGACCACGAGAAGGAAGGAGCCCCCAAGAAAAGGAAGTCCAGAAGCTAGCAGACAAGTGAGAGGGATCGTCAGAAGTAGTCAGAGAAGAGAACAGCAGACGGAAGGACAGACGATTAGGAGAGGACAGGCAAGAGAAAAAGAGAAGGACAGATAATCAGAGAAGAATAGAAGAAGGAGAACAAACTCCAGAGAAGAAACGAGAGAGAAAGAAGACGTAGGTAATGACAGATGGAACAGATGGACAATTAG
This sequence comes from Achatina immaculata, assembly GCA_009760885.1. Classification (NCBI taxonomy): domain Eukaryota; kingdom Metazoa; phylum Mollusca; class Gastropoda; order Stylommatophora; family Achatinidae; genus Lissachatina; species Lissachatina immaculata. Next base: position 7,890,757 of record CM019714.1, on the reverse strand, counting down.
AGCAATGGATACCCAGGAAAGCCAGTTTCGAAGAAGTAGATTTAGGACAGATTGAAGATGTGTTTCAAGTGATTCAAATGATTACGAAGAATTCTTACTTTTGAAACTTCAATACAATGATTTAGTCGTGTAATTGATTGACAGCTTGTTGCAGATCTGATATAATACTGAGTTAGGAAATGTTCTCGTATCAAGTGCAGAATATTATGAAGTTGAGAACATTGAGAAATGATGGTTGTAGAGTACAGATAGTGTGCACACATGATTATGTGCATCAAGGACGAGACTAATAAAGTTTATGTCATATTACATTTTATTCCAAGCGATATTGTGAGTATATAATACCCTATTTGTCATAATAAATGAATTCAATGAGCATTTTTATCGGATTTGATCTAACGAATGTGATAATGCGTGTGAGACCTCGATGTGTTAAGATCAAAGAGCAAAGAACTTAGACTTCATCTTCATCAATGATATGACAGTTAAAAAAAGTAAAGATAGTCCCATAGCAAATGCCGTAGGGGGTGAAGCGTTAGAGACCTCATTATGCTGGGTCATCAGCGTATGAGGTAGGGTGACCAGTTCCTTTCCTCGCTGCCTTTACTTCCCAGATTTTCTCTGGTACCCATTTTACGAGGCTGGGTCGACCTCGGGGCCGTATTGGTTGGAAAAAAAATCCCGCTCAGCTGGGGATTCGAACCCTCGACCATTTGGTTGCTAGACGAGTGCTCTAACCACTACGCTAGTTTACAACTATAAATATTATAAGAAGACTTGGACACAATTTTACGTAGTAAAATGGCTCTTTCGTTTGTCTGGCTAAGAATTTGGAAATTGTTTGTTTCATGATATAGTACATTATAAAATTGGAAAATAAAACAATTGGAGAGAAATGATTCAGTTGTGTTGAGGGTTGACGTTTGGAAATAAATCATCGTAAATATTATCTAACTTTTACTTTTCTATTCTCCAGATAGAGTTTGTCCAGAATTCACTTTTGGCCTGACATGTGATCAGCGCTGTAATTGCTCAGAAACTGAATACTGTAATACGATAACTGGAGATTGTGCACATGGATGTCCCACTGGATTTTATGGAAAATATTGCACTGAGACATGTAGTCAAAAGTGTGGAGCAGACCAATGTCATGCTGTATCAGGGAAATGTCTCAAATGTCCTCCAGGTTACATAGGAGAAATGTGCACAACAGGTGAGAACATAGCCCCCTCACTCATGTCAATACATTTTAAAGTCTGCAGTTATGCACGTTTATGACTTATTAAAGAAATATAATTCCACTGTTCAGCAACAACATCATACAATAACCACTTACATTCTTGGATGAAAGTATTGAATCGCGTATTTAATTTCTGACAAAATACATGTTTCACGTTTATGACTGTCAAAGTCACTGTTGCTAGTAAAACTGTAATTAATCAACGTATAGATTATCCTATATATGCAGATACAACACATAGATTTGATGGGATTAATGATTTGTAAGTGAAGAATAATTTAGTGATATTTACATCTGACATTTCTATGAAACTATTCGTAAGCTGAAATGCCGCAAAGCGAAGAAGCAATTAGCATTAGTGTATATAGGTAAAATTGCTTAGCCTATCCAAATTTTTAAAAATATATTAAATCATACCAAATAACTCATTAAGCATAACACCAACATATAGTAAAAGCATAATACAACACCAACATATAGTAAAAGCATAACACAACACCAACATATAGTAAAACCCTGATACAACACTAATATATATTTAAAGCCTAACACAACACTAAGATATAGTAAAACCATAACACAACACCAACATATAGTAAAAGCATAACACATCACTGACATATAGTAAACGCATAACACAACACTAACATACAATAACACAACACTAACATATAATAACAACACAACACTAAAATATAATAGAAGCAGAACGCAGTCTATGATCCATGATATTCCCATGTAGTAGCGATATGAAGTGTTAATTCCCTCATTGTTTCTGGGCCACTAAAACATTTAAGGTAGGGATGCCAACATCCGTCTATACAAACTCTATACAACATAACTATACCGGCACTTAGCTTGATGAACATAGATCCACTATAATATCCCTTCTTTAAAAACTGCTTATACAAAAAGAGAAATTATTTGCTGAAGCCCATGCAAATCCAGATACTTTAAATTGTTGTGGAGTACCTCAGTTTTACTTCATGTCTTTAAAGAAAGCGAACTTACACTGTCTCGAGCTGTTATGATCTGACATAAATCAGGAAGATTCTAGGGCGCCGTGAATTTATCATCTTCTTTCCCAGTGCAAAGATAGTGTCATAAGACATGCAATAAATACTGAACAAAGTCGTATTCCACACATGATTTGGTTACAAGACTGTAGAAAAGTACACAGATGTGACTATTTGGAAGAGAAGAGTAAATTAATGCTATTTAAATACATACCTACATTATTCAAACAACTGTTTCATCTAAAGTGCATTAATCACCACGTTATAAAGCTTAAGATCAATGATGGCAATTGTCTTATACAGACACAGGTATATATACATATATGTGTGTGTGGGTGTTTGTGCATGTGTGTGTGCTGTACATGTTGGAATAATCCTAATTCAGATACCTTCTGTCTGGTATCACGATCTGAAATAGTACTCCATGTTAGTAAAATTAAGTGAGACTTCATCTGTAGACACTTTTAAGACCAGCTAGACAATGATGATGATGATGGTGATGATGATGATGATGATGATAATGATGATTATGATGATACTAACAGCAATAACAATGATGATGATATTCTACGACGTGTCCTGTTCATGCTGTTTCTTGTCCGAAACAAAATTCTTTGGTTTTCACTTATGTGTAATAATAGATAATAATGTACTCCTATATAATAATGCCTTGTCCTGAAACATATGATTAATATTTCAGAGTGTCCTCTAGGCTCCTACGGTGATAACTGCTCAAAAAAGTGTTCAGATTATTGCGGAGATATAACTTGTCACCATGTGAATGGTGATTGCCAAAGGTGTAACCATGGACGTGTAAAACCCACATGCAAAGGTCACATATTCTCTAGTTATGTGTACTGTTTATTAGAGAAACATTCCTGTCGTCGAAAATTCACGTTATGTGTCTAAAATTCATGCAAAACGTTGTAAATATTGTGAATAATTTAATACTGAAATTCATTCATTCATTCATTCGTTTGCATGTCCCTTGCGGAACTTTGCCTCCCAAACAGCACTCCTGTAGGCCTCTCGGTTGTGAGCAAAATGGCCTGCTGCTGTTGCATCCATTTCCAGATCGTCAACGATGTCTTGCAGCCATCTTCGTCTTGGTCTTCCTCTTTTTCTTTTTCCCATTATGTATCCTTCCAATACGGTCTTCTCTAAATTATCATGACGTTTAATGTGTCCAAAATATTTCAGTTTTCTCTCTTTAATCCTCTTCACTAGCCAGCCTTCTTCAATATTAAGCTCTTGTAGTATAGATATATACTGAAATTAGTGCTAGAAAAAACGTCAGATGACGAAAGCACAAGGTGAGCTATGGCTAGGAATAATTATATACCTGTTACACAATATGCCACACATTTGTTCCTGTTATAAACTGTAAAAATGACTTTGGGGAAGGGAAGGGGGGAAGAAAAGATACATAGTAGAATGTACTGTCAGACATATACCCCTTCTAAAAAGTTGTTCGAAATTGAAGATAACCATTATCAGTTATCAGGTATTATTACTTTTAATGTCTATAATTGTAAGCTATTTGTTTACACATCTTAAATCGTATTTCTTTCCCCTGCCGCTAAACGTCACACAGGGCCCGCAGTGTAGTTCGCCAAGATGTCCTGTCTTCGGCGAGTTTTTCACTCTCATCAAGGGATGTTATGCCCACTGAACTGACCTCTCTTAACAATGTCCTCTTTAGAGTTTCACGTGGTCGATCTCTTTTTCTTCGACCTGTTGTGTTCCACTTGACAGCTTTTTTGGGGATTTTCTGACTGTTTCTTCTCATCACATGACCAACATATGTCTATGTTCTTTTTCTGATTACCCATGAGACAGGATGTTGTTTGCTCATCTGACTTATCTCTGCGCTGTTCTTGAATTCGTTCGACTTTTTACCGATATTTTCCTTTGGCATTTGTTTTTGAAAGCGTCTAATTTCTTTTCTATTTCTTTAGTTGCTTTCTAGTATTCAAATGCATAAATGAGGGTGGATATCACATTTGAAACAGGTGGCAGAATTATGTAGAGAATTATAGAAAGCCAGATTTTCTAGTCGGGCCAAATTAAGATGTTTCAATTCAAATATCATGTCCGCACTCATTTATGCATGTGCAAGCTGGAAAACAATTAAAGAAATAGGCAACAAATTAGACTCTTTCGAAAACAAATGCCGGTGAAAATTTTCGGTATAAATTGGAACGAATTCAAGAACAGCGCAGAGATAAGACAGATTAGCAAACAACAACCTATATCATGGGTGATCAGAAAAAGAAGATAGACGTACGTCGGTCATATGATGAGAAGAAAGTTAGTGAATCCACAAACAAGCTGTCAAGTTGAACACAACAGGCTAAAGAAAAAGTCGAACACGTAAAATTCTAAAGAGGACATTATTAAAAGAGGCCAGTTCAGTGGACATAACATCTCTTGATGAGAATGGAAAAACTTGCCGAAGACAGGAAATATTGGCGAACAACCATGCATGCCCTAAATGACGTTTAGCTGCACAGGAAGGATGTAAGAAGGTTTGCTAATCAAAGGGAACTAATTCATATAAAGATGCAGTATTTAAAAGGCTTCCCCTTGCGAGGAAAAAAAAATCAATAATCACTAATGTCAAGTCAAGATTATAAGTTGTTTTGACATGAGAGATCAAAATTTCACTGGACACCTGAATTTTAGTTTAGACAAAAGCTAAATTTAGTAACAAAATGTAAATTTTAGGCTACAGATTTTATTATGGAATGCAGGTTGTTTCTGGAAGATCAAATTAGTTAAAACAGTGTATGTCACGTGAAGTTCAAACTTCACGATACAGAATTTTCGAAAAGAGGTCGCAGTTAAAAGTCAGTTAAATAAAAGAACTAGAATATTAACTAAGCAGTTTTGCTTTTTGGCCTGATGAGTTTTCCGATAGGTTTTCGATTATTTTTGTCTCAATAATTCATTCCCAGGGTCAACAATCTAAAACGCAGCAACAGCTTCTTTTCATCATTTATATTTTCTCTGACCTGATATTTTTCGAAAATATTAAAACATTATTTGAAACTTGGATCTGAATCTCTGATTTCAACAACCATGTTCTTCTACTTCTAGAATATTAAAATGTCTTGTGAACTTTTATTCTTAACTAGTTAGTCATGTAATCTTTTTGTACCACTAAAATTGCCAAAGGTCTTTCCAAGAATCTACGTCTGTTTCTTTGACATTTCATTCTAATACAAATTATCTACACGATACTAAATGCTTGTTTTCACATGAATAAAATATTGATTTCAGATTGTCCTGAAGGAATGTATGGAAGAAACTGCTCAGAAGTTTGTCCGCTTTATTGTCAAGGCCAGTGCTCACCGACAGATGGGCATTGTCTCAAATGCATGCACAATCGTACCGGACATTTTTGTGAAGGTACACCATAGTCCATAGTCCTATGTATAGATTATTAAAGTCTAAATGTAAATCATCATCATCATAATCATCATCATCATCATCAGGTGCCGTGCCGACTGGCGTTGGCTATTATGCTTCTCCAGAGTACACGATCCTTCATGCAGGCTATCACCTCATCTGGTGATCTCCTGTCACACCATCCTGTCAGGCTGTCCAGTATAATTTCTCTTGGTCTTTCTCTTGATCTTCTTCCTTCTATTTTTCCTGTTGTAATATTTTCAATGCCTCCTCTTCTCATTGTATGTCCTATGAATGTACATTGTCTCTCTCTTATGTTTTTGACAAGATTTGTTGTCTCTCCAGCTCTTCTCATACATTCTTCATTAGTTACTTTTGCTGTCCAGGGGATTCGCGACATTCTTTTAATAAGCCACATTTCTCCTACTTCCAATGATTTTTATGCACACCTGCCTATTGTCCATGATTCATTTTCATTTAACAAGATAGGTTCAACATAGCATTTTAGGACTCGTTTTCTAACATTCAATGATAAGGATGTATTGGCTAATATGTTCCTCATTCTCTGAAATGCAGTCTTTGCTTGTCCTATTCTGTTCCTAATTTCTGTTCTGCATTTCCCATCTGAAGTTATTACTTCTCCAAGGTATTTGAGTTTCTGCACCTGCTTTAGAATAGTTCCATTGAATTTTATACTGCATATTGGATTCTGTTTCTTAGATATAACCATAGTCTCTGTCTTTTTGATGTTCAAAATAAGTCCTTTCTGTTCACTTTCTTTGGCGACTCTATCTAAGAGATTTTGCAGGTCTTGTTGGTTCTCAGCTATCAGTACTGTGGCGTCAGCATAACTAAGGTTGTTAATATTATATCCTCCAATTTTTATGCCTGGTTCTGTGATGATCGTTCTTACAATATTCTCACTGTACAGAGAAAAAAGGTATGGAGATAGTACACATCCTTGTCGCACAACTTGTTTTATAGGTTGATATTTTCCAGTTCTATTTTCAACTCGGGTTGCTGCTTCTTGCTGCCAGTATAGACGTTTTAAAATCCTCAGGACCTTGCCATCTATAATGATGTCTTCAAGCATTTTAATAATTCCTTTATGTTTCACCTTTTCAAATGGCATAGTGCAATCAATGAAGCATAAGAAGAGATCCGTGTGTACTTCTAAAGCTCTCTCTCTCTCTTAGTGTTCGTAAAGCATAAATGGCATCTTGTGTTCCTTTTCCTTCAACAAATCCAAACTGTTCATCTGCTTTTTCCATTTTTATCTCTCTCCTTATTCTTCTCATAATGATTCTCAGAAGTATCTTCGTTATGTGACGTGAGAAGCTGATAGTCCGGTAGTCACCACATTCCTTTGCAACTGGTTTCTTTGGTAGTGCTATAAACGTGGATTTAAGCAAATCACTGGGCAATAACCACTGTTGTAAATGTCATGCAGTAACTTGGTTATTATTTTTATTCGCATCTCCTCTAGTGCCTCTATTTCTTCTATTGTTATATTATCAGGCCCAGTCGCTTTTCCTTTCTTTATGTGTTTGCTGGCATCTATGATTTCATCTTCAAGTATTGGTGGTCCATCACAGTTTTCAGTATCTGGTGTTAATTCTGGTCTTTCTCCTCCATATAGCTCACTGATGTACTCTATCCACCTGTCCACAATGTCATCTTTTCCCATTAACATTTTACCCTCTTTTGATTTCAGGCAACCTGTGGTATATTTTGTTTTCCAGCCTGTGAGTTCATTAATTCGTTTGTGCATGTTTGTGCTGTCTTTATTATGAGAATCATCTATTTCTCTGCACTGTTCATTTAACCACACTTTCTTTCATTCTCTGCATTTGCGTCTTATTTCTTTATTTATCTTGGTATAATTTTCTTGTCTTTTTTTACTCCTCCTCCTCTTGTCCATCAGTCCTACGATGTCCTATGTCATCCATTTATTTTTAAGGTAATCTTTTTCGATGATATTATCTCCTTAACAGTTTGGTGGATAGAATCTCTTAACATTTCCCAATGTTCATCTATACTATTTATCTTTGCTATTGCATTGTATCTATTTGTAATAATAACTTTGTATTGTTCTAGCAGTTCTTGGTCATTTTTAAGGAGTTCTGTATTCAATTTGATGTTTCTCACTTTTCTGCATGCTTTCTTTAGCTTTATTCTAATTTTTCACAGAGTGGGTCATGGTCACTACTGGAGTCGGCTCCTGGCATGGTTTTTGTTGTCAGTAATGCATTCCGGATTTGTTTGTTGATTAATACATAGTCTATCTGTTTAAAAGGCTTTTGTATAGGTTGCACCACGTTGCCAGTCTTCGGGGATGTTGTTTACACCAGGTATTTCCTACAACCATGCTGTGTATTCTTGCCCATTCAATTAATTTACAGCCTCTGTCATTCCTCTCCCCCAGTCCATAGTCACCAACGGTGTCTGAAGTTCTTTTACCAACTTTGGCACCAAAATTTCCCATGACTATGGTAACTTCATGTGACTTTGTGTGTTTTAGGGCTGTCTCTATGTCGTTATAAAATAGCTGTACATCTTCTTCAGAACTTTCAGATGTTGGAGCGTAGACTTGTATAATATTTATGTTTATTGGTTGTCCTTTCAGTTGGGGGGGGGGGGGGGGCGTCTGAGTGGCGAAGTGGTTAGGCACTGGTCTCTTATGGCGAAGGTCGGGGATTCAAATCCGGCAGGAGGCGCCCCAGCCACCCAGCTGTAGAAATGGGTACCCGACTTCTTCTGGAGTTGGGGAAGGATAAGCGACCAGGCGTGATACTGACTATATCACCCTCTAGTGTGCTGACAGGTAAAAGAAAATATGGGCACTAACACCATATCTCTATGTGCCTCTAAGGCATTAAAAGATTACCTTTACCTTTACCTTTTTCAGCTGGGCTAGCAGGACTCTGTCCGAGATGTTCAAATATCCAACAATTGTCCTTGATGTTTGTTCGTCAGATATTATTCCTACTCCTCGTTCATGTTTCTTACTCTCTGAATTTATCAGAGGTTATCTTCCCTGCACCTGTTCATCTAACTTCATTCTTTCCTAATATGTTGATTTTCATCCTTTCCATTTCCCGCTTTACATTTTCTAATTTTCCAGCCTGGAATAAAGTTGTAGCATTCCATGTTGCTATTTTGAAATTGTTAGTTTTGCCACCAGTAGCTTGATGACGATCTGGCCTCACCTTTGGCTCGTGAGTTGCCCTACCTGGCGAGGCTGTTCCAGAGGAACATACATTAACGTCGTTCATGACAAATCTATTAATGTGATTAAGCATAATTGTTCCTGGGAGCTACAACTGTGGTTTCCGGTTGCCTTCTGCCGGTTTTGTGTATGGACTCTCCGCTACCCTTTGGACTCCTTGTCCTACCCTCAAGGCAGCGGGTGAGAGAGGTTTTAAGGCGCCTCTTATCCGCCTGGTATTCCCTTCACTGAGCACCTGAGGCACTTTATAGGAGTAGTAGAGCCAACTACTACCCCACCTCACTCTCTAAGTCTACCACCAGTTGGTCCGCGCCTGCTTATTTGGGTAAATCTTTATTCACAGGGATCCTCCATATCTGGAGGATTTTCACCATCCGCCGCATGTGACGCGCTGAAATGGGGATGCTCGCCCCAGCTTTACCCAGAAATTATCTGTACATACTCTGTATTGTTTTATTTTTTTTTAATTGCAGCAACTAATATCACAACATCTTATTATACAAACCAGTAATTTTCAGTGGTGTAGTACACATTCCCTCAATTATCCAACATGCTGATGAGGATTATAGATATTATATAGACTGGTCATGAATATCTTCCTTTTGTATACTGCAGCAATATTTAAAATTCGTTTAAATTTACTGATGTAAACAATTTTCTGAGTTTGTGGAGGTCCATGTAATCGACTGTGGCGTGCTGAACAAATATTTCTGCTTTGAGTCCAGAAATCGTGAATGAAGTCGATTCTCATTTCGCCCGTGCTACATATACGCGTGTAAACAGCTACTAGACATTCATTCACAAAGTAGCTCCATAAAGATCATCAGAAAATCCGAATCTGAATCCTAGGTGATCGCGTGCGAGGTAAGCTAGAAGAAAGTAACTAAACATTATATGTGGTTATAGTTAACATTCATTCTCATGTTATTTGTAGAGTGTCCAGAAAAATACTTTGGACCCACCTGCACGTATCACTGTCCTGCAAACTGCATGGGTGGCATCTGTCATGTAGTCTTAGGAACATGTTCAACATGCCTTGGTGGTTACACAGGAGAAAAATGTGACACACGTAAGTCTCACAACCGATCTCATAAAATTCACCTGAACTATCTGACATTTCTAATCATGTACTGAACGGACTTTTGCGTTAAATATGTTGTCTTGAACTATAAGGGAAATTTTAGTTTAAGTCTACCATTAGAGTTTACAGATGCCAAATTATACAAGGACGAAGACTCGTTTATGGACTTGGTATATATGGAAAGTGTCTTAAGTAATGATTGATTAAAAGCAACCAAAACCAGCAGCTAGAGTCAGTAACTTCTATCTATCTCGGGAACATGACTCTAGATTCACAACAAGCAATTCATATCAATATATTCCATGTGCAACTGTTAGAAAATTAGGTAGCGCCTGCAGCTTTGAGCAAAATAACGATGTTAGTGTAAGAATATATTGGACGAAATAACGCATGAATATACTAATTATGCTGCTAGATATTTGTCATACATCTGTATTATGTGTTATTATATGCCACTAAAATAGATGAAGAGGGAGAAAGAGAGAGAGGGGTAGAGAGAGGGGGTGATAGATAGATAGATAGATAGACAGACAGACAGACAGACAGACAGACAGATAGATAGATATAGATAGATAGATAGATAGATAGATAGATAGATAGATAGATAGATAGATAGATAGATAGATAGATAGATAGATAGATAGATAGATAGATAGATAGATAGATAGATAGATAGATAGATAGATAGATAGATAGATATCAATGTTTCTCCCACAGACAATTTTATTTTGCTTGCTCAAGCGTGGGTTCACCAAAGAATTTATTTATTCTTGCTCCTGAAGGTGAAACTAAAAATGTTTATTATCAAGTTTTGAATTAAATTAATATTATATTGAATTTGTAAAAAAATTTACTCTATAATGTGTATACTGTACTTATACTTTTAAATACCAATAAATAAAATTACTTCGACATTACACTATAGATATAATTCATTTCTTTCCATGTCAAATAGACGATTGGAATAAATACTTAACCGGGCAACGCCGGGTAATCAGCTAGTAAAAAACATAAAGCCAGATAGCTTGGGCTACATTAAATATGCCTGTTAGTCTAATAAGCCAGAAAAACAACTGTTCATTATTCAATAGCAATGTTTTAAACTACCTACTATACGTGGGCAGTTGCTGGAAAATAAGAGAGCTTCACACGTACTTGTTGTAGGTTCTTCTATAATGTGGCTGTAGGTGCTTTGCTGTAAGGAAAAAGGAGTTAACTTTTGGTCCATTTACTGTGTACGTTTTCTGAAAGTTGGTGTGAGATTATCAGCATTGTTTCTGGGGTTGTACTTTAGGACAGTTTCTTGAAAGCTACCTCTGTACTACACACAGTTTCTTGAAAGTTACCTCTCTAGTACACACATTTTCTTGAAAGTTACCTCTCTAGTACACACAGTTTCTTGAAAGTTACCTCTCTAGTACACACAGTTTCTTGAAAACTATCTCTCTAGTACACACATTGTTTCGCATACTAGATCACTATTAACGTCTTTCACAGTCTCTGTTGGGAGGACCTGCACTGCTGTCTTTCTCAATGCAGTGGTACTTTTGTAGAACAATTTCATGGCCTCTTATCATTCACCGTATTCCTGTCAATATTGTGTTTCTCTTGTTCCTCATGACGCGGTTAATGGTGTCATTGTCGAGGATTCACAGAGTATTCTACTCAAGACTTAGAAAAAATTCCTTCCAAAAGAATGGGCTGATCTATTAACCCTGTCAGCTGTGATAAGCCGAACGTGGCTTTATTATCCAGGATGTGAGTGAGTACATGGCAATGAAGTGATAGACAGACATGCTGGTCAGACTAAAGTAACTGAAAGGCTGAGAATGGACAAAGACGACATTATTAAAGCTGCATTATCAAGAATGTGGGGAAATTAAGATCTGGAATGGAAGAACAAAGCAGTTATGAAGCGACTACTGTAGCTAGGACAAATGAAAGGTGCTGGTAGAAAATCTGAACTGTGTGGCAGAAAACGCATCGTTTAGAGACAACAAATGATGGGAAATATTAGCAAACATACTCTTGGATAGATGTTGCTGCATGCAGAGAGGTTTATATGAGACCGTCCTGAATGCAATGAGGCTGGAGTCTGATTTTGAACATCTGAACCTATGAACCTTTGCTTTTATTATCTTGCTGGTGTTGACAATTAAAAATAACGATATATTTTGTATTAATAAGGACATCACCGTCTTTGCTGTTTCAACAGGTAAATCAATGGCTTATGTGTCACTCTGTTTGTTACTGCTCATATTACCTTTTTTGTGTTATTACTGCTGGCAACAACGTAAAGCTGAAAACTCAAGAGAAGAGGAAATACAGGTTTGCAACTGTTTATTTTTTGTTGCAGTTTATGGGTTCTATATTCGATAAAGCTCCGACAAAAGGACAAGATATTACATTTATTTTTAAACCATTCCACAGCCTTGGAAAATTTAACAAATAAAACAGCGTGCGTGGGGCAGCAGCAGGGATTTGGACATTGAATAGACAGCAAGGGGTTACTTGTCATTTGTGACTTGTTATGAAAACTGAGATGTTTATCACAGTGCTCCTTCAGGGAAATACTGTCCGGATCGCTGTCAAAGTCTTCTTCTAATTTCTGTCAATGTCGAATAAGCACATGATCGTGGAGGCTTCTAAATCAGGCAGCTCTAAATGACTCTAGAAGACTTGATACAGCTCTAGACAAGTTTAAAACAGCTTCACGCAGATCTCTAGCCATGCCCCTACCCTACTGTAACACTATATATATATATATATATATATATATATATATATATATATATGTGGAAATATTGGCGGGATTATTCAGTTAGATAGAGCAATGTCTTGTGTAGTTGTGCCTATGAATGTGCTGTAAATCCCTGTGTATTATGGTGATCGTTGGCTATATTCTGCCCGTGCCCAGCTCATATGGTGCAAATTATGTAGATGTGCAGTAAGCTGTGATGTAGTTTTCTGTGTTTCCATATCAATATGGAAATTCTGTGTATGATTTTAGCGTGGTTTATCAGAATATTGCATGGGCAACATGTTTGATTCGTTATTATGCTTTCATGTAGATTGATCTTGTGCTGCAGCAACGCGGTTATATAGAGGATTGTCATGGCAGCGGTGGCTGCGTAGAATAAGTGCTACTGCACATTAGATGCGTAGTGTAGGCTACGTGTAGGGCCAAGAGAGACCGGGACCACAGGTCCATCAGGTTTTCAATAATGCAACATGAGAAGTCATTATTATATGATATCATGCTTAATTACCATTATAATGACACTTGTCTTGATGTCATGCTGATGTCAGTGTCATAAATATGTGTTCTTGTAGCGTATAATGCGATTAAAAATGGCATGTCCTTAATTTTAGATCTGGTGATTTGTACTGCACGTCAATGTATTGTGTATTGATTAAATGCTTGGGATTTGTACATAATTGGCCTACAATATACCAAGAAGGGGAGAAGCTGGGTTGGCGGTCATGATGGGGGAGTTAGATTGGCCTCAAGTACGATAGTACATTTCCAAGGGATTGTTGGTCTGTAACAGCTGGATAAAATATCCCCCTTCCCGATGGGTTATAAAAATGTAAACTTACATCGACAGATTTTATACATGTGTTTCTACATACAATCTAGACCTCACAAAAACTCCATCTGTAACCTGGAAAAGACAAATGGACATCTATTCCTTCTTTCAACCTAAACTACAGAAAAGTTCCATCATTGCCCCCCCCAAAAAAAGCCAGTCAGATTTAAGAGCCTACATTCCAACACCTCTACACTCTAGTCACTGCTAACAAGACAAATTATAGCCGCAAAACTAACGCAACGTCATTCAACGACGTCTCACAATCTTCTCTCCAAAAATCCTGTGTAACACTCTGTCCCTCAACAAATTATAGCCAATCATAATAGAGGTGTAGGCCTACACGATTTAGAAAAATCTGGAAATAAGGCCTATTCTCTCTGTCCTCAAGAGAGGCATCCCTAAATTCATTATAAAGTCCCTTATAATGTAATAGTGGTCGGTCACGTGATGAGAAGAAACAGTCAAAAGAATGCCCCAACAAGCTATCAAGTAGAACACAACAGGCCGAAGCAAAAGAGGCCGACCACTTGAAACTAAAAAGAGGACATTGTTAAGAGAGGTATGTTTAGTAGGCATAAAATGCCTTGATGAGGTTGAAAAGGTCGTCGAACATAAGAAAACTAGGCGAACTACATTGCGATCCCTATGTGACGTTTAACGGCAGGAGAATGATATAAGATAAGATATACCGTAAAAGAAGTAAACAACTCTAAACAAGCAATAATCAGCTCTAAACTGTTAATAACACCCATGATTAATAACCGCTGGTTTAGATTATGCAGGGTATATTCCCAAACATCTATTAGATTATTTAAAATAAATCTTAATTCTTAACACTTCACAGCTCTCTTAACTTAGATAAAGTCTGCATTTGATAAACTTAAATACATGAAACACATGTTTGAAGCGCGATAGAAATAACCTGGTCTCGACATCTATGTGTTCTCAGTCTACATGCCGTCGAACGTATGTCGCCAAATTTTACCGATGGAAGTATCAGGATTGTGGGTTCTATAGTTTATTTACATCAGTAGAGAATTATGTAAAACTAAATATATTGTTTACTGCTAACACTTCGTAACAGTTGAAAAAGAATATCAGTTAACCTACGCGACATATATTAATTCAAAGTGAGATTAATACAGGAAACCAACTACAAAAAGTTCTTATTTTACACTGAAAAAAGGGCACAATAAACTATTATAATCCCACCAAAAAAAAAAATCATTCAATCAGCGTTTAGATGTGAATTACTTCTAACATACATTTTTACTCTAAAATGGCTTACAGTAGACTCTCATATTTGACCTCGTGGATTGTTCGTTTCCAACCTTACTTGTTGCGCACTAATGGAAGAAGCAAAACATGAATCTTCTCCCGTGATGGGAAACAACGTGACCCAAATCTCGAGGTAGAGAGGGAAGTTATGTCTCGCCTA
The DNA here is from genome assembly GCA_009760885.1 of Achatina immaculata. Classification (NCBI taxonomy): domain Eukaryota; kingdom Metazoa; phylum Mollusca; class Gastropoda; order Stylommatophora; family Achatinidae; genus Lissachatina; species Lissachatina immaculata. The sequence goes on along the minus strand of CM019714.1, from coordinate 7,875,749 downwards.
GGAGCAGACAATTCTCGTCTACAGCTTGTTCGTAGTTATTTTACTTTGTCGAAATACGACAGAGAATGTTATTATAATTTATCGAGAAACATCAGCCGGTGAACGCCCCTGTTAATCTCAATGGATCAGAAAGAAATCAAGTGATGCTTGCTACTTGTGGACTTCTCAAAAGCAAACTGTGCAGGTGAAGATGTACTGATTGATATAGAAAGAATGAACATTATAGGAAGCATATACTATTTTTACTATTGACTTTTGAAAAACTCGATGTGTTGTGCATTACAAACTAATATTGCTATGATGCCTTCAGTAAAAGATTATCCAGATGCTGTTACCATAATCCGTCTTAACACAATCATATACTCGTAAATATACAAAAATACGTCGTAAAGGAACTTCACCGTCGTCATTGTTTGCCACACTTTGAAGTGACCTTTTCTTCTTTATAAGACACAACGTGCCTTATTTAGATTACATCCATATTACTTTTATGTTAATAACCATATTATTTCTATTTTTGCTTCAAACTGCAGATGGGCGAAGATAATGAGAGAGAGTCGTGACACATACAGTTGTTTGTGAGACACGAAAGAGTATAAAGCAGCTACTGTGTGTGGCAGTCGACGACTTTCATTCTACAATTTTGTTTATCTAACTTTGCAAACAAGAATTTAAAATGTGATTTTTAATAACTCACATGGTTTTTAGTATAAACGACTGTTTTGTAAGACTTAATACTCATATATTGTGTGCATTCTAGTATACTTGTATTTTATTATAAGTAATAAAGCATTGCTGGTATATATATATATATATATATATATATATACACATATATATATATATATCTCTGAACCTTAAGTGCCCAGGGCACATGGGGCTTCCGCAAGGGTTTTCCACAAATGCCTGTCCTTCGCCTTTTTTTCTGCTCTTGCCCAGGTGAGCCCTCTATTGCTCAACATCCTTTCTGTTGTTCTTCTCCGTGTCTCTTTTGGTCTACCCTTACTTCTGCTCCCCTGTGGTGTCCATCTTAGTGCTATTTTTGGTAGTGAATTGTCAGTCATTCGGAGCACATGTCCCAACCATCGCCATCGTCTTTCCTCAATAATTGTTGTCAGTGGTTTCATCTGCATTTCTGCTAATAAGATGTTATTTCTTATGGTGTTTGGCCAAAATATTTGTCTAATTCTTCGTAAACATTTAGTCTTGAAAGAATTCAACTTGTTTTCTATAGTTTTGGTGATTTTCCAACATTCACTTCCATAGAGTAGTACACTTAGAACATTACTCTTAAATATCCTGATTTTTATATTTATGCTTAGTTTATTTGATTTCCATATATTCTGCAGCATTGCAAAAGCCTGGTTTGCTCTAGTAAGTCTGCTGTTGATGTCCTCTGTGCTGTCTCCATTTTCTACTACTCTGCTGCCAAGGTATACAAATTCGTTGACCTCCTCCACTAACTTGTTATCTACTCTAAGTACATTTCTGTTGTTCACATTTTGCTTCATTAACTTTGTCTTTCCTACATTGATCTTTAGTCCTATGTTGGGTATATATATATATATATATATATATATATATATATATACATATATGTATATATATATATATATTATAATGTGCTTGCATAGCATGTATTGCACTCATGTCGTCTTGTTATGTTCATGCCATGTCCTGTCGTGTCGGATTGCTAAAGTACTATTACATACGGTCATGTCAGCTTGTCATAAATATTTCGTATGCTCTCATGTCAGCTTCTTCCACTTACGTATTCTCATGCCATCATATTTCACTTATCTCCCTATTGTCAGCATGTTACATTTATATCATATAAACTTATGTCAGATTACACTCATGCGTGATTATAATAAACACACCATATACTATCATGTTAGCTGGCAATAATCATGTCGTGTACTCGCATGTTGGTTTGACGTAAACATGTCATGTTATTGACTGTGTAATATTCAACATTTCATTAGATGTCATTTTATGTTTTCTCTATGCCTCTGTTTCAATGTAAAACATGCTTTGAGTTTGTATTAAACATCTTGTTGTAGAGCACGTGTTAGAGGAATGATGATGGTGACAGACGATGATCTGTTATTGCTGTAAGATATTTGATCATGAAAGACACATGCATCAACTCTCCACAGAAAATAATATATTATTTCTCTGTAACACACAAATAATTAGTTTATAGTTATACATTAGTTTCTACTTTCTTCCTAGTTTATACTATTGTTTCTTTGTAAAGATGATTATTATGTGCCATGTTATAAGTAGTCGTCTGAGTAGCAAAGTAGATAGTGCTCTATTCTCTTATGGTGAAGGTCGGTGGTTCCAATCTGGCTGGAGATGACCCAGTCACAAAGTGGATACTGGATTCTTCTGGACTGTAAGAAGGAAAGGCAGCCCAGTGTTATTCCTACTTGACTATCTAGTTCTAGTATGTCTACTTGACCATTTAGTTCTAGTATGTCTACCTGACTGTCTAGTTCTAGTATGCCTACTTGACTATCTAGTTCTAGTATGCCTACTTGACTATCTATTTCTAGTATGCCGGAAGGTCAAAGAAAATATGAACACTAAAGACTGTTACCCCCCCCCCCCCCGCCCCTGGCCAACAACCAAAGCCAGCTTTGTGGCAAAATGCTAACTTTATATTGTAGCAGGTCTCTGACTTGACTTTACATTGCAGCAATGTAGAAACACCCACAACATGACTAGTGTCTACTGTTTGGTCCGCGCTAAGAGAAATCTGTTTAGTAATTCTCAGTTCTTCTTCTAGTCTGTATTAGCTGAACTATCCTCGCCCAACCGAGACACCAGGAACGACCTCATTTATTGGTCCCTAGCTGATTCATTAAATGAACTTTTCTCTATCAAAATGTCAAGTTGGTCATGGTACTTTTTATGTTGTACGGGTGACTGAAGCTGATTATAAACGTGATGTCTTATTCTGGGCAAAGATAAAGAGAAAATATAGTAGAAGCCAAATGCAGTCTTGAAACTTGTAGAATAATTTATAAATTCACACATAAAACTTTCACTTATCACGTGACCCTAACACATTTTATGTGACATTTACAACAAGACTTTTGTCCCGCCTCCATCAATTCTCCAAGATGTAACATCTGAAAATTTGAATCTAGCTTCGCCCCGTATCCACGGGGTGTCACTTTTATTATCTTGCATTTGATTTTTCTTGATTGTTGAGAAATAAACTTCCTCTAATCCGCTCCCCTCTAAAAAATAAAAATAATGAAACTTCCGATTAATCAAGAATGAGAAATATAAGAAGAAGGAGCGGTTGTTGAAGAAGTACACCGAGTTGCATTCCTCTGCAGTTACATAGATCAGAATAGTGACAACAGAAGTTAGAATTAGAATTGCATAAGCAGCATTGACCTTCAAAAATCTTAAGAATATATAGCACTCATAAGTTATAAGCACAAAACCCAAGCAACGATTATTCAATTCTAATGTAATATCCACCCTCATTTATCTATGCGAGAGCTGGAAGATAGAAATAAACAACAATTTAGACTCTTTTTAAAACAAAAGCTTAACAAAAATACTCGGTGTGAGGTGGAACGATGTAAAGAACAAAGCAGAGATAAGGCAGAGATACGGCACTTGAGTGACCAACAGACTATCTCATGGGTGATCAGAAATAAAAGATGGACGTACCGTATATCGATAACGTGATGAGAATTTAAAAAAAAAAAAGCTATCAAGTGGAAAACAACGGGTCAATGAAATAGAGGTTAACCAAATGAAACTCTAAAGAGGACACCGTTAAGAAGGTCCAAATTAGTACAAGGGGCGTTCAGAAAATAATGCACCACATCGTTTTTCTCATGAGCTGTTTACTCAAAAAGCATGACATTTATACACAATATACACGGATATGTCATGTAAACAACAGTATTATTCAACATAATGCCCATCAACTTGCACGGCTTTACGCCAGCGCAAAATAAGTGCATGTATTCCTAGCCCGTACCAGATTTTCTCTTGATTATGTAGCCATTTCTTCGCTGCATGAATCACTCCTTCGTTAACTTCAAATCTTATCCCTCAGAGTGCATCTTTAAGTGGAACAAACAGATGGAAATCAGAGGATATCAAATCGTGACTTTAGAGTGGATGGGGTAGTACAGTCCAATACAATTTATTGATTGCTTCCCGTGTTGCCAGACTTGTGTGAGGGCGCGCAATGTCGTGAAGCAGGTCTGCTCGATTCTTATGTGGCCGAACTCTACGAAAACGTTGATTGAGTTTTTTCGCTGCCTTAATGTAAGCTTGCGAATTGATTGTCTCTCCGCTTGGCATAACATCCATAAGAACCACAAAAGACAGTGATCATGACCTTTCAGCTAAAGGAGTTGTCTTGAATTTCTTTATCGTGGTGATTGCGGATGATGCCACTCCATTGACTGTCTGTTGGTCTCAGGTTCAAAATGATGTGCCCAGGTTTCGTCACCTACACCGATCTTAGCCAAAAAGGTCCCTCTCTTCGCACTGAAACGCTCCAACAATTCAGAAGAATTTGCTTTCCTTTGCAATCAATGGTCATTTGTGAGACTTCAAGGAACCCATCTTGCGGCAAACCTTAGAAAATGTGAGAGCTTTTTTAGCTGCATTTGCACTACTATTGCTGAGTGACAGCTTTAAGGCCAATTATATACGTCTATCAGTAAGAATAATGCCCTCATCGCATTTCAACATTTCTGCCTTGGTGGCTGTAGCAGGACGTCCACAGCGCAGCCGATCATGCAACTCATTATCTTCACTTATTGATTCTTTGATTCTCTTAATCCAGCGACTGACTGTACTCCTGTCGACTGCAAAACTTGCATACACATCATATAAACGCTTGCGAGTGTTCACAATAGTTTCCTTCTCTGCAAAGAGAAATTCTATCACAATTCGCTGCTTATACCGCAAGTTGCTAACAAGCTCCATTTCAACGGTTATGGCAGCCATATCTTTTAGCCGGCTGCGGTGAAATTTGGTTAAAACAGTCAGTACATGACATATTTAAAGTGTGCAGAATTTCATGCTTCTATCTTCATTATGTGGTGCTTTATGTTCTGAACGACCATCGTAGCCATAAAATACCTACGACAGCTAAGGGCTACAAAAAAAAAAAAAGCTCAGATAGCAGTGCAGACAGCTCCCCCTCCCCAGTACGACCCCCAACCAGAGTAGGAAATATTGCTGGAAGTGCCGCCACCGCAGGTTTATGTTGCCCAACATACGTTGGTGAGATGTGAAAACATATTTGTATATGCTAGTATCAGTTGTCCAGAGACAAATGACTTCTTTACTGGAAAGCAGACATCACAACTGAAACAAAAAGGGCTCTGTACAACACAATTTTCCTCCCAACTCTACGATATCAATGTCAGACATGGACACTGACAGTCAATAACAAAAGAAAAGTCATCATGACAGGAAAGAAATGTTTAAGGAGAATAACATATGTGACAGAGACCAAATAGAAATAACTCCACGAAGGCAAAGGTTGGAGTAACACCATTACACTATATTCAGGAACAGCACGTCAAATCGTTTGGCCATGTTACACGGTTACCGTCAGACAGTATATCACAGACACCATTCACACTAACATTTGTAGGTAACAGAGGATGTGGCCGCTCATGCTAGAAATGAATGGAAGTTGCAGAAACCTTACATATCCTACTATATGAACCAACCTGCCGAGCCGTATGAAGACGTCTATTTGTTCCCTCAACACCGAAAGGTATATGAAGGAGACAAGACAAGGCAAGACACTTGTCCAGCGCGGCACAGAACGTGCAGAGACTAATAGTCAAGAGCCTTTTTAATTTGATCACTATAAAATCGGTGGATAACATTATATTAAAAGCTATCGTCTATTTTGATAAAGACCAAGAATATCTCAGAAAGATGCCTGGGGTATCCACCATTTATTTGGAGGCGATCTTCAGACAAACTAATAATACATTTACCCGAGTGCTTTTTGGCCTATCAGAGTGGCAGACCTTACACAATTATTGGTCTAGTCGTTACTAATACCAGTGAAACATTCATCGTGAATGGGACCGATCCAGCGATCAAAACAAAGATGGGAGAAAACATAACCATCACTCTGGACGAAAAAGTTACACGTAAATTCGATGGAATAACTAAGGTGTTGTTTAACCTGACGACTGTTTATTACTAATATTTGAATCACTTGACAGCTAAGTCGACCTACACATAGGGGAAAAGTTGGACTCATGAAGGACTTTTTATCCTAAGCTCTGAGAGAGAGAGAGAGAGAGAGAGAGAGAGAGAGAGAGAGAGAGAGAGAGAGAGAGAGAGACAGTGACTTGTTAAAGAGGCTGAAATTAGCGAAGAATGCAAAAGAAAGGTCAATGCCTTGTCAACATTGCCCAGGGAGTGACCGCGGAAACTGGTGTTGCTGGAGTCCGTTTGGGGACAGCTTGAATTGCTCTGGTTGCAAAACTGGAATGGGCGTTATTTTTGGCTTCATGGAGTCTACTCCAGGAGCAAGAGCTTTTATAACAGACTTGGCCGCAAATGGTGGTTGTGTCAGTTTTTGACAGATCAAGTGTAGCAAAACTAATCTTGTAATTTTTATTATCATGGGTGAGGGTGAGTCACTTCTCATGCTTATATGTTTTGTATGGATTATCACATTTGCATGAGAGTTGTATGATTTGTTGCATTCTAATTGCACGTAATTCTGATATCAATTTTTCTGATATTGTCTGCACACTATTTTTAAGGCAAGGATTTTAGAAAATGGCAGTAGAATAGACTTAAGTAGAAAAGCATGGATATCGGAAAATACACGGAATTGCATACACGAAAGACGAGCAGACAAATTAGCCATGTTGAATGTAAAGAGGGAAAGATTTACCAAAAGCAACATACACAGGACAAAAAAAAAATAAAGTAAAATGTATCTAAACTATACGGGTTAAAAGAGAATACATAGTCAGTATCACGGAAGAAGCAGAGAAAGCAGCAAAAACAGTAGACAGCAAAACTCTGTACGGCATATAAAAGAATTTAACGGATACTATCACATACAAAGAAAGACCAATCTTTAGCAAAACGGATCCTTTTAACATCAAGTAACGACCAAAAGCAAATTGGGAAGAAAATTCCAAGAAATACTTAATCGAATGAAGTAGAAGAAAGAATTAATAAATCCTGAAGCCGACTAAACAACCCAACACATATATGTCAACCTGAATGAAATCACATCGAACGAACTTGAAACAGCAGTTAATCTAACAACAAATCAACAGGTAAAAAATTGTTAAAAGCTATTGCCAATGACAATATGAGCCAACGAAAGAGAATGTTTAATAACGTTTTGAAAGAAGAAAAGGTTCCTTCTAAATGCAAAAAAATGGAATCATTGTTAAAATATCAAGGAAGGCAATCTTAGGTACAGAAATACACAGTGTCTGGTAAATAATGAGACTTATTCCATAAAATTCCATAAATATAGCTCGTCGCATTGTCGTGGTGACCCCCTTGTGCACTTATTTCGAGACGACTTCCTGCACATTGGATGTTGGAAGTCCCACTTGATCTGCTATGAACAGAAGTCCCTGACATCGGTCAAAATGTCTAAACTAGGAAAAAAGTAGGAACAGCTTTATTATTTAATGAATACAAAGTCGTTACGTTTCGCCGTGAGCCTTAATCATACAAACAGGACGAAGAATTAGAGAGAGGAGATAAAGTATAGGTTATTGGAAGAACAAAAGAGAGTTAAGACGTACAAAAACATTTGTCGCAGTGAAAATAACTTAGTAGAAGAATCAGAGAGAGGAGACAAAGTATACGATCACATAAAAAAATGTTAATGAAATAACCAAAAATATGAAAAAAAAAATAATCAAGATATAGAAATAGAACAAACCATATCCGAATATTTTAAACGGCTTTCAAATAATTGTTTATTAATCAACGTAAACAAGATGTGACTATTACCAGGGTAATGGTGCATACGTTCTGAGAAGTGCAAAAATAGTGCGAAGATCTCAAATTTATTCCTATCTGGTGTCACTGTGACCGCTATTTCTTACTCCGCAAAGGCAAACAATTCTGCCTAGATTACGTCTCCAACAGTTCTTAGCTAGCCAAAAACATAACCAACCAACATAAGACCCTGATGACCCATTTGCCCGTTGTAACCACCACAAATATAGTTGGACACCTTCCTCCAGAGCTTTTAAAGCTTTAGATCTGTATATTGATACAACGTGGCTGGAAATCCAAAACCATCAGCCACCAAAACTTCGACATTTCAACCTAACCAAGGGGAAATCCATGGCACTATCTAAACTCCGACGTCGAGATGACATAGTAATAAAACCATCCGATAAAACATCGAATCTCGTAGTTTGGAAAAAAGATTTATATATTGCGGAAGGAATGTCCGAACACAGGAATGTTAACTTCTATACCCCATCAAAAACGATGCTACCCTTTCAAATAATAATAAAGTGGAAGCTGTCATCAAAGATTTAATTAAAAAATGCGTTCTCTCACCTCAAGCTGTCTCTCTTCATATCAGGGACAGCTATATAGGCACACGCACCTTCTATCTTCTTCCTAAAATCCGCAAACCAGGTAACTCGGGATGTCCTATTGTATCAACATGTTCATACCCTACTGAGCACGTTTCTGACAGCATTTTCCAGCATCTAGTACACACAATGCCCTCTTATTTTAAATATACTAACCACGCCCTAACTACTCTTGAAGCGATCACGCTCTCTCAGCACTACTCCTATCACATCTTTCTCCTTGATGTCTGTTCCATTTACACCTCAATCCCTCATGACAATGGACTCTTAGCACTCCGTTATTTTCTCAACAAAGAGCCACACCCTACCATTAACACTGATGCCATAATAAGGCTCATACAAATAGTACTCAGCCTAAATTCTTTTGAATTCAACGGCAAATACTTCGACCAAATCAGTGGTGTTGCCATGGGAGCAAAAATAGACCCTAGTTATGCTTGTCTATGTATGGGCTTTCTGGAAGTTCAGTTAAGGGAAACCTACACTGTTAGACTTCCAGAATTTTATAAAAGATATATTGATGATGGCATTGGAGTCACCAGTATGCCATAGGATGAGCTCAAAAAGTTTACTGAATTCGCTAACTCACTCAAGAATAGCATCAACTTCAATTAAGAAATTTTTGACAAGTCTGTGAGTTATTTACACATTAACTTCTCTGTTGACAGAAACAGGCTTGTTAACATTTTCTGCAAGCCAATCGACAGCCACACGTATTTGCTTTACACCTCCTCCCATCCTGAAGCGTGTAAGAGCTACATCCCATACTCCCAACTCCTCTCATCCTGAAGCGTGTAAGAACTACATCCCATACTCCCAACTCCCCCGGTCTACGTCGCATATGCCAGGATGACTCCGACTTTGTCCAACAGTTCAACAACTTATTAGAATTTTTTCGTCACATCAACTTCCCAGAAAATGTCCCCAGTGCAGCCTTCAACCTTATCCAACTAATGAAACGTCATTAAGCATTTAGAACTAAACCTACTACCTCATCTGACAGAGTTAAGTTGGTACTGCCTTTCCATCCGCGTGGTCAGATGATTAAGAAAAATCTTTACCGTCGTCTAACACTAATCCAATTTGACCCTGACACCCGTGATATCTGTCCTGATCCACCCCTATTAGCATACAAGCGTGAGCCAAATCTCAAGGACATCCTCGTCCACAGCCACTTAAAGCGGAACCTCAGCTACGTTGGAATAAAAACGTAACCGTCCTGGCTGCGTTTCCTGCCCTGTAGTCTGGGAAGCAACAACAATTACCTTCCCTAAAACTATCTTGACCCTCCATGAGGGATTCACATGCAAGTCCTGTAATGTTATATACGTCATAGTATGCAAAAGGTGCAGGATAACCTATAGTGGTGAAACAGTCCTCAGACTAGGGGACCGCATACAGAAACGATATCACCCATTATGCTTCGAAACCCGTCCCTAATCATTTCAATGGCCCCGACCATAGAGATAAATCTGATTTTCTGGTAACTGCGATCAAACAATGTTACGCTGGTGACACAAGCCGCTTAGCACTTGAGAACCGCTACATTCAGGATTATGGGACACTGGAACCACATGGTTTGAACTCGTTAGTTAGCTACACATAATCTTATACAATCATACTCATTCTCACTTGTTGCACTTTGTTTAGACTCCTCATACACCATCACATTGCTACTCATCTACCACCATCAAGTCATTCATTTCACCTTCTCCTATATAGACTACCATCCCTTCCCTTCCATCGTCCACTAACATTACAATTCCCTATCTATTCGCGATTATGTAACACTATTTTTCACTCCCTTAAGAGCATTGTCCATGGTTATTGACTCCCCGATCATCCCTGTTCGTTGTAGAATTCTCTGCTCTTTCTCTGCACATCCCTTTTCTCTCCACATTTCTCACATTTCATCATGCACTATTTTACACTTCTCAGAACGTATACGCCATCACGCTGGTAACAGTCACATCTTGTTTACGTTGACTGCACAAACCAAGAATTATTTGAAAACTAAATATTCAGATAAGTTTTGTTCTATTTATATTTCTTGATTAATTTATTTCATTTTTTGTTATTTCATTAACAAAGTTTTATGTGTTCCTATACTTTGTCTCTCCTCTCTGATTCTTCTACTAAGTTATTTTCACTTTATCTCCTCTCTCTAATTGTTCGTCCTGTATACGTTTGTGTGATTAAGTCTCACGCCGAAACGTCATGCCTTTGTATTCAATAAATAATAAAGCTGTTCCTACTTGTTTCCTAGTCTATACATTTTGATGTCACATCTTTACTGTAGTGCTTCGTATATAATTGTATACTTATACACTGTTTATCGTTTGTTATCCGACGTCGATAAGAGTCCAACACCGCTTTTACCTTATCAGCATTGTCGGAAGTATGAGACGTTAATGGGCTCGCTGTACGTTGTTTATCCTCGTCGCTCTCTCTCTTTCGTTGAACGCCTTGTGCCACCAGAACACTTGTGCTTTCGATAAGGTATCCTTTCCGTAGACTTTCTGTGTCATAACAAGCGTCTCGGTCACCGATATTTTCAAGTTAACACAAAACTTTATCTCTGCTCGACACTACTTTGCATTCTGACCGTTACGGGACACTTAAACAGCTGTCCACTGTGCAAGCGATCCGCACCCTGTAAAAAAACACAGAGCCAAATGAAGAGATATCGACTCTTTTAACTAACAAAGTCTCATTACTTACCGGACACACATTGTAACTGGAGAGGACTAATCTTACTATCAAGTTGTATCAAAAGATTTTTGCTAAGTCTTTCTGAACAGAATAAAATATGTAGTAGATACTGCAGTGAAAGAAGAACTATCAAGAGTTGAGCTGTCTCGACCAGATATTTAGTCTAAGAATAATACATAAAGAACATAATTAAAAGCAAGAACCATTAATCCTGAATTTGATTGACTTTAAAACGGCATCTGATAGAATTCAGACATTCATTGTGGAGAATATTAAGACTATGTAGAATATCATCTAAAGCTGTCAACATCTTTAAGTATCTCTACAACGGATATGTTTGTGCAGTCAACGTAGAAGAAGGAATGAGCAAATTGTTACAGATTGAAGCACGTGTGAAACAATGATGCATATTATCTCCACTGCTTTTTGGAATTGTCATGTACTTCATAATGCAAAAATGCTGCACAGGTAAAACCGGCATTGCTTGGGTACATTGAACCCAGCTAGAATATCTTGATTATGCAGCTGTCATAATTCTTATCAGTGACAATATGAAGTCTATGCACACACAAAAAAAAAACAAATCACCTATCTTCACTGGCTAGTAAAAGAGGTATTGAAATTAACAAGGAAAAAAAATAATGAAACGTCCCATTAATCAAGGTTTGCATTCCTGAGCAGCTACATTGTGAAACAAATACCTAAGGAAAATACTCGGTATAAAGTGGAACGAATTAAAAAATAGCGAAGAAACGAGGTAGACGAGTGAATAACTGTAAGGGAAGACATAAGCACAAAGCAAACCTAGGTTGATTGGCAACCCTAGCGTATGAAATAATGGGCCAGAGGCAGGCTAGTACCGGAAGTGTCCAATTCTGGAAAAGGTCCATATATAAAGGTCCAGCTATATAAAGTAAACGTGACAGACATTTGATCAGTCGAGATCTGTACTCTGAGCACGTAGGAGACCAGCGATACGAAGAAGGTCATGTCTTTCAGCGCGTATGATTGTGTATTTCAACTATGGATAAACATGTAAGTGTTAGGTAACTGTTGTGGTTTATATTTTTTCTGTCATGCGGACGCGTGCGAGCTGTGCCGTTGACTCCTCCGTTCCAAAATCCCGATCCTATTAGGTAATTATTGTGTTATGAATGGTAATGAATAATCATAACTCAGTTAAGGTGTAATTGTTCTATGTAGGATTTTGATGTGTTTCTCTTTTGTTTATTGGTAATGTGGTAAGTGCACTTGTTTTTGTTTTACAGAATATATGCATATGCATGTGAATACATGTTTGCCAGTTAGCTGTTTTGTACAATCCGAATCTCAGTCATGTTAAGGGAATTAATTTAATGATTTTGTGGATAACAATATAAGAGGAAGATTAATAATATAAATTGATTATCCCTTGTTTGAACTGCTAACTAAGTAAACTGATCAATAACAATATAATTGACGATCCTTTGCAGAAGAACTATTTATGTTAGCATTCATTTTTATAAAGTGTATGAATGTTTAGTCTGTGCAATCTTCAATCCTCATGTTGCCTAATAAGACAGGATACCAACAATAAGAATACAGTATGACAACATATAAATAACATACAAGTATTAGCCAATTAAAATCATATTAAACAACCTGTCTCATGGCTGATCAGAAAAATAAGATGTACATATGTCGGTCATGTGTTCAGAAGAAACAGTCAGAGAATCCCAAAACACAGTATTAAATGGAACACAACATGCTGAACATAAAGAGGTCGACCACGTGAAACTCTAAAGAGGACATTATTATCTTATCTTATATCTTATATCCTTCCCGTGCCGTTAAACGTCACATGGGGCTCGTAAAGTAGTTCGCCAATTTTTCCTGTCTTCGGCGAGTCTTTCAACCTCATCAAAGGATTTTATGCCTGTTAACTTGGCCTCTCTTAATAATGTCCTCTTCAGAGTTTCACGCGGTCTGCCCCTTTTTCTTCGGTCTGTTGTGTTCCACTTGATAGCTTGTTTTGGGATTCTCTGATCATTTCTTCTCATCAAGTGACCAACATATGGACATTATTAAGACAGGCCAAATTAGTAGACATAATATTCCTCGAGCAGACAGGACCACAAAAATAAGATTTTTAAGGGCATGCATCTTTCCCATCGCAACATATGCCTGTGAGACCTGGACACTTAACAAAACAGCTGAGAAACATATAAATGCCTTTGAATGTAAATGCTACAGAAGAGTTCTCCAAATATCGTGGACACAAAAAAAGAACAAATATATCCAAACTACAAGAGATTAATATTGAAGAAGGCTGGCTAGTAAAGAGGATTAAAGAGAGAAAACTTAAATATTTTGGACACATTAAACGGCATGATCATTTAGAGAAAACCGTATTGGAAGGATACATAATGGGAAAAAAAGAGGAAGACCAAAACGAAGATGGCTGCAACACATCGTTAAGGCTCTGCAAATGGATGCAGCAGCAGCAGCAGGCCATCTTACTCACAACCGAGAGGCCTACAGAAATGCTGTTTGGGAGGCAAAGTTCCGCAAGGGACACGCAAATGAATGAACGAATGAATGAATATTCCTCGATGAGGTTGAAAACTCGAAAGTTTGTCGAACTACAACCTCAGCTATATATGATGTTTAACGACACCGGACAGATTTAAGATGTGAGATGTAAGTCGTATATCATGCTTGTGTTGTAGAACATCTTTTAAAGCTGCAAATATTATTCAGTTAGTATGGCAAGATAATAAAGTAGATTTTAATTGATATTAATGCTACACACATGGCGACATAGAGTTGCTTCTTGATGTAAACTTACTTCAGCTGCATGAACAGTCTGGCCACAGGGAGTTTTGTGTCCAGTACTCTGGAAGACGAAGGTAAAAGAAAAATATGTGCTCACGTTTTGATGACGTGATGTCTAATGTGTTAATCCATGTTGGTTCTCATCTACACGTTGTGTGTTGATATTTAACAACTTTATACTCAAGAATTCTTTCATGGATATGCTACAAAACAAAAGTTTAAAAATACTTCGTTCCTTATCCTCGTAAATAGTTATTGTTTTCAGAATGTAATATGTATGGCGTCTGAAAATACATGTGATTGTATTTTACATAACTCCGAAATATCACAAGGGGGTTGTGTGAACATTTGACCAGATGTTGATACCTACAAAAGTTGTTGGTCCTTTATTTGAGCATGGCATGCTGCTGTTGGCATTCACTATGCTGAAAGCTCATGTAGAAGGTAAGCCGTAAGCACACTCTGTAAAGCTATTGTCTTTTGTCGGTGAGCTACATCAAAGAAGAAAAATTCTCCCATTCGAACCAAATTTCGAAAACGGCCAGCTTTTAGTTACACTTTTTGCGAGAGGTCAAATTGTCTTGTCTTGTTGTCTCCTTCCTAGTCTATCTTTCGATGTTGAGAGGACACATATACGTCTTGATAGGACTCGGCAGTATGTGATATATAATGGGATATTTACTGCTTCTATAATTTTCTCTCTAAAGCAAGGCAGACCAAGGGAGACTACGTAGAACAATCACTACAGAGAATACAGATTTGAGATTCAAGTCCATCCAAGACCTACAGCGGGCGGCGGAGAGTCGTCAGACATGGAAAGATATTATTTCCGCCCTATGAGCCAATGTTGGCCCAAAAGCAATGTCAATCAATCACTTTTCTATTTCCATCTCCTCTTGGACGGCCTTTTCCTCTGTTACCTACAAATCTTAATGCAAATGGTGTCTGTGATGTACTGTCGTTATGATGTTCATTAGCAAAACAAAGTGCTAAATCTCACAACGTAAACATAACTCCTCCAGTCGTATTGACAGCTTTTTTTGACCCAACGTTCACTTCCAGACAGGCCAGTAAACTACTCACACTTTTATTTGTACACGCTTCCGGCAAGTTCGTCCAGTCGAGGCTGAGCTCACACCGCCGGGCTGGTTGATCTTTCATTATTTTCCAACACAGACCTGGGTCTACGCCTTCTACCCTATCCTATAGTATATCTACTGTAATAGACAACCGTCTTTTTTGCTTCTCTGAAACTTTCTTATGTTGCCCTAATACTGCACATTCTAATTAGCTGTAGCTCAGCTTACTTCTCTGTGCTGCCTTACTCTTAAAGGAACACCGCTGACTCTGTGATAGGGCTAAAACCAGTGGACACTCGTACACACGTACATACGTGAGTGTTGTTCAAGACAGTACAAGCCGGTTGTCTGCTAACATCCTTCCCTACAACTTTATGTAAGCAACTCTTCAGTCCCCTATTCCTCTATCCCTTTCATAATTACTGACAAAAAGTTAATAAATTATACCTCTGTTAGGTAATTAAAAATAAAAAAGGCTGTATATTATTTTTATATTACTATTAGCAAACGTACTCTTGGATGGGTGCTGAAGTATGAGGAGGTGCAATGTGAGATTGTCCCAAGTGCAGTGAAGACGTAGTCTGAAATTTAAACTTTTAACTTTTAACTTTATATTACTATACTGTCCAAAAAAGACATGCATAACTATTGATGACCCAATTTTAACCATAATTCTGATATTCTATAGCTTTTTAAATTGAATGAATAACATTTTCAAATTGCACTCAATAATACCTAAGGGTTTAAACATTCAACTGACATTTTCTTGCATCTGTGTGACGAGAATTTGTTAGTCCCAGGGGTTCTCAAGTTAGTATGGTGTGTGACCTCCGGTAGCATTGATCAGCGACTGGCATCTTCTGGACATAGATTAGATCAGATGTTTGATGTGCGCCTGTGGGATGGCTGCTCACACTTCCTGGAGTGCCTGCCACAGATCACGACGATTGGCTGGAGAAACGTTTCAGCGACAAACACGACTTTGCAGCTCATTTCATAGGTGCTCGATCGGATCTATGTCTGGAGACAGGGATGGCCAAGGAGTGAGAATGTTGTTGGCAGTCAGGAACTGTGCGGTGAACCGTGCAGAATGGGGTCTGGCTTTGTCCTGATGAAACACAGACCTTTGAGCAGCCAAAAATAGAAGGACAAGGGGTCGAAGAATTTCACTGACGTATTATTACGCATTCAAGCCTCCTTCAATCTGCACCAATAGACTCGTTCCGTTGAAATTGATAATTCCCCATACCATTACACCTCCACCACCTTGCGACGGAGCTTAATCAACGCAATTTTGCCTACGGTAGACCCTTTTCCGCATATCACCAAAAAGGAAGATTCGTCACTAAACCAGACAAGTCTCAATTGATTGTCAGTTGTCTATGGCCGATGCTGGTTGGTTTATATAAGCTATGCGTTTCTAAACGTGTTTGTCGCCGAAACGTTTCTCCAGCCAATCTTCGTGATCTGTGGCAGGCACCCCAGGAAGAGTGGACAGCCATCCCACAGGCGCACATCAGACATCTGATCGCATCTATGTCCAGAAGATGCCAGTCGCTGATCAATGCTACCGGAGGCCACATAATATACTAACTTGAGAACCCCTGGGACTAACAAATTCTCGTCACACAGATGCAAGAAAATGTCAATTGAGTGTTTAAACCCTTAGGTATTATTGTGTGCAATTTGAAAATTATATTCATTCAATGTAAAAAGCTATAGAATATCAGAGTTATGGCTAAAATTGGGTCATCAGTAGTTATGCGTTACTTTTTTTTGGACCGTATAGTATGCATGATTTATTGTTATAGCTCTTGGTTAAAATAAAAAATAACATTTTCAGGATGTGCTAAAGGATGGTTTGGCAAGGACTGTAAATTCCAGTGTCACTGCACCAGTGCCGACTGTGGGAGTACTGGAGAATGTTTTGGAGCATCCAGATGTGAAGATGGGTTTTTCGGTCCTGGATGTCAGTACTGTACGTTTTTTTTTCTTTTCTTTTTTAAACTGATCACACTTTTTATTTTAAGAAAAAACATTCTGATTAATACAAACATTGATAAGATTCAAACAACAAAAATTGTCTACAGGGAATATGGTTTACAGAAACAGTGACAGCAACACACCTAACTACTTGACAGATCAGGATGAGAGGACCTGTAACGAAGACAAAAAAGCAACTTCGGTAAAAGTTCTCTTGACGAAACCAATTAGGTTTTCTTGGTTCCGTTTACATGTTAACGATCCAAGTAAGTTCTTTCAACTGTCAGGTTGTGATTGTGTGCTTTGTGTACGAATATGTATAAGATTTTTGAAAAGTTGGTTGTGTCTTATATATATATATGTGTGTGTGTGTGTATGTATGTATATATATATAAGTGTATGTATGTATATGTATATATGTTGGGCGTATAGTTAGAGCTTATTACCTAGTCTATTATCTAGTGTTGTGAGAATCTAAAAGCTAATAGAGTAACCGCTAGACATGATGAGTCAGAGCGACTCTTGAGTCAGTCGTTGATGAACTAACTTGTTCTTGTCGTTGTCCGACACATCTTACAAGAGATTAACAGATTTTCAAACTCAAGCGTAAATTCTGCCACACTGAACTTTCTATGAACATTTTTTAAAATTACAAGATTTTCCTCCTGCATGATTCTATCACAAAGCAGAAAATATCCTAGTCACATCTGCCAAGAAAAATATTCCCTACCATTAAAAACTCTCAGTCTTCCACTTTCCGTGTTGAACATTGACTTGAACAATCATACATTAACAAACGAATTAACTTCGAGTTTGAATACCATGATCGAGTATATGAGTGTTAACAATGTGCACATGTGTTTGAGTATATGCGTGAGAGCCTGCTCCATTTGTTTGTTATTGCCTAATGCTCTTAATTTTAAAGAACATATTAATTACAGAAAAAACGATTGATCCATTCCCTGCCAAGGCTTGTACTTTAAACCAACACTTATATTCCTTGTACTCACACAACCTCCATAAGATTTATAACAAAAGTATTAATCTCGTAGTGTGTTTTACTGCAGAGATATGATTACATATTTCAGTTATATTTTTTTTTCAACTGGAGGTAAACTCAAGAAATTTAGTTTAACTCTTGGGACTGGAGTAAAATGTCGAAATCAGAGAAACTTTACTGTTAGCGAGACTTCGCTTGATGTTACCTGCGATGAAATATTCAACTTCACTTTCCTGAAACTTGTTGGAGATGTAGCACAGCATATCTGTTCTTTGTACATCAGCGCAGGTATCTATCTATCTATCTGTCTATCTATCTATCTATCTATCTATCTATCTATCTATCTATCTATCTATCTATCTATCTATCTATCTATCTATCTATCTATCTATCTATCTATCTATCTATCTATCTATCTGTCTGTCTGTCTGTCTGTCTGTCTGTCTGTCTGTCTGTCTGTCTGTCTGTCTGTCTGTCTATCTATCTATCTATCTATCTATCTGTCTGTCTGTCTAACTGTCTGCGTATTTCATTATATGTTATTAGAAATAAAGTAAAAATAACAAACCTATGTATAAGCTGTCAAAAGTATATATTGTTATTTTATTACACACATACATATTTTATTTTTATAGTAAGAATTCACGTGTAGAAAAAGGCTATAATATTTAAAATAAAGAAGCAATAAAGGAAAGACACGTAAAATACTCACCCATCATCTTGTGCAGTGGGAGTAGTCTTTTCCTTTTTTCTACCATTCTTTGTTTAACTAGTTTCTGTAGTGAACTATCTGGCGACTGGCACATTGTGTTTCCACACTATTTGAATTGCTCTCATTTCTGTCGTCATGAATTCCTTTTATTTTTAATTGTTAGTTATATTTATAGCACGAACTTGGGAGAAACATTCTGCTTCATAGTTGTGTTTTATATCTTTTTTTTACACCTTTTCTTATGATTGTGTCTACTTCCTGAAGGATGATATTATACTCCTAAAACACTTGAAATGCCTCCATTGTTTCAAAGGTTCACTGTAGAGAAAGATCTTCATTGATTTCTACTCTGACAATGGTCGTTATTTTTTAGCACTGATTTTGATATTATTTTATGTGTCATGTCTTAGTTACGTTCGTACTGTTTTAGGTATTTCTGTGATATGGCTGTTAATGATTGATCTTCAGCAAAAATAGAGTTTGGTTATGTTTCACATGTCGGATGCTTTCTGAAATGTGTTGTGCGCTTATCAAAATTATTTCTGGAGTTAGACTATCGAAGGATTCCATAGAGTTATACTGCTCTAATTCCTTCGACTTTTTAGATATTGTCAATGTTTGTTACGTATAACAAAGCAGAGTACAAACCCTAGCCTCACTCCAGATTTCATGCTCAATGATTTCTGCATGTGTTTGAACTGTGCATTGGCTGCTCTCGTATAGGTGACTGCATATTTTATGCAAATGTTTACCGATTTTATCATTGTTTAGGTATGCGCACAGTTCGTCACAGTCCATTGCAAGAAGTGTATTTTCTTGATTTACACAAGCTGTGTACAGTATCGGAGTGTATTCGATGGACTTTTCTGTTATATGTCTTAGAGAGATGATGGCGCCTGCACATCTTCTGTTTTTCCTAAATCTCATCTGAGGTACATTTATCTTTTGTTAAGTCATTGACCTTAGTTGTATTTTTTTTTCTTTTTTCAGGGAACTTATTCAGCCATGTAATAGTTGCATTCTTATTTATTGCTTTTTATTTCTTTCAGAATGTGGTTAATTATTGTATTTCTCAAATCCTGTGGTGTCTTTTTGTTTCTGCCTTTTCAGTTTGTCAAGTTTATATATCCAATCTGTTACAAATCATTCGCACGTTTGATTAATTCATTGCGTATTTCATCACATCGAAGAGTTTTCTTTATTTGGATGGTTCGTATAGTTTATATAATAGAGTCACGTAGTCACCAAATCTACTCGAGTGCCTAGGGTGCAGAAATCCCGCACCTGAAGTGTAATATTCTACAATGATAGAGAGAAATATAAACGAAGTTATTGAATTTCTACTGTGTTTGATATGATATCATTCATGTTGCTGTCTGCCTGACTGCTTTTATTTTGCTACTACTTGTTAATAGATAGGCAAAATGTGTCAATACTGTATTCCCATAGCAACACAACAACAGTTTCTAGGCTCGCCACTACTACAATAACACCAGTGTCACAAAGATCAAGAACTGGACTTCCATTCGTTCAACTGGACCAGCAGAAGCAGTTCCAACAACTGAAGAAATAGATTTAAACACTGATTAAAAATAGATTTAAACATTGACAAGATTCATTGATGAAGGAAATGAAGATTGAACTGATGAGTGATGTGATGAAGCCAAATGGCTTGAAAAGTAGACAAGTATATGATTCCGGGCGTGCTTACTTCATTGTGAAGAACAACAACACTACTAGACTAATTGAAAAATATACAAACTCACATGTTTTCCACAAGAACCACACAAACCAATGTATTTAAAAAACACACAATAACACTCTACATCCTGAATGTAGCACAAGTAACCACGTGTCATCCTAACAAAGACAAAAATAACAACTGACACAACTGCTACATTTTAATTCTGAGTATTATCTAATTACAAAAAAATGTCCCTCAACAAACTTCACAAAGTTGAACTAAATCTGAGTATCAGTCTAACTACACAAAAATTTCCATCACCTAACTTCACAATGTGAAAATAACTCTTAATATCACTCTAACTACACACAACCTTCCTTCCCTCAACAAAATTTACAAAGTTGAACTAAATCTTAGTATCACTCTAAATACACAAAAATGTCCCTCAGCAAACTTTACAAAGTTGAACTAACTCTGACTGTCTACATCTCCTAACTGAATCTAATCATCAAAAGTAATTCAATCCTAATCCTATCATTCTGAATGTCCTGTAATCTGTTCATCCTAAATTCTTTATATAGATTCCTTACAAAGTCCCCAAACTACCTGAAGCTTTCGTCACGTGAAGCTCAAAACCACGTAAAGATCAATACTAACATGCTAAACATCACGTGAAGCTCAAAATCACGTAAAGATCAATACTAACATGCTAAACATCACGTGAAGCTCAAAACCACGTAAAGATCAATAC
The DNA here is from genome assembly GCA_009760885.1 of Achatina immaculata. Taxonomy (NCBI): domain Eukaryota; kingdom Metazoa; phylum Mollusca; class Gastropoda; order Stylommatophora; family Achatinidae; genus Lissachatina; species Lissachatina immaculata. The sequence continues at coordinate 7,854,405 of CM019714.1, read as the reverse complement.
CAACATGCTAAATATCACGCGAAGCCACAATGTTATCACTTGACCGTTGGTTCTCACAAAACCCATAATCTCCTTGCGAGTTCACATGTCTCTGACAACCCCCTCTGTCACCCAAAGTTTGACACTTGTGTCCTATAATTCAAATTTCCACTAACATAAAATCATACATGCCGTGCAATTTACACTCGTTACCTAACTTCTTGACACTTGAGTTTACTATTTTTAGACTCCTCAGTAAATGAATGAATGAATGAATACTCTTTATTTTTAAAGGGTAAAGAATTGGGCACCAGGCCCGTCTTACATTCTGCCTTTCATCACTCCATTTTTCATTCCTCACACACACAGAAAAGCCCAGGGACACAGGGGGAACGGGTACTAACAAAGGGAGCAAACCTGCACGTTTTAAGAATTCTGTCACTCAAACGAAGAAAAGTCCAAGACATTTGTCTCTTTACTGCAGAATTCTGTCACCTTTACATAATTTCAGCTGGTGACTAGCTCGAGTTCTACTAGCCCACTGTTTTGATATCTCGACAGTGAAACACAGACAATACTGAACAGTGCAAGTATTTTCTCCACCATTCTAGGAAAAGCTTTTCTTTGTACGTTGTCTTTCTGTTAACATCCTTCACAATCTCCGGTGGGTTAAAGTGCTCTGCTTTTTTTTTTTGATTGCTTCGATCGTTACGTACAAGTTTTTTGTGACCTCATTGTGGTTGTTAGTTAAGTTTTTACGGTTCTCCCGTCATTATATTATCATTACGTATTTTGTTGCACCCCTTAATTTTCTCTTCCAATTCGGTAATCAACGTATATCTTACTCATTCATACTTCTCATACATTCTGTTTATTTATTTTAATGTTTTGTCTTACTATCTTTTGACTCGGTCGTCTTCTATCTCCTTTCTTCTTTGTCGCACACATCTGGAAGAATAAAGGACAGACTGCAGATCATAAGGGAGGGATTCTCTTGATCAGTCACGCAGAGATATTGTATGCAAAGATTTTAGAAGGCAGAACAAGACAATTATAGAACCTCAGCTGAGCGAAACACAATTTGGATTCAGGAAAGGAAGAAGCTGCACTAATGCAATATTTTCATAGGCCAAGCAAAGACTGCATTTCAGAGAATGAGAAACATATTAGCTAACACATCATTATCAATGAATGTTAGAAAACGAGTCCTAAAATGCTATATTGAACCTATCTTGTTATGTGGAAGTGAATCATGGACAATAGGCATGTCTGCACAAAAATCATGGGAATCAGCAGAAATGTAGTTTATTATAAGAATGTTGCGAATCCCCTGGACAGCAAAAATAACTAATGAAGAATGTATGAGAAGAGCTGGAGAGACAAAATACTTGTCAAAAAGATAAGAGAGAGACGATGTACTTTCATAGGACATGGAATGAGAAAAGGGGGCATTGAAAATATTATAACAACAGGAAAAACAGAAGAAGATCAAGAGGAAGACCAAGAGAAATGGTACTGGACAGTCTGACTGGATGGTGTGAGAGGAGATCACCAACTGAACTGATGGCCTGCATGAAGGATCGTGTACTCTGGAGAAGCAAGTAGCCAATGCCAGTCGGCACGGCACCTGATGATGCTGATGATGAATATTTTTATTCCGACAAGCCTGCTAAAAAGTTATTGAGTATGATCAAGAACTTAACAGCATCTTTCTGGACTAAGAAAAAACATTTGACAGTGTTAACAGAAACAGATTGTGGACAATAATTGAATAATATGGTGTACCAGGACATTTACTGGAAGACATGTATACACAAATAGTCAAAGTGCAGTAAGAAGAACTGTAGGCGCTAGGGATTGCCTTAGTGAGCCAAACAGGGATGGGTATTATCACCATTACTATTTATAATCTGTGTGAACAGAGTCACGGAAGAAGCAAACCTAAACCCACTAGAACTGAACGAATTTATGTTCACAAACGACCATTGAATAGCACACAAGAACTCAAATTGTTTACAGGACCATATGAATAATCTCCATCAGAGTTGTAAACATTATGATATGAAAACCAACATTGCGAAACAGAGACCATAAAAGTTAGCAGAATGCAAGCCCATTGAAAATATATAATGAAGATAGTAAAATCCAACAAGTGAAAGAATTCGGATATATTTGATGCGTGTTCACAGAAGATGGGCTGCTTGATAAAGCAATTAATATTAGAAAACAAGGAGCCAATACTGTTGTATATCAACTATTCCTGATGATTACACACTCCAACATTATATTTGAAAGTAAGAGAAAGCTAATTAACAATATTGTCATACCAACGCTGTGCTACCAGTGACAGACATGGGCACTTACTAAAAAACAACATAATAAAATAACCACATGTGAAATGAGATGTCCTAGAAAAGCAGCAAATGTCACCAGATTTCACAAGCTAAGAAATGACGCCATAAGACAGATAGTAGGAGCTACATAATTTCTACGACACACAGAGAAGTAATGAATAAAGTGGTTCTGCCAATTAATGAGAATGCCATACTCAAAGGCAGCAGTGAGAGCCTTCAACCAAAGAACTACAGGACGCAGATCAAAAGAAAGATCTTAAAGAAATGGAAAGATGGTATCAGACAAACATACGCTAATTATGGCATGACCCCCGCTGAGACCACACATTTGACTAAACAACGCCAAATGCCACTCCCTTCAGCACTTCCCGGTACAAGGGGAACGATAAAGGAGGTCAGTAAATAAAGGTCTGTTATCTCTTAACTACTTGTTACCTTCCTATCCTGCTCACTTATCAAATCAGTTGCAGCAAATCTTATAAAAGCACTGACGCTGATGATGACTTGTCCGTTCTGTTAACTTCTGTGGGTGATAGTTGTTAAATTATGTTTTAAAAATTCCCAGGTCGGAACGTAGCTTTGAAACAAGACTCCAGCGAGCCACCGACACTAGCTTCACATAGTGGGGTGTCTAGACCGGAATACGCAGTGGACGGAAACATGACATTGTGTTACTCAGTTCAAACGGCGCTCGTAACATTTAAGCTTACCATTTCGCTCATGGTGCCTTCGATTCTAACCAGAGTGATCATATACAGCACTAACGGTAAGACATCTCTCTCTCTCTCTCTCTCTCTCTGAACCTTAAGTGCCCAGGGCACATGGGGCTTCAGCAAGGGTTTTCCACAAATGCCTGTCCTTCGCCTTTTTTTCTGCTCTTGCCCAGGTGAGCCCTCTAGTGCTCAACATCCTTTCTGTTGTTCTTCTCTATGTCTCTTTTGGTCTACCCTTACTTCTGTTCCCCTGTAGTGTCCATCTTAGTGCTATTTTTGGTAGTGAGTTGTCAGTTTCCTGATAAGCATTTCTCCTTCCACCTGCATTTGCTTTTTACGGTAAGACATACTGCAGTTTATATTCTGTTTGACACATTGTTTCTCTTTCTGGATGCTTTGCAGCTTCCACAGCATTTAATTTCCAACATATATGATTTGTACAATATTCGGTAAAATGTCAGTGTGTGTATGCTGGTACATATTTTATGTGTTATAAAGATTCTAAATGACACACAAGGTACTTACATTTGACTGAATATCATAGAAAATTTAAATCCAGTGCTATCGAGCCACAAAATGAGGAACAGCAATAACTTCTCCTAAAAGCACCACACAGAGATGGGAGAGATCTAAATGATGTCAGTATAATGGAATAAAAAATCCAACACAGTTTTCTTGTCACTGTATATTAACTGTACCAGCCATCATCATCATCATCATCATCATCATCATCCTCATCATCATCATCATCATCATCATCATCTTCATCATCGTCATCATCATCATCATCATCATTCCATGCCATTTCCTCTAGTAAAGTATGACTAAAAAGGTTTATTCTCTTCTTCGTGTTCTGAGTGTACTCGGCCCAGCTTATTCCCGTCCTTATTTTTAAAAAGCTGTTCACTGATATGTTACTCTGTCGACCTCTTGCCCTCTTTCTATTTTCAACTTGCTATGGTTCTGTGATTTACATTTTTTTGCATTATGTGGCGAAAATATTCTAACTGTCTAGTTCTATATTTTGTCGTTAATACTTTTTTCAATTTCTTTTCATTTAATACTTTGTTTTCTCTTTCGCTTCGTAGCGTTTGCTCTGTTAGTCTGTGTAACTGCTGTTTGAAAGTCTCTGATGAGGGTTCAAAGATTGCACGCTTAGTAATGATGTATTTGCGAGTAAAAACAAAGGAAAAAAACATAATTTTATAAAGAATCATTTTTCTTTACTTGTCATCTGTTCTTATTTTAAGAATAAAGAATATCAAAAAATCTCTATTTAAAGCATATTCATATTTGAATTATCAGTCCTGTGGAATTCTGCTGCGCGATAGCGTTACATGCTACTGCCGTACATCGAACTAGGTTCCACATTTATATGTTCATCTTTATGTGGCAGAAGTAACGTTTGTATTCTTCAGAGATGCTTCCGGTGATTCGAGAGTTTACACTTCAGACTTTCCATGCCAACGGCGGTTTGTTGGATTCATTTGTTCACACGCCAAGCTGGACACTCCCAAGTTACGAAATTACTTTACATTCGAAGCTGCCTGTCAAGAGTATTGAAATCTTGAAAATAACTAGTGAGTGGAAGGATTATTTCTCTTTGTGCGAAATACAGGCATTCAGTGGTAAGTCTTCTGATTGTTGACAGGAGATTTGTATGTTCTTTACTTGTGGCCAGGCTTTGATTCTCCAGGTCTTAAAATAATGGTTGCCTTCCTTTACCACTTTAGCAATTATACTGTTTAAAAAAAAAGAAACGCAACACTACTGTAGTCGTAATGGACACCAAATATCAAGCGTGTATCAACATTTTATTTTACGGAATTAATATTTCACTCCTGGCATGAAGAAACTTACAATTTTAACACTGAAATGATGTTCATTAAATTAGGTTTGGACTTTTATTCTTGTCGACTAAGGCCTCTGTTTCAGTAAGGTGTATGGCTTTCTATGGCCTGTATCAGAGAACGACATCTCCTTGACATGGATCCGATTGCCGTTTAATCTGTTGTTGTGGCATGGCTGCCCACTCTCCCCGCAGTGCAAGGGACACCTGTAGGAGATTGGTTAGCGCCACGTCTCGCTTGCTGACGTGCGTTGAGTTCATCCCAAAGTGTTCTATTGGGTTCATATCTAATGACATGGACGGCGACGGAATGGTCTGGACGTTGTTGTCAACTAGGAACTGGGTGGTGAATTGTGCCACATGAGGTCGAGCGCTATCCTGCAGCCAGAAGTGGAAGGACGTGAGGACGAAGAATTTCAGCCAAGTATCGCTGGGCATTCTAGTGTCCTTCAGTCTGCCCCAGGTCATATGTCTTCCCATGAAGTTGATCGTCTCCCAGACCAGTACGCCTCCACCATCAGTTCTGGGATTATGGAAAGAATGATTCATCACTAAACCAAACCCTTATCCAATCATTAGCAACAGTCCATTGACGATGTTGATTCGCCCACTGCAGCCGGTTCTTCAAATACCCATATCTGCAGTGTTGTAAAATATAAACAGTATAAATAATAGAAAAGTATGTATTTTATGTATTTTATATAGTTCTACAATAGTGTACTCAAAAGCAAAACAGGAACTAATAATGATCGAGCTTAAGGTTCCATACGACACAAGAATATACAGGAGTGGCATTTATTCAAATGTGAGAAGTATAATGATCTGGACACACAACTGAGGCAAGGGGCAAGAGTCAAGGCAAAAATGATAGCTGTAGAAGTGGGAGTGAGAGGATTCGTAGCAACACCAGCATACGACTTATGTAAGCAAATGGACATAAAGGGACAACCAAGAGTATGGACTTTGAAAAGACTTTCAGAAACAGCAGAAAAGGTCTCATGCTGGCTGTGGAGTATGCGAAACAAGCATTGAGAACTAACATAATTTCGTTTGTCACAAACAATTACAGTCCTCCATAGCTAAATGGCTAAGAATCACTGTGTAATGCAGTGCCATTTTGAAGATCATGGGTTCAATTCAGGGATTGAAAAAAGCAACAACTCCCACAACCTCTGGGAGACATGACCCAAAGGGACCCACATAGAATGTCAGGAGTTTAATAGGAGCAATAAATACTTGTCTCAGTGACAGGAGGGGAGAGGAGTACTTCCTCTGATGATCTGAAGGAGTTGTGTTGTTGTTCCAGTCTCTACAGTAGAGATGTTTCCTGTCTAAAATAGTGAAGAACTCACCCATGAGATCTTCGATAAACACGCCGGACACCTGACATGGGCCCCCTTAAAAATCATCTTCTAATATCAAAAGTGCCAACAATGTGTACTAAATATCCCAGACATGTTGCAGACATATCAGAAAGATTTTCATGCAGGCTTTGAGAATAAAAACTAATGATCATAATATCTTTGAAGAAATGTAATGGTAATTTCATGATACTTTCTTCCTTTCTATTCGAAACTGTAGACTATCTCACTATATAAGACAATGTGACGTAATACATTTTGTAGTTTGCCTTTTATTAAATTATGTATCTCGTGCTCTTGTTTGGGTTGTATCTATAATAATCGGTGTCTTAAGTCCTTTTGTGAAACTAAAGTCCCTAAAGTGCAAGAACTTCAAAGGAGGGGATGGGGGTGGAGTGAGACATTGGGTGTGCGCGTATCGATGTTCTGATTCATTGTCGAAGCATTAGCTTATAACCAAAATGTATAACCTAGCAAAGTGTAGGAACAGCCTTATTACTTAACAACCACACAGTTGTGACGTTTCGAAGTGAGCCTTAATCATACAAACAAATACAGAGGTGAATAATTAGAGAGAGAGAGAGAGATAAAATATAGATTCACATGAATCCTATTTAAAAAAATAAAATAAAATAAAATAAAATGAATAGAGCACTTAGCTTGAATGGATGTGTAGATTATTCCTTGTCAATTTAGAAATGCCTTGAAAAAATAGCATTTCTGACATACGTTACGAAATTGGCCCGTTGCTACGTTCCAAATGTTCTCATTTGGAAATGTACAGAAATGCGCATCTTGGAGCCTAGAGACTAGGGACGTGTGATAGCTGGATCTATCTACATGAAAGCTTAGTGGAGAGGGATTACGATTGTGGAAGAGGAGAATGTTATGTGTAGCTGAATAACGAGTTCCCACTGTGTGTTTCCAGCGTCCTAAAGTCCTGAATGTAGCGGTTCCCAAGCGCCAGGTGGCTTGTGTCATCTGCGTAGTTTGATGGAAGTTACGAGAACATCACATTTACATCTCTTGTTGGGGCCATTGAAATGATTCGGGACTGGTTTCGAAGCAATCTGGGTGGTATCGTACAGATGTTTCTGCATACAGACCCCTAGTCTTGAGGCCAGTTTCAAATTTATCCTGCATCTTTTCATACGATGATACATATTACATTACGGGACTCTCATGTGAATCCCTCATGAAGAGTGATGATAGTTTTAGGAAAGGTGATTGATTTCCTACCCCAAACTACAGGGCAGGTAACACAGCGAGGGCGGTTACATTTTCTGGTGCCAATATATACAAGGTTACGCCTCAAGTGGATGTGGACGAGAATGCACTTAAAATTTGGTTCCCGCGTAATAGCCAACGCCAGTCCGCACAGCATCTGATGATGATGATGATGATGATGATGATGATGATGATGATGATTGTATGCTATTAGGGGTGGATCAGATATAATGTCGCGAGTGTCAGGGTGAAGTTGGATTGGTGGCAGATGGCGATAAAGAATTTTCTTAACCATCTGACCATGCCGGTGAAAGGGAAGTACTAACTTAACTCTGTCAGATGAGGTAACAGTTTTTTTTTCTGTATGCTTCTTTGCGGCTCACTAGTTAGATACATTTGATGGCTTCACGAAGGAGATTTTCTGGGTAGTGGCGATGACGGAAAAAGCTCTATTAACAGTGTGGCTGTAAATGGGCTTGTAAAATACACAGTTTGAACTCATTATTCAGCTACACATAACATTCTCCTCTTCCACAATCATAATTCCTCTCCACTAAGCTTTCATGTAGATGGATCCAGCTATCACACATCACTAGTCTCTAGGCTCAAGGATGCGCATTTCTGTACTTTCCGAACGAGCACATTTGGAACATAGCAAAGGGCCCATTTCTGAGCATATGTCAGAAATGCTCGATATCTTTTCAAAGCATTTTTAAGTTGACGACGAACAGTCTACATATCCGCCCAAGCTAAGTTACTTATTTATTTATTTATTTATTTTTAAAAAATAGGATTCATGTGAATCTACACTTTATCTCTTCTCTCTAATTCTTCGTCCTGTATTTATGATGAAGGCCCACGCCGAAACGTCACAACTATGTAGTTGTTAAATAATAAAGCTGTTCCTACTTTTTTCCTAGTTTGTACATTTTGGTATCACAGTTTAACTGCAGTGCTTCGTTTTTAGGTGTATACTTTTTCATCAGCTTATAACCAGGTGGTTGTCATACAGTGAAAAGAGAGAAAATTTATGACATAATTTTCCATAGTAAAATCGCTGCTTATTTTGTCCGAGTGAAAATTTAGAGATTGTTTGTTTAAGGTATGGTACATTATAAAATTCGAAAACAAAATAACTGGAGATAAATTATCCTGTTTGTTGATGGTTGAATTTTGGAAATAAATCATCATAAATATTATTTAACTTTTACTTTTCTCTTCTCCAGACGGAGTTTGTCGAGAATCCACTTTTGGCCTAACATGTGATCAGCGCTGTAATTGTTCAGTAACCGAATACTGTAATACGATAACTGGAGATTGTGCACGTGGATGTCCCATTGGATTTTATGGAGAAGATTGCAATGAGACATGTAGTCCAACGTGTGGGTCACACCCATGTCATATTGTGTCAGGGAAATGTCTCAAATGTGCTGCAAGCCACCAGGGAGAAATATGCACAACAGGTGAGAGCATACTGCCTCACTCATTTCAGTACATTTTTATATCTGCAGTTATACAAGTTTATGTTTTCTTAAAGAAATATAATTCCACTTTTCAACAGTAATGTCATACAGTAACCACTTACATTCTTGGATGAGGTTAATGATTCATGTAGTCAATTTCTGAAAAAACACGTTTCACTTTCATGACTGTCAAAGTCACTGTTGCTGTAAGTATCCGTAAAATACCGTAATTAATCACAGACATCTTAAACAGCACATACTTGTAGATATTATGAAAGACAGCACATATATATGATGGGATTGATTATTTGGAAATGAAGAATAAATTGGTGATATTCACAACTGGCTCTTCAATGAAACGTTTCGTAAGTTAAAATGATGTAAAACGAAGTAGCAGTTACCTTTATTGTATACGGATAAAATTATTTAGCCTACCCAAATCCAAATAAAACATTATTAAGTCATACCACATAACACATTAAGCCTAGCACAAAAACAGACATATAGTAAATGCATAACACAACACTAACATATAGTATATGGATAACACAACACTTTATCTTATATCCTTCCCGTGCCGTTAAACGTCACATAGGGCTCGCAAAGTAGTTCGCCAGTTTTACTAACACTAACATATAGTAAATGCATAACACAACGCTAACTTATAATAGAAACAGAACACAGTCTATGATCCGTGATATTCTCATGTAGCAGCGGTGTGGATTGTTAATAACTTCATTTTTGTGCGATACCAAAACATTTAAGGTAGGGATGCCAACATCCGTCTATACAGACTCTATACATCATAACTATAGCATAATATATAACATTTATATATATATATATAAAAGGAAGACATCTATCACTCTTAAGAAACTAAAAGAACTAAGAATCTGTGGAGAGGAACAGACAAAACTACAAAAATAAGATTTTTAAGGGCGTGTGTCTTTCTCATCACAGTGTATGTCTGTGAGACCTGGACACTTAACAAAACAGCTGAAAAACACTTAAATGCCTTTGAATGTAAATGCTACAGAAGAGTTCTTCAAATATCATGGACACATAAAAGAACAAATATATCTATACTACAAGAACTTATTATTGAAGAAGGCTGGCTAGTAAAGAGGATTAAAGAGAGAAAACTTAAATATTTTGTTCACATTAAACGTCATGATAATCTAGAGAAGACCGTCTTGGAAAGGTACATAATGGGAAAAAGAAAGAGAGGAATACCAAGGCGAAGATGGCTGCAGGACATCGTTGATGATCTGAAAATGGATGCATCAGCAGCAGGCCATCTTGTTCGCAACCGAGAGCCCTACAGGAGTGCTGTTAGGGAGGCAAAGTTCCGCAAGGGAAATGCAAATGAATGAATGAATGATATATAACATAACACTTAGTTTGATGAACATCGACCCACTATAATATCCCTTGTTTAAAAGCTGTTTATAAAGAAAGAGAGAAATAATTTACTGAAAGCCATCATAGGTTAGTCAGCAAATCCAGATACATTAGATTGTTGTGGAGTCCCTCAGTTCTACTTCATGTCTTTAAAGAAAATGAACTTAAACTGTATCTTGTGCTCTCACGAGCTGTTATGATCTGACACAAATCAGGAAGATTCCAGGGCACCATGAATTTATCATCCCAGTGCACAGATAGTGTCATAAGTAATGCCGTAAATAATGTAGTAAGTCATATTGCACACATGATTTGGATACAAGACTTTAGAAAAGTGCACAGATATCACAATTTGGAAGTTGAGTACATTATTGCTATTTAAGTATATACCTACATTAGACAAACAACCGTTCATCTACAGTTCATTAATCACCAAGTTATAAAGCTTAAGATCAATGATAGAAATCTGCGAGTCACTCATTCATTCATTTGCAGGTCCTTGCGGAACTTTGCTCCCTAACAGCACTCTCCTGTAGGCCTCTCAGGTGTGAGAAAGATGGCCTGCTGCTGACGCATCCTTTTGTAGATCATCAACGATGTCTTACAGCCATCTTCTCCATATAACAAATAACATATAATATATAACGTATAACAAATGAAGCTTATATAAGCTATGCATTTCTTTTTTTGGACAGTATTCGTAAAAGTGAATGCATGTGTATATTCCAATATCACACTTGAATGCCTGCTGCATATTACATACAATATGGAAAGAAATCATGTTGGGTTTAGACTTCCCTAGGATACCCCTATGGGTCGGGTGACATGTACAAATAATGGAAAATGAATGATAGTATTGGCGAATCCATAGTTTTCTGGGTAGCTGAGATGAATAGTAACACTCCCGACACCATTTAAGTCCACTTCAGCCCCCATCGGTATAGGAGGCCTCGGGCTCGAGGTGAGATTTTGGTGACATGTAGAAAGTGTCACAAATGATCGATATTATAGTTGAAACCACAGTTTCTGGTGTCAGTGAGATGAATAGTGACACTTCTGATGCCGTTTAAGTCCAAGTGCAGCTTCCATCAGCAATGGGGGCCTAGGGGTTGGGTGGGATGGGTGTGAAATGTAAAAATATTAGAAAATGATCGATATTAGTGTTGAATCCATAGTTTTTGGGGTTGCTGAGATGAACAGTGGCACTTGCAAGTTCAGCCCAATCAGAATTGTGGGAGGAAAGGGGTGAGAAGTGGTGAAAAATAAAATGTACACACTCACAGAGATTAGTGTCGAATCCATAGTGTTCTGGATCACTAAGCTGATTGGTGACAGTCCTGATAACACTTAAGCCCACGTGTAATTGAATAGATAGAATAGAACTCTGTAGAACCATCTAGACTCTGTAGAACCTTCTAGAATGCTGTGGAAATGAATAGAATCTTGTAGAACCATCTAGAAGGTTGTGGAAATGAATAGGACTTTGTTTATTTGGATAAATTAATACCCAGGCAACGCCGGGTAATCAGCTAGTTGTCTTATAAAATAACAGCCAAATATGTGTTTATGTGTGTGCATGTGTGTGTCTGTATGTGTAGGAATAATCCTAATTCAGATACCTTCTGTCTAATAAGACAGTCTGAAATAGTACTCCATGCCAGTAAAATTAAGTGAGACTTCATCAGTAGACACTTTTAAGACCAGCTGGACGATGATGATGATGATGATGATGATGATGATGACAGCTATAACAGTGATGATGATATTCTGCAACGTGTCCTGTTCACGATGTATTTTTTTCTGAAACAAAAAGCTTCAGTTTTCAGTTATGTGTGTTAACAGATAATAGTTATTCCTATATACTAATACCTTGTCTTTAAAATAATATGATTAATATTTCAGAGTGCCCTCTAGGCTCATACGGAGATAACTGCTCAAAAAGGTGTTCAGATTATTGCGCAGATAGAACCTGTCACCATGAAAATGGTATATGCCAAAGGTGTACCCATGGACGTGTAAAACCCACCTGCGAAGGTCACACATTTTCTAGTTATTTGTACTGTTTATATGAGAGAAATATTACTGTAGTCGAAAATTCATGCTATATATGAGAGAAACACTGTAGATATTGTGAATAATTTAAAACTGAAATTAGTACTAGAAAAAAAGTCATACAACGAAAGCAAAAGTGAGCTATGGCTAAGAATATTAATATGACCTGTTACACAATATGCCACACAAATGTCCTATTATAAACAATAAAAATAACTTTCGGGAAGAAAAGACACATAGTAGATTGTACTGCTTGACATATGCTTCTTTCTAAATAGTATTCAAAATGAAGATAACCATTATCTGTTATCAGTTATTATTACTTTTATGTCTTTAATTGTTAGCTCTTTCTTTACACAACATGTGAACCAAAATTCAGTTAAACTAATTTCACTAGTTACTAATGTGACAGAATTCAGTTTAATTTTGTTTTCAGATGCATTTTCTGGAAGGGTTTTGATAGGATGGAAGTTTATTTTTGAGATTCATTGGTAGAGTCATGTGGTCACACTGTAATTTGTAGCTACTTGCTCTTGTAGAGCATCTTTCTAGATGTAGATAGCGGTGGCATTGCCCTTTTTAGGGCAATTTTTTTTGTTTAAAAATGTAATTTGTAGTACTGTCATTGTCAAGACAAAAGTCGTTCTCAATGGTTTTCAGTTGTGTTGTGTTTAGTGTAGAGTTCACTTTGGAATTTCTGTAACTTTTAAGTAGTAGATTTATTAGATTTATTGTAACTATTCTTTTGTTAGGTTTCACTTCCCCCGGCAAATGAGTTCTTGCCTGGGGAATTCTGTTGTTATGTCTGTTTTGTCATTGCAATGTGGCAGTAGTTTTCCTGATCTTCATTTACGTCATCCTCATTTTCTTCGTTAATAAATCTTCTGTAGAAGAGCCACTACACCAATGTGTCTATTGTCTCCCATGATTGTCAAAGTGTCGTCTGTGAGTCTGCTTGTGTCGTCTGTGAGTCTACTTGTGTCGTCTATGAGTCTGCTTGTGTCATCTGTGAGTCTGCTTGTGTCATCTGTGAGTCTGCTTGTGTCATCTGTAAGTCTACTTGTGTCATCTGTGAGTTTGCTTGTGTCATCTGTAAGTCTGCTTGTGTCATCTGTGAGTTTGCTTGTGTCATCTGTAAGTCTACTTGTGTCGTCTGTGATTCTGCTTGTGTCGTCTGTGAGTCTGCTTGTGTCATCTAAAGTGTTATGGTTGTTCTAGTGTCTGTGAGTCTGCTTGTGTCGTCTAAAGTGTTATGGTTGTTCTAGTGTCTGTTAGTCTGTTTGTGTTGTCTAAAGTGTTATGGTTGTTCTAGTGTCTGTTAGTCTGTTTGTGTTGTCTAAAGTGTTATGGTTGTTCTAGTGTCTGTGAGCCTGATTGTGTCATCTAAAGTGTTATGGTTGTTCTATTGTCTGTGAGCCTGATTGTGTCATCTAAAGTGTTATGGTTGTTCTAGTGTCTGTGAGCCTGATTGTGTCATCTAAAGTGTTATGGTTGTTCTATTGTCTGTTAGTCTGTTTGTGTTGTCTAAAGTGTTATGGTTGTTCTAGTGTCTGTGAGCCTGATTGTGTCATCTAAAGTGTTATGGTTGTTCTATTGTCTGTGAGCCTGATTGTGTCATCTAAAGTGTTATGGTTGTTCTAGTGTCTGTGAGCCTGATTGTGTCATCTAAAGTGTTATGGTTGTTCTAGTGTCTGTGAGCCTGATTGTGTCATCTAAAGTGTTATGAATTTTCTAGTGTCTGTGAGTCTGCTTGTGTCATCTAAAGTGTTATGGTTGTTCTAGTGTCTGTGAGTCTGCTTGTGTCATCTAAAGTGTTATGATTTTTCTAGTGTCTGTTAGTCTGCTTCTGTCGTCTGAAGTGTTATGGTTGTTCTAGTGTCTGTTAGTCTGTGAATATGCGGGCTCATTATGTGGATAGCTATAACATGATATGAAGTTACACAGCTAAAAGTCAAAATTCTAATATTATAAACACTAAACAACTACGTTCATGGGTTCTCAGCCTGTACAGACAAACCACAACCACTTGTACAGTTCTTGCTAGCTGTGTATTTTGGCAACAATAAGATAACAAGAAGTTGTTCTGCTAAAATCTTACTAAAATAATGTTAAAATGTGTGCTTTCTTGTTTATAGCACATGTAATAGTAGAACTGATAAACCCATGTAAAGTGATATTTCCTATCATTTCAATATTTCTGTGAGAGGTTATCTGTACAATAGAAAGAAAATTTTTGGTGAATGTAGAAACTGGCATGAGTAAAAAATCAATCTTGCCAGTATTGGAACATGTGATCATTAACTTCTTCTAAAATCAACTACTTCAAGCAGAAATTTTTGAGATTTCATAGCCGCACATAGCAGATGTGATGATAATGTTATTAATTACAATTATCTATTCCTTCTCATTGCCGCATCCAGAGGATGTTGCGGCAGTGTTCATATATTATATGATCTTCAGCATGGATCATATCTAATCTGTCAATTGTCAGTAAAGGTAATATGGTATCAGTGTTCATATGTTCTGTGATCTCTAGCATGCATCATATTTAAACTGTCACATATCAGTAAAGGGAATATGGAATTGTTCACATGATCTATGATCTTCAGCATGGATCCTATTTAATCTGTCACATGTCAGTAAAGGGAATATGGAATCATTGTTCATATTTTTCCTCGGTAGTTTCATATCACTGTTGTGCAGGTGACATGATATTTGGCTACACTATAGTAACTGTATTTTCCTTGAGCAATCTCCACACTAGTCAGTGACGCAATTAAGACTTCGGAATTTTTTCCTAGTTCATTGAGGAGGTAAAAGGTCTCGACTGGTATCTATCCACCATTTCGCTACTCAGATGACTAATCAGTATTTATATATGAGCTTTATGAACCAGTTGCATACTGAAATGCTTCGTACTTTTTTAGTGGAGCTGTGAGTCTGAATAACGTATGCAGTAATTTTAAAATGTTTTAAATATAGTGACTAATTTACGCTGTAACATATGATTGATTAAATGTTTCAGATTATTTTGATTATAACAACTAATAATTTTCATAAAATACTTTACAGGGATATTAACATCAAAATAATGTTTTGTAGAGTTATACATGTTTATGGAAAATGGCGTATTTTATCTTCTTGTTTCTACTTGTTTGGTTTCTTTAAATTAAATGTCCCTGATTACATTCTATTTACTGCACTGTGTCTACTTCAAGTATGTAGTTGGGTTAGCTGCAAGTGTTCTCTGTCGTACTTCCACACGGTACGACACCAGTAAATACGTGGACCCATATATGATCCAAAATTTGAGGGATACACAAATAAGCTTTTCCTTCCTCTAGACCACCATTCACTATTTTTGTCTCACTAATTCATTCCCAGAGACCATCAATCTAAAACACCGCAACAGCTTCTTTTCACCATTTATATTTTCCCTGATCTGATATTTTTCGAATATATTAAAACATTATTTGAATTTTGGATCTGAATCTCTGATTTCAACAACCATATTCTTCTACTTCTAGAATATTCAAATGTCTTGTAAACTTTTATTTTTAACCAGTTAGTTTAAATAATCCTTTTGTACCACTAAAATTGCCAAAGGTCTTTCCAAGAATCTACGTCTGTTTCTTTGACATTTCATTCTAATACAAATTATCTACACGATACTAAATGCTTGTTTTCACATGAATAAAATATTGATTTCAGATTGTCCTGAAGGAATGTATGGAAGAAACTGCTCACAGGTTTGTCCGCTTTATTGTCAAGGCCAGTGCTCACCGATATATGGGTATTGTCTCAAATGCATGCACAATCGTACCGGACATTTTTGTGAAGGTACACCATAGTCCATAGTTATGTGTATGGATTATTATTACTTTTGTGAAGGTACAGTATAGTTCATAGTTATGTGTATGGATTATTATTATTTTTGTGAAGGTACAACATAGTCCATAGTTATATGTATGGATTATTATAGTCTAAAGGTAAATTACTTTACATACTATGTATGGTTTTACTATTTGTTATTCTAGTAATTAATATCAAAACATTTTATTACACAAACCAATATTTTTCTATGATGTAGTGCACATGCTAATGAGGCGTATAGATATTGATAGACTGGTTATGGATATCGTCTTTTTGTATACTGCAGCAATATTTAAAATTGTTCTAAATTTACTGAAATAAACAATTTTCTGAGTTTGTAGAGGTCCATGTAATCAACTGTGGCTTGCTGAACAAATATTTCTGCTCTGAGTCCAGAAATCGTGAATTAAGTCGATTTCTCATTTCGTCCATGTTACATATACGCGTGTAAACAGCTACTAGACATTCATTCACAAAGTAGCTCCATAAAGATCATCAGAAAATCCGAATCTGAATCCTAGGTGATCGCGTGCGAGGTAAGCTAGAAGAAAGTAACTGAGCATTATATGTGGTTATAGTTAACATTCATTCTCATGTTATTTGTAGAGTGTCCGGAAAAATACTTTGGACCCACCTGCACGAATCACTGTCCTGCAAACTGCAGGGGTGGCATCTGTCATGTAGTCTTAGGAACATGTTCAACATGCCTTGGTGGTTACACAGGAGAAAAATGTGACACACGTAAGTCTCACAACCGATCTCATAAAATTCACCTGAACTATCTGACATTTCTAATCATACACGGAACAGATTTTTGCATTAAATATTTTGTCATGAACTCTAAAGGAAATTACAGTTTAAGTCTACCATTAGTATTTACAGATACCAAATTATATTGCCAATTTATACAAGGATGGGTACTCGTTTAAGGACTATGTATATATGGAAAATGTCTTAAGTGACCATAAACTAATGATTGATTAAGATCAACCAAAACCAGCTGCTACAGTCAGTAACTTCTGTCTTTCAGAGAACATGACTCTAGATTCAAACAAGCATTTCATTTATTCCATGTGCAACTGGTAGCAAATTAGGTAGTGCCTAGAACTTTGAGCAAAATAACCATGTTAGTGTAAGAATACTTTGTACGTAATAACATATAGTGGAGATGTGAGATAAATCTCTCGCAGCATTATTAGTATATTATATTTGGTCTGTGGTGGAGGATGGAAAACGCATTACTTTTAATACAGTATTGGAAAGTCTGACAATTTCCATTTATCTCTCATTTAAACTCAACTCAACCATTCAACATTAATTTAGTAGCCAGAATAAAACAATACAAGCCAGACAAGCCTGGGCTAAATATCTGGCAGACTAATATGCCAGAGAACCATATGTTGCCTATTCAATAGCAATGTTTTCTTCTTCTTTGTTCGCTTCTACCACCAAGACCGCTCCTTGATCCTATTGAATTTACTCCTGTGGTCCTCGATAAGTCCTGTGGTCCCCCTGTGGTTCCCGAAAAGACCATTCGAGATCCCCGACAGGACCACAAGAGGTTCAGAGTATCGCAGGGCTTGAGCCTGTATTCTCTGCGAGTCTCAGAAGTGGAAATGCGTGACACCGTATTTTTCGTTGCACCAGTTTAATCTAGAATTAGACTTTGTCACCGGAAAACCTCGACGTGTTTTAGGATACCCGTGTATCCCCGCCGGATGAGAAGTGGTTGCCCATACAGTCCAGACTTGGACTTTCTCACCGGAAAACCTCAGTGTGATTAGGATACGCATACATGTGGTTGCCTATCTAGACTGCCCTGGTCCAGTGTTTCCGAATTCAGCATTTTGTGGTCGTGGCTGCTATCCTTCCTAGATGTGACCAGGACGGAACTTTTGTCCAGGAGGACGAATCCTCGCCACTAGTAAGTTTCACCCCGGGGTTGAGCTGGTTCAGGCATATTATCCTAGTATGGGCGTGTTTAGGACATGACCGGCCTCTATAGCGGAAGTACCGTGCCATGCGTAGCCATCAAGTTTCATCCCTGGTTTAAGGCGGTTTAGACATATTTCACCAGTATGAGTGTATATCAGACGTGGCCGACCTCTAGAGCAGAGGTGCCGTGGTATGAGTAGCTCTCGCGGCGAGACTACTGGACATACCGATTAAGCTTCAATTTATCCTTTCATCACCTTTTCACCTCAGCGCAGCACGGCAACCCTAATTGCTTTTTGGCATATTCTTCATTGGCCCGGAGGAGTTTCACTCCGCATGTGGCATCCGAAGAATCTCTCCAGCAGTGTACTGGCAGGATCAACCAGATAGTTTTCTTCACCGAAACTTAGTCGAATATCTGCCGACAGACCGACGCGGTGCAAGGGAGACAGCATTCTGCTCAGAGCGGATCCCTTTCGACAACGGCGGCATTTCATTTCTTTTAACCACTAGCGCCGGAGGCCGGCTCTCTCTGCTCTAATGAACAAGAAGAAGGCCCGGCACCGATAACCAACGCACATTACATATTGCAGACCCGATACTCTTTGCGAGAAATGGGCCAATTTCGAGAACATCGGTAGACAAAACCGTAGTACACCACTGACGCTTTAGCACGAACCTGTCTGGCTAGCCGTTTATAGGCTTTGCTCGACGGACAAACCACTCGCTTCTGCATCGAAACACCTTAACTCTCGCCGTCCAGGAATGGAGCGAAAGCCTTTCTCCCCACGCACGGAACTCGAGAGCCCTTTTTCGCAGAAAGAACGGTCGCCCTGCGCAACAGCAGCCCGCGTTGTGCAGCTCGGCTGACAACAATGTTTTAAATTAAATACTATACGGGGGTAGTTGCTGGAAAATAAGAGAGCTTCACACGTACTTGATGCCTACCAAGATAGCAAAAGACCGACAAAAGAGTAAATATCTTGTTATCAGCAGCCCGTGTCTCTGTGATACTGAGGGTACAAGCGGTTACTTGCGTTGTGTTGTTTTGTCTCTTTGCTCCTGTACATTTCATTGTCGAGGAAACAAACAGACGACTCGTTAGGGCTCGGCTATTTGAAAGCATAAGCTGAGATGTTTAAAGTTTGTGTAATATTATCCATTTAGCTGCTGAATGATGGAGGTGGTGGGGGAGTTCAGCCACTGCTTTCAATAATTATACATGTGAATGATTTCTATTCTACACTGTTTGGTGGCTGCCGTATATCATGACCAAACCATTTGTCTTTGTGTTTCTTGATGTAATGTAGAACCGGCGCCATTCCAACGTTTCCTCTATAGTGTCATTTCTGGTTTAGCGTTTCTTCTTTCATTGAATAGTCTCCTAAATGTTTCAGTTCTGACGTGATAACTTTACCTTTGCCTTTTAGCTGTCCATGACTGTCATTAATAGCATAGAGTTGGCAGGAAAAGTGTGTTGTACAGTTCTCTTTTTATTTCAGTTGTGATGCATTTATTTGTTTCAAATATTAGTGCAATTAACATGTTGAATAACCTGAATTCGTATGTTCTCAGTGTGATACCCATAGAGTGATTATGCACTACCTACGTTTGTGAAATGATTCACTTCTTTCAAAAGCTGAGTATCAAGAAAGATTTGTGTTGGGATTTCTTCTCTGTCACTGATTATGATTTCTGTTTTTTCACGATTAAAGTTTGTATTCTGCTTGTAACATACCCTTGTTAAGTTATCCAAGTTCTGTTGTAGGTTCTTCTACGATGCGGCTGTAAGTGCTTTGCTGTAAGGAAAAAGGAGTTAACTCTTGGTCCACCTACAGTGTATGTGTTGGTGTGAGATTATCAGTATTGTTTCTTGGGTTGTACTTTAGGACAGTTTCTTGAAAGTTACCTCTGTAGTACACACAGTTTCTTAAAAGTTACCTCTCTAGTACACACAGTTCTTGAAAGTTACCTCTCTAGTACACACAGTTTCTTGAAAGCTACCTCTCTAGTACACACATTGTTTCACATACTAGATCACCATTAACGTCGTTCACAGTCTCTGTTGGGAGCACCTGCACTGCTGTCTTTCTCAATGCAGAGGTACTTTTGTAGAACAATTTCATTACCTCTTCTGTTATCATTCACCGTATTCTCGTGAAGATTTTGTTTTTCTTGTCCCTCATGATGCGGTTTATGGTGTCATTGTCGAGGATTCACAAAGAATTCTTCGCAAGACTGAGAAAAAATTCCTTCCAAAACGAATGGGCTGATCTATTAACCCTGTCAGCTGTGATAAGCCGAACGTGGCTTTATTATCCAGGATGTGAGTGAGTACATGGCAATGAAGTGATAGACAGACATGCTGGTCAGACTAAAGTAACTGACAGGCTGAGAATGGACAAAGACGACATTACTAAAGCTGCATTATCACGAATGTGGGAAAATTAAGATCTGGAATGGAAGAACAAAGCAGTTATGAAGTGACTGCTGTAGCTAGGACAAATGAGGGGTACTGGTAGAAAATCTGAACTGTGTGCCAGAAAACGCATCGTATAAAGACAACAATTGATGAGAAATATTAGCAAACATACTCTTGGATAGATGTTGCGGCATCTGGTTATATGGGACTGTCCTGAATGCAATGAGGCTGGAGTCTAATTTTGAACGTCTGAACCTATGAACCTTTGCTTTTATCATTTTTCTGGCGCTGACAATTAAAAATAACAATATATTTTGTATTAATAATGATATTATCGTCTGTGCTGATTTCAACAGGTACATCAGTGGCTTATGTGTCACTCTGTTTGTTACTTCTCATGTTACCTTTTTTGTGTTATTACTGCTGGCAACAACGTAAAGCTGAAAACTCACTAGAAGAGGAAATACAGGTTTGCAACTGTTTATTTTTTGTTGCAGTTTTTTGGTTCTATATTCGATAAAGCTCCGACAAAAGGACAAGATATTACCTTTATTTTTAAACCATTCTACAGCCTACGACAATTTAACAAATAAAACAAATTTTATCGCAACAGAAACGAGATACAGACTAACAAATATTGAGATAATTTCTGACTTTTAAAGTGGACTATGCAGATATCACTCTATCGTGTATATTGCACATCACGTATTCGATGTTCATCTGTCTGCATTTTTCTTGCGCGATTTATGTTAATGCTGATCTAACAGCCTCAAATGTTGCTGTATTTTGTAATTGTTGATTATAGTTATAGCAGATTCTATGTTCTCTACAAGTAAGGTCTGACGAAAGAATAAACTATGCTGTCCATTGAGTAGTGGCTAAGCATTAACTAAAAACTACATTATATAGGGAGTGAAAGAAATAGATAGTGAAAGATTCATGTACTTTCTGCTCCACCTCCTCCACCTCCCAGCTCGCCTCTCTGCCTCCTCACATTAAAATATACCAATTCTTATTTTTTAAAAGAATGATTGAGTAATAAACTAGTCATCAGCTGCTCACTAAATTTTAATGCATTAACCTGAGGTACTGATAATATTATTATGTGTAAAATAAGATTTAGTATAATTTCATAATGACATTTATGTGACGTCTTACTACTCACGGATGTATAAAGAGAACAAAGAATATTTAATTTGATCCTGAAATGACTTTTGTCCATCAACTGTTTCCAACATTATGTGTAGTCAAATCACAATCATTATTACATAATAATGTAAAACATAACAACGCAAGAGCACGGGTACATGATCTGATAATTGTGGCAAACAATATAAAGGCCGATGTGGTCACTTTTATATTATTATATCTCGCTGGTTAGTGTTTATCCATCTCTCTATTTATAACAAAATGCATAAACTAAAAAACAAGTAGGAGCAGCTTTATTACTTAACGACTACAAGTTGTGACGTTTTGGCCGGAGCCTTAATCATACAGAAACATACAGGACGAAGAAATAGAGAGAGGAGATAAAGTATAAATTCACATGAATGATATTTTTTAAAAAACATTAAAAATGAATAAAGCACTTAGCTGTAACTGTAAGATGTGGCTTGTTCCACGCTGTGTCTCAGAAATGAGCATTGTAGTTAGTAGAGACTGTTTAAATGGATACCTGTGACTGGGGTGATGAGTGGGGAAACCGTGGAGGGGAGAGAGAGTGGTACATTGTTAACCTAGCCAGGAAAAGGTGAAATAGATGATTATAGTTAGGGTAGAGGGGTTGTAATATGATGCTATGAGAAGGTTCTGAGCTATGTGTAACAAGTGAGAAGGGAGTGGAGCTTACTGGAGATAGATTATAACTGTTGAAGAGGAGAATGTTAGGTGTAGCTGAATAGATTTTAACCCGTGTGGTTTCAGAGTCCCGTAATCCTGAATGTAGCGATTGTCAGGCATTAGGCGGCTTGTGTCATCTGTGTGACATTGTTTGTGGCTGTTACCAGAAAATCAGATTTGCCTCTGTGACTGGGGCCATTGACATGATTTGGGACTGGTTTCGAAGCATGCTGGGTGATAACGTTCAGATGTTTTTGCATGCGGTCCCCTAATCTGAGGCCAATATCACAAATATACATTATCCTGCATCTTTTGCATTCGATGAAATATATCACATTATGTGAATTTCTCATGCGAGTCCTGTAATGTGGTATATGTCATCGTCAATTTTTCCTGTCTTCGGCGACTCTTTCAACCTCATAAAAGGGATTTTGTGTCTATAAATTTAGCATCTCTTAACAATGTCCTCTTTAGAGTTTCACGCGGTCTACTTCTTTTTTCTTTGACCTGTTGTGTTCCATTTTATAGCTTGTTTTGGGATTCTCTGACTGTTTCTTGTCATCACGTGACGAACATATGTCCATCTCCTTTTCCGGATCACCCATGAGATTGGTTGTTGTTCAGTCATCTGTCCTATCTCTGCATTGTTCTTGCATTCGTTGTGCTTGATGCCGAGTATTTTCCTTTGGCCTTTGTTTTCAAAAGAGTCAAATTTCTTGTCCATTTCTTTAGTTGTTTTCCAGCTTTCGCATGCATAAATGAGGGTGGATATTACATTTGAATTGAATTAATTTGGTTCTTTTGCCTATGATCTCCTTAATAACTGCCGGGCAAGAGCAACTTATTCTGTATCAATGGAAACAAATTGTATACAAACAAGCCCTGATGTGAGCACTTCTTGCATTTAATCCTTCTAGATCTACGGTGTGACAAATGACGGGATGAATAAGCAAACGTATTTCAGCAAGTAAACACATCACATTTATTACTCAATGGTCTGTAATGTAGTGGGGAAGAGCAAGACGAGGAACTGTTGTGTCAATGTGTGTCGGGCAGCAGCAGGGACTTGGACATTGCCTAGACAGAAAGGGGTTACTGGCCATTTGTGACTTGTTATGAAAACTGAGATGTTTATCACAGTGCTCCTTCAGGGAACTACTGTCTGGAGCGCTGCCATTTCTCATTTCTATCAATCTCGTATAAGCACGTAATTGTGGAGGCTTCTAAATCAGGCAGCTCTAAATAGCTCTATGAGACTCTAAATAAATAGCTCTATGAGACTCTAAATAAATAGCGCTATGAGACTCTAAATAAATAGCTCTATGGGACTCTAAATAAATAGCTCTATGAGACTCTAAATAAATAGCTCTATGAGACTCTAAATAAATAGCGCTATGAGACTCTAAATAAATAGCGCTATGAGACTCTAAATAAATAGCTCTATGAGACTCTAAATAAATAGCGCTATGAGACTCTAAATAAATAGCTCTATGAGACTCTAAATAAATAGCTCTATGAGACTCTAAATAAATAGCGCTATGAGACTCTAAATAAATAGCTCTATGGGACTCTAAATAAATAGCTCTATGGGACTCTAAATAAATAGCTCTATGAGACTCTAAATAAATAGCGCTATGAGACTCTAAATAAATAGCTCTATGGGACTCTAAATAAATAGCTCTATGAGACTCTAAATAAATAGCTCTATGAGACTCTAAATAAATAGCTCTATGAGACTCTATGTAAATAGCTCTATGAGACTCTAAATAGCTATAGAACAGCTTCACGCAGATCTCTAGCCGTGCCTATACCTAAGGTATATGTGTGTTTATGTATACTCAAAAACAAGTAATAATACTTGACAAGGAAACATTACTCTGTATACACACAGTAGCATCATTCAACTCAGGAGAAATAGTTCACTATTAATATTGCAACAAGAGTTGCAACTGAGTACGACCGACCAACTACATAATTATACTAATCCAACAAAATGTAGAACAGCAATAACAGTAATCGTTAATCTAAACACTAGGTCAACTCATTAGCTACATATCCATACATTAAGTTTAATGTTGAAAGAACAATGATGATGGAATCAGCTAATGAATTGGAAAAGATGAACAATCAACATAACACATGAAATATCAGCAATACAATAGACACAAAAGCATTTCATCGAATATGACTTCGCCACAGGAATGAACATGTTCACCAAAATATATACTAATCTCATTCAAGAACTCATCCAACTAGAACAAAATCCACACAAACAATATCTATTTCTGTGTCATCAAAAGGACAATAATATATTTATTCTTTCTTTCAAACGAAACTACAGAAAACCTCCATTTGTACCAAAAAGTGCAGTCAGATTTATGAGCCTACATTTCAACATCTCTACTCTCAAATCTCTTTAAGAAAGCACATTCTAGCCACGAAACTAGAGCAACTTCATTCGACCAAGCCTCACAATTGTCTCTATAAAAATCCCTTGCAGCACTCTACCCCATAACCAAAAATAGACAGTCATAATAGAGCCATTTTGTTAGTGTAGGCCTACACGATTTAGAAAGAGGACAATTCACTGTCCTCAAGACAGATATTCCTAAATTCATTGTAACTTCTCTTATAATGTAGCAGAAGTAAACAGATCTAAACAGACAATAATCTGCTCTAAAAGTCTAAACACTCATGGTAGATAACTGCTGGTTAGATTACACATTGTATTTTCTGAAAACATCTGTATTAGATTCATTTAAAACAAACCTTACATCTTACTGCATCAAAGCTCTCTTAACTTAGATAAAATCTGCATTTGATAAACTTAAATACATGAAACACATGTTTGAAGCACAATAGAAAAACCTGATCTCGACGTCCATGTGTTCTCCGTCTCTATGCCGTCGAACGTATGTCGCCAAATTTTACAAATGTAAGTATCAGGATTGTGGGTTCTATAGTTTATTTACATCAGTAGAGAATTATGTAGAAATAAATACTGTATAATGTTTACTACTAACATTTTGTTATAGTTCCAAAATATATCAGTTAACCCACGCGACATATATTAACTCAAAGTGAGAATAACATTGGAGAACACCTACAAAAATATCTTAGTTTTATCCTGAAAAATGGCAAAATAAACTATTATAATCCCACCAAAAATATCATTAAATCAGCTTTTAGATGTGAATTATTTTTAACATACATTTTTACCATAAAATGGCTTTCAGTAGACTCTAATATTTGACCTCGTGGATTGTTCGTTTCCAACCTTACTTGTTGCGCACTAATGGAAGAAGCAAAACATGAATCTTCTCCCGTGATGGGAAACAACGTGACCCAAATCTCGAGGTAGAGATGGAAGTTATGTCTCGCCTAGGAGCAGACAATTCTCGTCTACAGCTTGTTCGTAGTTATTTTACTTCGTCGAAATACGACAGAGAATGTTATTATAATTTATCGAGAAACATCAGCCGGTTAATCTCAATGGATCAGAAATAAATCAAGTGATGCTTTCTGCCATTTGATAAAGGGAAATTAAAACATGTTGTCTTTTTTTCTTTTTCTTGTTTCTAAGACACTACGTGCCTTATCAAGATTACATCCAGATTACTTTATTTAAATAACCAAATTATTTCTATTTTTACTTCAAACTGCAGATGGGCGAAGATTATGAGAGACAGTCGTGACAAGTGCAGTTGTTTGTGAGACACGAGAGAGTATACAGCATCTACTGTCTGTGGCAGTTGACGGTATTCATTTTAATATGTTATTATCTTTCTTTGCAAGCAATAATTTAAAATGTGATTTTTAGTACCCACTTGTTTTTGTACGACTTAATACTCGTACATTGTGTGCATTATAATGTACTTGCACTTTATTACTTATTGTTGGTCTTTATATATTATACATTTCATAATGTGCTTGCATTGCGTGTATTGCACTCATGTCATCTTGCTACATACATGTCATGTCCTGTCATGTCAGCTTACTACAGTGTAGTTACTTACTTTCATGTCAGCTTGTCCTAAATATTTTTTGGGCACTGATGTCAGCTTGTTCTACTTATGTATTCTCATGCCATCATATTTCACTTATGAAATCTTGTTGTGGAGCACATGTTAGAGGAATGATGATTATGATGACAGACGATGATCTGTTATTGCTGTGAAATATGTGATCGTGAAGGACACATTTATCTACTCTCCACAAAAAAAGAATCTATTGTTTCTTTGTCCAGATGCTTACTTTTGTGCCATGTTATGCGTGGAACTTCTGAGTGGCAAAGTAACTAGTGCACTAGTCTCTCATGGTGAAGGTCAGTGGTTCGAATCCGACTGTAGATAACCAAGTCACACAGTTGTAGAAATGGGTACTTGGTTTTTCTTGACTTTGGTTAAGAATGACAGCTTAGTGTTATGCTGACTTCATGACCATCAAAGAAAACATAAACAATAAACACCATACCCACCCCTTCCCAGATATCGTCTTGGCAAAATAATGCTAACTTTATGCTATATCAGGTCTCTGGCTTGACTTTACATTGCAGCAATGTTGAAACACCCACAACATGACTAGTGTCTACTGTTTGGTCCGCGCTAAGAGAAATCTGTTTAGTAATTCTCAGTTCTTCTTCTAGTCTGTATTAGCTGAACTATCCTCGCCCAGCCGAGACACCAGGAACGACCTCATTTATTGGTCCCTAGCTGATTCATTAAATGAACTTTTCTCTATCAAAATTTCAAGTTGGTCATGCTTCTTTTTATGTTGTACGAGTGACAAGCTGATTATAAACGGGATGTCTTATTCTGGGCAAAGAAAACGAGAAAATATAGTAGAAGCCAAATGCAGTCTTGAAACATGTAGAATTATTTATAAATTCACACAGGAAACTTTCACCTATCACGTGACCCTAACACATTTTGTGTGACATTTGCAACAAGACTTTTGTCCCGCCTCCATCAATTCTCCAAGATGTAACATCTGAAAATTTGAATCTAGCTTCGCCCCGTATCCACGGGGTGTCAGTTTTATTATCTTGCATTTGATTTTTCTTGATTGTTGAGAAATAAACTTCCTCTAATGCGCTCCTCTACAAAATAAAAATAGTGACACTTCCCATTAATGAAGAAGGGAAATACACGTAGAGGAAACAGCTGTTGAAGAAGTACACCAATTTGCATTCCTCTGCAGTTACACAGACTGGAATGGTGGCACCAAAATAAAGAATTAAAATTGCATAAGCAGCACTGACCTTCAAGAATCTTTTGAATATATAGCACTCAAAAGTTATAAGCACAAAACCGAAGCTAAGATTACTCAATTCAAATATAATATCCACCCATATTTATTCAAGCGAGAGCTGGAAGATAGAAATAAACAACAAATTTGACACTTTTTAAAACAAAAGCCTAATGAAAATACTCAGTGTGAAGTGGAATAAATTCAAGAACAACGTAGAGATAGGCCAGATAAGTGAGTGAACAAGAAACTGTCTCATGGGTGATCAGAAAAAGGAGATGGACATATATCGGTGCCGTGATGAAAATCTCGAAATAAGCTATCAAGTGGAGCACAACAATTATAAGAAACAGAAGGCGAAAACATGAAACTCTAAAGGTGACATTGTTAAGAGACTCCAAATTAATAGTTATAACATCATTTGATGAGGTTGAAACGTTCATCGAAAACAGAAAAGTTTGTGTATGGGAGTGGGGGTGACATGTAAAAGTAATCGAAAATGACGGATATTATTTTCGATTTCATAGTTTTCGGGGTTGCTGAGATGCATAGTGACACTCCCGATGCAGTTTACGTCAACGTTCAGCCACCATCAGCATGAGGGGTTGAGAGGGCGTGAAAATTAGAGTAAAGGTAAAGGTAAATTTCCCATTCTCCTGACATTAAGGCATGTTGGGGAATACGGTGTTCGGCCCTTATTTTCCGTGACCGTGAGCACATCATGAAAGTTTGATGTGAAATTTATGGTGGGATCTCCACCTATTTTACTGTGGAACCTCGACCTGCCAAAACTGTGCAACGGCACAAGGCTGTGTGTAAAGAGGATGTTGGGCAATGTAGTTGAAGCGACTATCTTAATATTACAAGGAGAGGGTGAAGGAGATTTTACCGAACGTATACCACTCATTCCAACGGATCTAACTTTTAAATTAAAGAGATTGCAATTTCCATTGAGACTTGATTTTTCGACAAGTCACAGGATCAGTTTATACATTACAGAGTGAAAGCGTTTACAAATTCACTATAATATTAATTTAAGTCAAAACCTGATAATATACAACATTTTTAGCTTCACCTCCAGGAGCAAGAATAAATAACTTCTTGCGTGAACCGACCCTTGAGCAAGCAACATAAGGTTGTCCGTGGGAGAAACATGGCGATCTAATATCCACTCCGCAATATTAATAATTAGTAAATTCCCTAGCAACGCCGGGTAATCAGCTAGTATATATAGATAAATAAACTAACTGCAGAACAACTGCTGTTTATACGTGCGAGCATTTTATTGAAAGACCATAAGCCTTTGAGGAAGTGATGAGATATTTATTGTCCCACAAGTTGAAACAGTGATTTTTGTAGGAAAAAAGAGTATAGGTAATACGTGTAAGTCAGTCATTTGTATGTGCCTTGCAGAACTTTGTCTCATTAACTACTCTCCTGTAGGCCTCTATGCATCCATTTGCAGATTATCAACGATGTCTTGCAACCATATTCTCCTTGGTCTTCTTCACTTTTTTTTCCCCATTATGTATCCTTCAAAAACTGTCTTCTCTATATTATCATGACGTTGAATATGTCAAAACTATTTACGTTTTCTCTGTTTAATCCTCTTTACTAGCCAGCCTTCTTTAATATTAAGTTCCTGTAGCACAGACATATTTGTTTTTCTTTTTTCTGTCCACGATATTTGAAGAACTATTCTGTAGCATTTACATTCAATGACAGTTTGTGTTTCTTAACTGTTTTATTAAGTTTCCAGGTCTCGCTCAGTAGAATCGTAATTAATTAGATTAGTACAGTTCTAAAATTGTTGGTCTGGTCATTTCTAAACCTGACGGTACATTCGACCTAAAACCTACTGATGGTGAGATAAAAATAGATCTTACCAATGACGACGCCAGACTACATTAGATAATAGTAAGTTCATATGTTGTAATCATCAGCCTGTTTCTGACATTTATTTGAATCATTTGACAGGTAAGACTAGGCTGACCACAAGGTTAACTTCTTCGGCCTGGAACTCTGTCTAGTATTTCAGTTCTCAGTGAATATCAAAGCGTATCTAAGCTGTGTATTAGAAGTACAGCGGTTGGTTATATAATACAATGATAAACACTGATGGTCCAGGGATTGATTGATTGATTGATTGATCTTTATTTCAAAAGGGTTAAGAATTGGGCACGCAGGCTCGTCTGACATTCTGCCCTTTACCATACATCTTTCACTCTATTCCAGACATTCTACAAATATTCTGTTCATATAACAAACATAACTAACATTGAAGCTGAGAGACATAAAATAAAATATAACATTTACGTTTCACTCTTAAACATTCACTCAGTACAGAAGTAACTACATACATTATAAATGACTATCTACTAAACAAAATTTTCGGGACTATACAGAAAACAATTAATTGTATTCGATGTCTGTAAGAGCAGCTTAAGATAACTTTTAAGTTTTATAATTCATGGAGGCATGTAGTCGACATCAAATAGATACTGGGAAAGCTTGTAGTTGTAGGAAGGAGTATAATTTATATTTTTTATATAGGATGGGAGGGTATTCCAAAGATGAGCAGCAAAATAACTAAAGCTTTTCTTGTAAAGATCAAGTCTAGGTTTTGGAAGACATATGTTGTTCAAGCGTTGGCTGGACTTTGGGCTAAATTTAAACAGGTTCCATAGATAAGGCGGGGCATGCCGTGAAAGAATCTGATGTACTAACTTGGCTTTGTTGAAGAGGAACCTGTTCTTAAGGGGTAGTATTTTGATACGTTTGTGATGATTAGTTGTTTGTGCTTGATCTTTGTCACTAATGACACATAACCAAAACCCTACTTTTGCTGACCTGGCGGTTACCGAAGCGTTTCGCGAACAGGGAGCAGCAGATTTATAAGTTTGAATTTACGGATAGGGACTACTGTAAAAAAAAACAACATTATTTCAGTTTTCTATGCCAATAGCTCACCTTCCCCAAGCAACATCCCCAAATAGACTGGAAAGTAAAGCTTGAAGAGCGGCCACGACCTATGTATCTTCAGCAACATACATTCATATGATGTGAAAACAGAGGTATATGCTATTGTCAGTTGTCCAGAGACAAATGACGCCTTTACTGAAAACTAAAGACATCACAAATTGAAAAAAATGGCACTGCACAACACAATTTTCCTAGTAACTCTATATCAATGTCAGACATGGACACTAATAGCCAAGAACAAAACAAATGTCATCATGACAGAAAATGAGATTTTAAAGGAGAATACTAAATGTGACATGAAGAGACCAAATGAGAAATGACACCATGAGGGCAAAGTTTGGAGTTAATAGTATTAGACTATATGCAGAAATAGCAAGTCAGATTGTTCGACCATGTTCCACGGTTACCGCCCGACGGTGTATCACAGACAAGATTCACCTGAGATTTGTAGGTAAGTGAGCGCGAGACCGCTCATGCGAGAAATAAATGGAGGAACCTTAAATGTCCTACTATATGAAACAACCTGCCGGGCCCTATCAAGACGTTTCTTTGTCCTTTCAACACCGAAAGGTATTTGAGGAGGCAAGACAAGACAATTGTACAGCCCAAGTATGATAGACCAGCAGCCAAATTAGCCATGTTGAATGTAAAGACAGATCTTGGGAAAGATTTGTCAAAAGCAACATATAAAGAACTAGAAAATAGTGTACAACGTTCAGCTATAGGGTTAAAAAAGTATGCATAGACAATATGGCGAAAGAAGCAGAGAAAGCAGCAAAAACATGAAACAGCATAATTCTACACAACATACAACATACCAAACTGCATCAAAACGGGCACATTATTAACATCAAGTTAAAGACCAAAAGCAAAGATGTGCCGAAAAACTTCAAAAAATACTTAGTCGATCGCACCCAAATGAATTAATGAACCTTGAAACCGAATACCAGTCCCACAACTAAATGTCAACCTAGACGAAATCGCATTGAACGAACTTGAAACAGCAGTGAACCTAATGGCTAACACTAAGGCTACAGGTGAAAATCTAATAACAGCCGAAGTGTTAAAAGCTATTAACAGTGACAATATGATCCAACATAATAAATATGTTTAATAAAGAATATTTAATAAAGTTTGGAAAGAAGAAAAGATCCCTTCTAAATGGAAATAAGGAATCATTGTTAAAATATCATGAAAGGCATTCTTAGGGACAGGAATACAAGGTGTATCGGGTAGGTAATGAGACTGATTTAAAACAAAATTAGATTTATTCAAGATATACTTACTTATTCTTAAAATACTTTGAAACAACGTTCCTTGAGCATCAATACCTTTCCAGCGGTTATGCCAAGCGGAGTTGCTCGCCTGGAAGTCTTGAACAGGGATCTCCTTCAAAGCACTCGCCACAGCACCTTGCACGTCATTAACAGTCCCACAATGATGGCCTTTCAAGCTTGAACTGAGCCGGGAAAACAGAAATAAGTCAGCCGGGGTCAAGTCCGAGCTGTAGGGAGGTCGGCACAGCGTTGCACGGTTTGTTTCGCCAGAAACTCTCTCACTAGCAGCAGTGCATGGCTTGGCGCATTGTCGTGGTGAATAGCACACGGGCAATTCCTTCGTGATGATTTCATTCACAATGGATTGTGGAATTTGCACTTGATCAGCTGCCAATCTAAGACACAGACGTCCGTCAGAGTTGAAAACCGCTTTCACCTTATACGCAATGTCGGAAGTGTGAGACGTTACTGGGCGCCCTGCGCTCTCTCTTCCTTCACTGAACGTCTTGTGCCACCCAAACACTTGTACTTTCGAAAAAAGCATCCTTCCCGCAGGCTTTATATATCATAGCAAGCGTATAGGTAGTGGATTTTTTTTTAGTTTAATAAAATAAATTAATGGCCTATTGGTGCCCGACACTCCTCTGCGTTTTAAACGTTACGCGATGCTTAAACAGTTGTCCACTTTGCAAGCGATCCACACTATGTAAAAGCTCAGAGCCAAATGACGAGATATCGACTCTTTACCTAACATCCCCCGCTAACCTTCAGGCCGGAGAATCACCTCCTGGCCCTGCTGATTGGCTGAATAAATAAGTCTCATTACTTACCGGACACACATTGCAATTGGAGAGGAGTAATATAATTAACAGTTGTGTCACAAGTGTTTTGCAAAGTCATTCTGAATAGAATAAAATATATAGTATATACTCCAAAGAGAGAAAAACAAGCAAGAATTCCAGAAGTGAGCTGTATCGACCAGGTATTTAGTCTAAGAATAATACATAACGGACATAATGAAACGCAAGAACCATTAATCCTGAGTTTTCTAGACTTTAAAAAGGCATTTGATAGAGTACAGAGATATATTGTGGAGAATTTTGATATTGTGTGGAATATCATCTAAAACTCTCAACATCTTTAAGGATCTCTACAACAGATGTGTTTGTGATGTCAACACAGAAGATTGAAACAGGCGTGAAACAAGGATGTATATTATCTCCCTTGCTTTTTAAAACTGTCATAGACTTCATAATGAAAAAATGCTGCACAGGTAAAACGCGCATTGACTGGGTACATGGGGCTCCTGATTTTGCAAATGACATAACTATTATCAGTAAAAATGTGAATTTGATGCAAGAAAAAACATGGTTGTAAAAGAAGACTTGTAATTAACAAGGAAGAAAATAAAAATAATGAAATTTCCCATTAATCAAGAAGGAAAAATATACGTAGGAGAAACAGCTGTTGAAGAAGTACACCGGTTTGCATCCCCATGCAGCTACATAGATCTGAATGGTGAAATCAGAAAAGAATTTAGAATTAGAATTTCATAAACAGCACTGACCTTCAAGAATGTTGAAAACATATGACACTCAGAAGTTATAAGCACAAAAAAATCAAATTACGATTATTCAATTCTTTTGTGATATCCACAAAAGCTGGAAAACAACTAAAGAAATAGACAAGAAATTGGAATCCTTTGAAAACAAATGCTTCAGGAAAATACTCGGTATAAAGTGGAACGCATTCAAGAGGAAAGCAGAGATGCGCAGATGAGCAAACAACAACCTATCTCACGGATAATCAGAAAAAGAAGATGGATATTTGTCGGTCGTGTGTTGAGAAGAAACAATCAGTGATTCACAAAACAAACTATCAACTGGAGCACTACAATCTGATCAGAACGAGATCGACCAAGTGAAACTCTAAAGAGGACATTGTTAGGACAGGCCACATTAGTAGGCATAAAATCCCTCGCTGAGGTTGAAAAGTCGGCCGAAAACAATACAACTTGGCGGACTACCACGTGATGTTTTACCGCACTGCAAAGATTTAAGATGTAGAATGTAAGTAGTATATCATTTCTGTGTTGTAGAACATCTTTTAAAGGCTGCACATATTATTCAGGTAGTGAGACAAGATAAGGAGGTAGATTTTCATTGATATTATTGCTACAAACACGGCGACATAGAGTTGCTTCTTGATATAAACTTACTTCAACTGCATGAACAGTCTGGCCACAGGGAGTTTTGTGTCCAGTACTCTGGAAGACGAAGGTAAAAGAAAAATATGTGCTCACGTTTTGATGACGTGATGTCTGATGTGTTAATCCATCTTGGTTATCATCTACACGTCGTGTATTGATATTGAACAACTTTGTACTCAAGAATTATTTCATGGATATGCTACAAAGCAACAGTTTGAAAATACTTTGTTCCTGATGCTCGTAAATAGTTATTGTTTTCAGAATGTAATATGTATGGCGTCTCAAAATACATGCGGCTATATTTTACATAACTAAAAAATATCACAAGCGGGTTGTGTGAACATTTGACCAGATGTTGGTACCTACAAAAGTTGTTGGTCCTTTATTTGAGCATGGCATGCTGCTGTTGGCATTCACTATGCTGAAAACTCATGTAGAAGGTAAGCCATAAGCACACTCTGTAAAGCTATTGTCTTTTGTCGACGAGCTACATCAAAGAAGAAAAATTCTCCCATTCGAACCAAATTTCGAAAACGGCCAACCTTTAGTTACACTTGTTTGCAAAAAGGCAAAGTGCCTTGTCTTGTCTTCTTCTTCATCTATCTTTCGGCTTTGAGAGGACATATATACGTCTTGATTGGACTCAGCAGCATGTTTCATACAATGGAATATTTAATGCTTCTGTAATTTCCTATCTCCATCTCCTTCCTGGACGGCCTCTTCCTCTGTTACCAACACATTTTAGTGTGGGTGTTGTCTGTGATATACTGCCTGGAGGTAACTGTGTAAAATGCCAAACCATTTGACTTGCTGTTTCTGGATATAATGTAGTACTGGTTTTACCTCAACCTTTACCATGATGGTGTTATTTCTTGTTTGTTCTCTCTTGTCACATTTAGCATTTTTATTAAACATCTCATTTCTGTTGCTACGATTTTCATGTTGTTCTTGACTGTTAGTGTCCATGTTTGACATTGACAGCATAAATCTGGGAGAAAAATGTGTTGAACGCTGCTCTTTTTTCAATTGTGATGTGTTTTATGTTTTTTTTTCTCTACCGGACTCAGTTGTTGCAGCACGTGACTGCGTTTAGTTCATCTTTTCTCAGACTCAACCTCAGTTTTCTATGAAGTTCATCTTTTCTCAGACTCAACCTCAGTTTTCTATGAAGTTCATCTTTTCTCAGACTCAACCTCAGTTTTCTATGAAGAAAATATCTCTACCTAGATATTTGAAATGTTTCACTTCTTACAAGGGCAGGTTGTCGAGTAAGATCTTTGTTGGGATTTCTTTTCTCGGTATTGTGATGTCTTCTGGCTTTTTTTCTGCATTGATCCTTATATTATGGCTTTCACGTGCACTTGCCAAATTATCCATGTTCTGATGTAGGTCTTTCTGATGTAGCTATAATTGGTTGGTAGTCAGAAAATGGAATTAATTTATGATCCACCTATTTGGGCATGTTTTTAAGAAGGTTTTGTGGCTTTATCGGTACTGTTTCTGGATTAGGTCTTTGATAGTTTTCTGGTGGAATTGTTATTATGAGTGTAGATGTTGTCAATGTATATTCTGAAAAGTAAAGGGAACAGTACACATTACTACTTTACTCCAGATGTTAAGAGGAATAGTTTTGAGTCCCCAGCATTTAACTGTATGCTGAGTGTTCTCACACAGAGGGGTTTTGCATAGGTTGATCAGCAATGTAATAATTCCCTTATGCAGTAAGACTTCACACGATTTATATCTATCTACTCAATCGATTGCTTTTTTCTTTATCTACGTAAGCTATGCGCAGCATATGATTGTGGTCAGCCGATTTTTCTGTTAGTTGTTTTAGGATAAAGATGACATCTGCAGAGCTTTTATTTTTTTCTATATCCCATCTAAGTGTAATTTAAAAATGGTTCAGTTATTGGTCGCGTCTGTTCTCTAGGATCTTGCAAAACATTTTTCCACTATGGCCTAGTAATGAGATGGTTTTATATTGTTTGCAGCGCCTTTTACCAATGTTTCTTCCATATTTCGATAATTATAGCTTTTGTCCGATCCTGTCGACTTTCTTGTTTTTCTCATACAAAATTATAGATTCTGTGAATCCAAGCTATTCGAAATTGTTTCGCACATACTTTTCATTAACTCATTGGGTACATCATCACATCCCGAAGCTTTGTTCATTGGAACCCTCCAGAAGGCTACTCTGATTTC
The DNA here is from genome assembly GCA_009760885.1 of Achatina immaculata. Classification (NCBI taxonomy): domain Eukaryota; kingdom Metazoa; phylum Mollusca; class Gastropoda; order Stylommatophora; family Achatinidae; genus Lissachatina; species Lissachatina immaculata. Next base: position 7,818,017 of record CM019714.1, on the reverse strand, counting down.
AGATTGTAGTGTGCCTGGTTCTAGTTCTATGGGGCCAGCTTTGTTGTTATCATGATGTTGACATGCCTCAGATGGTAAATTGATTTGTTTCTCAAAGTTTTGTCTTTGTCTCTCTAGTGCACACTCTGGTACACATGTTGGATCATCATTAACATCGTTGAGTATCTCTGGTGGTTTGAAGTACTTTGCACTTATCCTCACTGCTTTGGTGGTCTGAAGTGCTTTGTACTTGTCCTCACTGTTCTGGTGGTTTGAAGTACTTTGCAGTTATCCTCACTGCTCTGATGGTTTGAAGTACTTTGCACTTATCCTCACTGCTCTGGTGGTTTGAAGTGCTCTGCACTTGTCCTCACTGCTCTGATTATTTTTCTGAACATTGTTCGTAGCTTGTTCGCGGTTAGTGTTCACTGGGTCACTGTGCGCCTGACATGATTTTACCTTTGTTTCGTTTATTGTTTGCATAGAGTGTCTTCCTTGCACTTCGATATTCAATGTAATCTTACTATTGCGTACTTCCAATACATTCTTTGTATGTGTCTTTTATAGCCTCATTCTTGTCATCATTCCACCATGCTGTTATTTTCATTTCTCTTCATCCTTTTTCATAGTTCCACAACTTTCATTTACAGTTTGTAGAAACATTTTTTAAACAAAGTCCATTCCTCTTCCACTGATTTTGTTTCTGTTTACATGTGTATGAACAATTCTCCTATTTTCTTCTCATATTCTTCTTTCACTTTCTATAAGTTTAGTTTTATTGCGTCTCTTGTCTACTTTTATGAGTACTGTTGTGGCTTTTCCTGTTTGTTCTCATAACCGCTGCTACCGCTAGAGCTGAGTTTGGGTATTGCTTTTGAATCTATGAATGACTTTTTCTTGTTGTTCCTGGCTAGTATGAAACCATGTTGTTTCTTGCAGGTCAAATCACTCTATATATAACAAGCGTATATCTGGGAACGTCTGTTGCTAAAGAATGTATTTGTGATCTTCTTCTTCTTCTTCTTCGTTCGCTTCTACCACCAAAACCTCACTGTGATCCTACTGAATTTACGCTTGTGGTCCTCGTTAGGTCCCGTGGTCCCCTGTGTGGTACCCGAAAAGACCACACGAGATCCACGAGAGGACCACAAGGGGTTCAGAGTATCACAGGGCTTTAGCCTGTATTCTTGGTGGGTCTCCGAAGCGGGATTGCGTGACACCGTGGTTTTCGTTGCACCAGTTTAGTCTAGGGTTGGACTTTCTCACCGGAAGACCTCGACGTGTTTAGGATATCAGTGCATCCCCGCTGGGTGAGAGGCGGTAGCCCACCCAGGCCAGAGTTGGACTTTCTCACCGGAAAACCTCGACGTGTTTTGAGATACCCGTGTATCACCGCCGGGTGAGAGGTGGTTACCCATCCATTCCAGAGTTGGACTTTCTCACCGGAAAACCTCAGATTGATTAGGATACGCAAACATCCCCGCTGGGTGAGAGGTGGTTCCCTATCTAGACTTCCCTGGTCCAGTGTCTCCGACTTCAGCATTTTGCGGTCGTGGCCAGCTACCCTTCCTAGTTGTGACTAGGATGGAGCTTTTGTCCAGGAGGACGAATCCTCGCCACTAGTGACTTCTACCACTGGGTTGAGCCAGTTTAGGCATTATCCCAGTATGGGCGTGTTTGGGACGAGACCGACCTCTAGAGCAGAGGTACTGTGACATGCATAGCCTTCAAGATTCACCCCTGGTGTGAGCCGGTTTAGGCAAAATTCACCAGTATGGGTGTATATCAGGCGTAACCGACCTCTAGAGCGGAGGTGGCATGACATGTCTAGCCATCAAGTTCCACTCCTGGTGTGTGCCGGTTTAGGCATATTTCACCAGTGTAGGTGTATTTCGGACGTGGCTGGCCTCTAGAGCAGAGGTGCCGTGGTATAGCTCTTGTAGCGATACTACTGGACATACCAGTTAAACTTCACTTCACCACCTTTTCCCATCGGCACCACACAGAAACCTTTATTTCTTTTCCGCACTCCTTCCTTGACCGGGAGGAGCTTCACTCCACGCGCGGCATTTGAAGAGTCTTGCCAGCAGTGTCTTAACCTCTGGGACAAGCTGGTTCATGCATTTCACCCGATATGACTGCACTCAGGACGTGGCCGACCTCCAGACCAGAGGTGCCGTGATTTGACTGTTTGCTTCGCTTTATCCTTTCTACCACCTTTTCCGCAGTGATGCTGCGCGGCAACCCCATTTGCACCTTTCTTCATTGGCCGGGAAGAGCACCGCTCCACGCACGGCAGCTGAAAAATCTCGCCAACAGCGGTGTATTTGTGATAAAAACAAGTTCGTGCTGGCTGCACAGTTCTATGAGTTTGAAGCCATTTCCACTGCCAACGCACTATTGGACGCCGAAGGCACCCAGCTGGACTGCTACATCTATTCTCAGTCCTGCACTGAAGTCCCCCATGATTATGATATTTTCCTATTTACTTATGTTGTTTACTGTGTCACAGGGGTTGTCAAAATGTTTTCTCATTCTTCCCACATGTCTGGTGCATTGTAATTGGCATATATGTTGACATATATTGCCATCACCTCGTTTCATTTTATTTGAACTGTTATAGTTCTTTATCACGAGACCAGCGGCAGGACGATCCAGTGAATATAAATGGAGATATCATCATAGGAGATTAGAAACAAAAATATAAATGTTGGAGATATCATCATATAAGAGCAGAAACAAACAGATACAAACTTCACCGGAAACAAAATAGTAAGCGATGAAATTAAAAGCAGAGCATATATAATATAATACAGCAAGTAAGTAAAAAATAACTTCCCGTTTTCAAGCAATTAAGGCATATTGAGGAATACGGTGTTAGGTCCGTATTTTCCATGACCCTCGGCACATGAAAGTGTGATGTGGTCAGTATAACGCCTGGCCGCTTTACCTTCCCAGATTTCTCTGGTACCCATTTTTAGAGGTTGTGTCAACCCCGGAGTCTTTTTGGTGTGTAGCAGAAGAGGTCCCACCGGTGGGACTGAACCCGGTACCATCGTATTAGCAAACCGAGCACCTAACCTCTCTCACTAACCACGCCGCCCAGAAAGTAAGTAAGAGTAATATAATGTAAAGAATATATTTTGCATTGCAACATCTGTTAAATCCTAAATCCTGTCCCAGAACACTATCTACAAAACTATAACAAGAGCAGCCGCCATGTATGAATCAGAACAGGGCGAGAACAGGGAGTCGGAACAATCCTAGAACCTCTGGGCTTGCTGGATAGGTCGGGTTTGAGGGGAGAATTTAACCCCTGGGAGCCCATCTCTCTGTGCAAGTCAGAGCCCCGTTAACCAGTGGCCTCACGGCTAGAGTTCTCGGGATGTAACACGAGAGAATGCGGGGCAGACCTCTGTGTACAAGGGACATCGCCAGGATGCTATTTTTCGATTTCCCTTCTCCAAAGGGAAGTTATCCATCCCCAAACACTGCTATGGAAGTAACTATGTTTACTAAAAATACGATCTCCAAAGAATATGACTGTTGCGTTGCTTAGCTATTTTCCTGCAACTGCAATTTATACATTGCAAAATACATGTTGTCTCCATGAGTATCACCTCACTGTTGTGCAGTTATTGAAATAACCACCACGATATAAATATATTGTATTCTTTCAATTTCAGTAGGACAAATAGTTCCTTCTTTGTGTTGCTTTCTAATTCAGTTTTAGTGAATGCACTATTTTGAAAACATTATTTCCAGTATAATATTGTATTCATTTTTTATTATTACAGGACAGATTAACATTGATGCACAAAGAGTTTTAGTATGTGCATAATAATACACAGAATTGCAATAACGGTAATGACCTTCAAGAATCGTGAGAGCATGTGGCATTCAGAAGTTATAAGCACAAAAACCAAGTTAAGATTATTCAATTCAAATGTAATGTCCACCCTCATTTTTGCATGCACAAGCTTGAAAACATCTAAAGAAATAGACAAAAATTACACTCTTTTGAAAACAAATGCCTAAGCAAAATACCAAATATAAAGTGGACCGAATTTAAGAACAACACAGATATAAGACAGATGAGCAAACAATAACCGGTCTCATAGGTGATCAGAAAAAGATGGACATATGTCGGTCACCTGATGAGAAGAAACAATCAGAGAAATTAAAACAAGCTATCAAGTGGAACACAACAGGCCGAGGAAAAAGAGATTGACCAAGTGAAACTCTAAAGAGGACATTGTTAAGAGAGGTCAATTTAGTTGGCATAACATCCATTAATAAGGCTGAAAAGCTCCCCGAGAACAAGAAAACTTTGCACAGAACTATGTGAGCCCAATGTGAATTTTAACGGCAGGGTAAGTATATAAGATGTAAGGCTATAACACACAACACTGAGGTTAGGTTGAGGAAATAGTAATTTTATGTACATTTCTATGATAAAATGACTTACTTCGTTTATTTTATCTTTACTGTAAGCTTTGATTTTTTAAAACTATTTCTTACACTTGAATGATTTCTGCCTTCATAAATCAATTCAAAAAGCATTTTTTTTATTTGTTTACTCAATTTGTCTGACTTATTGCTCTAGTGAACACATATCTGTCATAGTCGTGTGATATGGTAATATGTATGTTAGATAGTTAATTTACAATTTATCTCTACAATCAGGGGAACTCTTTTTCTCTCTTTCAGGCGTGCCCACGAATTAGTAGATGATCTATTAATTTCTTGTGAATATCGAAAAAAGTAGCACTGAACTAAGCAAATTCCTCCATTACTTATACTATAATTTCTCTATTAAAAAGAAAGAAATATGGCAAGTACAATCATTACACACTCCGACGACTGCAAAAGAAAAGAAACCACGGCGGAACTTTGGTCCCTGTTATAAATAAATACCCGGACATCGCCGGGTAATCAGCTAGTATATAATAATTACTGGTAATTTAAGACACGTGATAACAGTGCAAAACATTGCTCATAAAAAGTTACAACTGATCATTATTTATGTTTTTATTATCACCTGACATCCTGTGATTAATGAGTGAAAATAATACACGTCATAAAAAGTTACAACTGATCATTATTTATGTTTTTATTATCACCTGACATCCTGTGATTAATGAGTGAAAATAATACACGTCATAAAAAGTTACAACTGATTATTATTTAAGTTATTATTATCACCTGACATCCTGTGATTAATGAGGGAAAATAATACACGCCAGAAAAAGTGAGCGAGCTGGCAAGAACAATAACATGATATTTGGTGAAGAAGCAGTGCTGATGGGGGAAAATGGAAGCAATATTAAAAACGAAAAAACAAATCTTTTAGCTAAACAACAAAAAGTTGGTAAAGGTGATATTTTTAGTACACGAGATTCATTCTAGCGGAAAGAGAATGACACGCAGTTCGACTTCCTTCACACAGCAGTGAAGAAAAGGTGATACGTGCTTTAACGGAGAAATCAAGTCCAGAATAACGCCTGCAAAAAGCAGTTTTTGGTGACGACAAATAAACTTTAAGTAGGAGAACATCTTAGCTTGTTAGAGTACGATATATATAGCATGTGCCAGAATGTAAAGCGGTTCTTGGAGAGGCAGGGGCAAAAAGATTGCTGGTGGCCTCGTATCACGGCGTGTATAAACAACTGGTTACAAAACGTTTGGTGGCGGCCTCGTATCACGGCATGTATAAACAACTGGTTACAAAACGTTTGGTGACGGCCTCGTATCACGGCATGCATAAACAACTGGTTACAAAACGTTCGGTGACGGCCTCGTATCACGGCGTGCATAAACAACTGGTTACAAAACGTTTGGTGACGGTCTCGTATTACGCCATGCATAAACAACTGCTTACAAAACGTTTGGTGACGGCCTCGTATCACGGCGTGTATAAACAGCTGGTTACAAAAGGACAAACAAGAAAACGCACACTGGAGAGCCTAGAACAAACAACAGAGAACTGTTCTTGATATGGCACGAACGTGAAGAATAATTTACCACTGACCCGCGAACATTCACGATGGCCACATACGCTACAGCAGCAATAGTCAAGGCCATAAAGTGGAAGATATCTTCTTGCACCATCTCAGTGGGCGGCCGTAGTGACTCGTGTTTATGTCATACAAATCGTGAAGCGTGACTCATTGGGCAAGCAAGGCCACCAAACGCTAAGTACGGTCAAAGATTTGCTGACATTAGCTTATCAAAATCCACCGAACAAACGGCTTGGAACTTTGGTAAGTTACATACTTCAGCATCCGAGTGGAATCTTCAGCCTCGTAAAGCCTCGTAAAGCCTCGTAAATCAACAGCTCACAGACCTCAGGAGTCATGAACCAGAGGAGGGCCCCGCCTCTTCTTAGGGAGAAGTTTAAGGAGTCGAAACCTTGTTTAGGGGTTGGGGGTGGGGGGAGAGGACTCTGATGGTGAGAAACTGTGTTGTTTGTATAGCATGTATGCCACATATACATGACATATTCATCATCATCATCATCATCATCGGATGCCATGTCGATTGGCGTTGGCTATTGTGCTTCTCCGAAGTAACCGATCCTTCATGTAGGCCATTACCTCAGTTGGTGATCCTATTTCACACCATCTCGTCAGAGTTCCAGTCTAATAGAAAGATTATGCAGTTGGCTTGGATAGACATAACATTGTAGCCTCCCCTGTACAGAGTTAATTTTGGATACTTCTAAGCGTGAGCAAGGGAAAAACCCGTTGTAAAGCTCGCACGTATTTGTACTCATAGCGAACGCATTTGTAAGAAACGAAGGAAATTAGGCAGACGAGAAAGAGAGAAACGGTTGGGACGAGCAACACAGAAGGTTCCATAAATGTAGGCACGCAAGTTTTTCTTCGGAGTCAGTATTTTATTTGGCCTTCGAAATAGTAGAATGTATTGTAGCCTGACCTTTAGAGGAAAAGCTTTGTAGTGGTTAAATTTCTCATTTTTAGGACAGTTTCTTATGAATTCAGTTTCTGAGAGAGTATGTACAGTGTGTTTTCAAAGTCTCACTACACTTTCATTGAAAAAATAAAATTGAAAAATGAAGTAAATGACGTCATCACAAAATGTGCTAAAAAAGTCATTTAATTAGTTACAATAGTGACTGCAATGATACAATGTTGTTTTGGGTTAGCTGGAATGTAACTCTGAAATATTCATTATAACAGGTGTTGGAAATATCCACCACGAACTTCAAGACATGACTGTACACGTCCCTTCATATTGTCAAATGCTTTGTGCAATGTGTCTGTTGTTATTTCATTGAATGGTAATTCTGATTGCTTCTTTCAGGTCCTCAGTTGTTTGTACATTATTTTTGAAAACTTCTCCTTTCAAGAAACCCTACAGATAATAATCTAATAGATTTAGATCTGGAGAACGAGCAGGCCAAATTCCACAATTTGCGAAAATTTCTTCCAAAACACCGTGTGTTGCTCTAGCTGTGTATGCAGTTGCACCATCTTGCTAGAACCACGCTTCTTCAATTTCACGTTCATTCTGCTGTTCTAAAAAAGGCACCAGAATATCAGTACCTTACCATTCGGCATTTATAGTGTTGAAGAAAATTGGTCCAATTAAACGTTTTCTACGGACGGCACACCATACCCCAATTTTCGCATCGTGTAGCGGCGCTTCATGAAATGCACTGGGATTAACACTGCTACAAATACGATTATTTTGGCTGTTAACATATCTAGATAGATGAAACAATGCCTCATCAGAGAAGAATGTTAAATCGAAAATTGGCATCTGTTCTTCAACTAAAAATGTTTGAAACCACGTGGAGTAGTTGACTCTGGATTGATTATCACACTCTTTTACTTCAGACACAACAGAAATCTTGTATGGATGAAAATTTAACCGATGTTTAAGAATTTTGTGCACTGTGCTCAGTGATACGTTCACTTCTTGCGACATTTATCTTAAGGACTTGCATGGACTTTTCAGGATTCTGTCTTGGATATCTAGACATTTTCCTTCAGACATAGCAGGTCTGCCAGATCGCGGAGCATCTTCCACAGTTCCAGTATCACCAAACTTATTCAACAAATTTCTAACCGTAGTGCGATGAGGAGGTTGTTTATCAGGAAATGTTGCTATATATCTTTGAACAACCATCCGTGTGTATCGACCGCCATTTCGAAACAATTGTTCAACCAAACAAATTCTTTCTTCCATTGATAACACCATCCCGTTTTGAGGCAAAAAATTACTCCAGAAGATGGCAACCATTCATTACATTTTTCTTCACGATTAACTGTGCACCACATTTTATGACGTCATTTTCTTCATTTTTACTTAGAAGTTGTAGTGAGACTTTAAAAACACCCTGTAGTATTGTCTGTAGTAAGAAGCAAAACAAAAATGTCCTTCAGTATCTTCCTGTGTGAGAGGTTGCCCGGAACTCATTTCATGAATTTGTGAATTCCTTCAGTCTTTTCACGCCTCTTCCAATTGCCAACATAGACCATATAATGTGCTTTCATCAATAAATCTGCCCTATTGTAACGTCCGGAGTTGGGTGGTTAATGAATTATGTTTTGTATCGACACTTTAGAGTCGGAATGGTCAGTTAATTTTATTTATGTAGCTCACATGACGTGTATGAACCCTGTTTAGTGATCCTGGATTAGATGAAGTTGCATAGACCATACCAATGTAACGAAGTGATTGACTGATTGATTGATTGATCTTTATTTCAAAAGGGTTAAGAATTGGGCACGCAGGCCCGTCAACATGAGGCAAGTGGTGAGGCAGGTGTAGCAACTTCATGATATCATGGAAGTTCCCCAAAACGTCCAAGGCACTCTGCAGCCTTCAGAATAAAGAATATTACGTTCAAGGCAGTCTACAGACATCAGCATAAAGATGTGCGTTCAAGTGCTGGAGCATTACACGGTGCACGAAGCACTAATAAAAATACCAAAACACCATTTTAGTGATCAAACAACAGATCAAGTCAAATTCTGTTTATATGGTTACCTGGTCGTGTAAGACCAAACTGTAAAACCAGAAAAATCTTCTTTATCAAGTATAATTTCTCTTGCTCTTCCCCTGTCTCTTCTTGCCTCTATTTTTCCTGTTGTTATAACATTTTCAATGATAACTCTTCTCATTGCGTGTCTTATGAAAGTACACTGTCTCTCTCTTATTTTTTTACAAGATTTTTTGTCTCTCCAGCTCTTCTCATACATTCTTCATTAGTTATTTTTGCTGTCCAGGGGATTCGCAATATTCTTCTAATAAACCATATTTCTGCTGCTTCCAATGATTTTTGTGCAGATCTTGTTCTGAGTCATCCATCCCTTTCAGAATTCTAATAAAAAGGTATCAAATTATACCTCGTTTAGGGTAACTAAAAACGAAAAATGGGCAGTATGAGGTCTCGTAGATAATATTACATGATTGGTACATTACTAGTAAACTTGATTGTTTGTTATGGTTCTTGGTTAAACTTGCAAATAACGTTTCAGGATGTACTCACGGATGGTTTGGCAAGGACTGTAACTACCAATGTCACTGCACTACGGCCGGTTGCGGGAGTAATGGAGAATGTATATTGACATCTGGATGCGCTGATGGATATTTTGGTCCTGGATGTCAGTACTGTAAGCCTTTTTCTTGTGAACTGATCACCTATTTTAAATTTACTTTTAATTTTTAAAAAAATTCAAATGAGAAGAAACAAACATTGAACTGCTTCAAACCAAACTTAACTGTCTCCAGGGAACGTGGTTTACAGTGGCGCCGACAGCAGCACACCTGACTACCTGAGAGACCAGAATGACAACACCTGCAACAAAGACAAAAATGCAATCTCTGTAACAGTTTTCTTGAAGAACCCAATTAGGTTTTCTTGGTTCCGTTTACATGTTAACGATCCAAGTGAGTACTTTCAACGTCCAGTGCCTGATTCTGTGATATGTGTGTGCATTATGTATGAAATTATTTGAAGAGCTGATTATTACAGCATAGTATATATATATATATATATATATATATATATATATGTGTGTGTGTCTGTGTGTGTATGTGTATTGGGCATATAGTTAGAGCTTATTACCTATTCTATTATCTAGTGTTGTGAGAATCTAAAAGCTAATAGAGTAAGCGCTAGACATGCTGAGTCAGAGCGACACCTGAGCCAGTCGTTGATGAACTAACTTGTTCTTGTCGTCATCCGACACATCTTACAACAGATTTCGAATCTCAAGAGCATACTTCTGATACTGTGAACTTACTATAGATATAAAAAGTACAAGGCTTCTCTTCATACAGGATTCAGAATAAAGCAGGAAATACCCTAGTTACATCTGATAAGAAAATATTCCCTCCCTAGTTACATCTGATAATAAAATATTCCCTCCCTAGTTACATCTGATAAGAAAATATTCCCTCCCTAGTTACATCTAACAAGAAAATATTCCCTCCCTAGTTACATCTAACAAAAAAATATTCCCTCCCTAGTTACATCTAACAAGAAAATATTCCCTCCTTAGTTACGTCTGACAAGAAAATATTCCCTCCCTAGTTACGTCTGACAAGAAAGTATTCCCTCCCTAGTTATATCTGACAAGAAAATATTCCCTCCCTAGTTACATCTGACAAGAAAATATTCCCTACCTAGTTACATCTGACAAGAAAATATTCCCTCCATAGTTACATCTGATAAGAAAATATTCCCTAACTAGTTACATCTGATAAGAAAATATTCCCTCCCTAGTTACATCTGATAGGAAGATATTCCCTCCCTAGTTACATCTGACAAGAAAATATTCCCTCCCTAGTTACGTCTGACAAGAAAATATTCCCTCCCTAGTTACGTCTGACAAGAAAATATTCCCTCCCTAGCTACGTTTGACAAAAATATTCCCTCCCTAGTTACATCTGATAAGAAAATATTCCCTCCCTAGTTACATCTAACATGAAAATATTCCCTCTCTAGTTACATCTAACAAGAAAATATTCCCTCCCTAGTTACATCTAACAAGAAAATATTCCCTCCCTAGTTACGTCTGACAAGAAAATATTCCCTCCCTAGTTACATCTGACAAGAAAATATTCCCTCACTAGTTACGTCTGACAAGAAAATATTCCCTACCTAGCTACATCTGACAAGAAAATATTCTCTCCCTAGTTACATCTGACAAGAAAATATTCCCTCCGTAGTTACATCTGATAAGAAAATATTCCCTCCCTATTAACATCTGATAAGAAAATATTCCCTCCCTAGTTACATCTGATAAGAAAATATTCTCTACCTAGTTACGTCTGACAAAAAATATTCCCTCCCTAGTTACATCTGACAAGAAAATATTCCCTTCCTAGTTACGTCTGACAAGAAAATATTAACACCCTAGTTACATCTGATAAGAAAATATTCCCTCCCTAGTTACATCTGATAAGAAAATATTCCCTCCCTAGTTACATCTGATAAGAAAATATTAACACCCTAGTTACATCTGATAAGAAAATATTCCCTCCCTAGTTACATCTGATAAGAAAATATTCCCTCCCTAGTTACATCTGATAAGAAAATATTCCCTCCCTAGTTACATCTAACACGAAAATATTCCCTCCCTAGTTACATCTAACACGAAAATATTCCCTCTCTAGTTACATCTAACAAGAAAATATTCCCTCCCTAGTTACGTCTGACAAGAAAATATTCCCTCCCTAGTTACGTCTCACAAGAAAATATTCCCTCCCTAGTTATATCAGACAAGAAAATATTCCCTCCGTAGTTACATCTGACCAGAAAATATTCCCTCCCTAGTTACCTCTGACAAGAAAATATTCCCTCCATAGTTACGTCTGATAAGAAAATATTCCTTCCCTAGTTACATCTGATAAGAAAATATTCCCTCCCTAGTTACGTCTGATATGAAAATATTCCCTCCCTAGTTAAGTCTGACAAGAAAATATTCCCCCCAATTACATTTGACAAGAAAATATACCCTCCCTAGTTACGTCTGATAGGAAAATATTCCCTCCCTAGTTACGTCTGACAAGAACATATTCCCTCCCTAGTTACGTCTGACAAGAAAATATTCCCTCCTTAGTTACGTCTGACAAGAAAATATTCCCTCCCTAGTTACATCTGACAAGAAAATATTCCCTCCTTAGTTACGTCTGACAAGAAAATATTCCTTCCCTAGTTACATCTGACAAGAAAATATTCCCTCACTAGTTACATCTGACAGGAAAATATTCCCTCCCTAGTTACATTTGACAAGAAAATATACCCTCCCTAGTTACGTCTGACAAGAAAATATTCCCTCCCTAGTTACGCCTGACAAGAAAATATTCCCTCCCTAGTTACGTCTGACAAGAAAAATCTTCTTTATCAAGTATAATTTCTCTTGCTCTTCCCCTGTCTCTTCTTGCCTCTATTTTTCCTGTTGTTATAACATTTTCAATGATAACTCTTCTCATTGCGTGTCTTATGAAAGTACACTGTCTCTCTCTTATTTTTTTACAAGATTTTTTGTCTCTCCAGCTCTTCTCATACATTCTTCATTAGTTATTTTTGCTGTCCAGGGGATTCGCAATATTCTTCTAATAAACCATATTTCTGCTGCTTCCAATGATTTTTGTGCAGATCTTGTTCTGAGTCATCCATCCCTTTCAGAATTCTAATAAAAAGGTATCAAATTATACCTCGTTTAGGGTAACTAAAAACGAAAAATGGGCAGTATGAGGTCTCGTAGATAATATTACATGATTGGTACATTACTAGTAAACTTGATTGTTTGTTATGGTTCTTGGTTAAACTTGCAAATAACGTTTCAGGATGTACTCACGGATGGTTTGGCAAGGACTGTAACTACCAATGTCACTGCACTACGGCCGGTTGCGGGAGTAATGGAGAATGTATATTGACATCTGGATGCGCTGATGGATATTTTGGTCCTGGATGTCAGTACTGTAAGCCTTTTTCTTGTGAACTGATCACCTATTTTAAATTTACTTTTAATTTTTAAAAAAATTCAAATGAGAAGAAACAAACATTGAACTGCTTCAAACCAAACTTAACTGTCTCCAGGGAACGTGGTTTACAGTGGCGCCGACAGCAGCACACCTGACTACCTGAGAGACCAGAATGACAACACCTGCAACAAAGACAAAAATGCAATCTCTGTAACAGTTTTCTTGAAGAACCCAATTAGGTTTTCTTGGTTCCGTTTACATGTTAACGATCCAAGTGAGTACTTTCAACGTCCAGTGCCTGATTCTGTGATATGTGTGTGCATTATGTATGAAATTATTTGAAGAGCTGATTATTACAGCATAGTATATATATATATATATATATATATATATATATATATATGTGTGTGTGTCTGTGTGTGTATGTGTATTGGGCATATAGTTAGAGCTTATTACCTATTCTATTATCTAGTGTTGTGAGAATCTAAAAGCTAATAGAGTAAGCGCTAGACATGCTGAGTCAGAGCGACACCTGAGCCAGTCGTTGATGAACTAACTTGTTCTTGTCGTCATCCGACACATCTTACAACAGATTTCGAATCTCAAGAGCATACTTCTGATACTGTGAACTTACTATAGATATAAAAAGTACAAGGCTTCTCTTCATACAGGATTCAGAATAAAGCAGGAAATACCCTAGTTACATCTGATAAGAAAATATTCCCTCCCTAGTTACATCTGATAAGAAAATATTCCCTCCCTAGTTACATCTGATAAGAAAATATTCCCTCCCTAGTTACATCTAACAAGAAAATATTCCCTCCCTAGTTACATCTGACAAGAAAATATTGCCTCCCTAATTACATCTGATAAGAAAATATTCCCTCCCTAGTTACGTCTGACAAGAAAATATTCCCTCCCTAGTTACGTCTGACAAGAAAATATTCCCTCCCTAGTTACATCTGACAAGAAAATATTCCCTCCCTAGTTACATCTGACAAGAAAATATTCCCTCCCTAGTTACATCTGACAAGAAAATATTCCCTCCGTAGTTACATCTGACAAGAAAATATTCCCTCAGTAGTTACATCTGACAAGAAAATATTCCCTCAGTAGTTACATCTGATAAGAAAATATTCCCTCAGTAGTTACATCTGACAAGAAAATATTCCCTACCATAAAAAATCTAAATCTTTCTCTTCCTGTGTTGACTAATGACTCAAATAATCATACAATAATAAATGTGTTAACTTGGAGTTTGAATACTATGAGCGAGTATGTGAGTGTGAACAATGTGCACATTTATATATGTATGGGTGTGTATGTGTCAGCGCCTTTTCTCTCTCTCTCTCTCTCTCTCTCTCTCTCTCTCTTTCTTTCTTTCTTTTTATTCTTGCCTAATTCTCTTAATTTTTAAACAATAATATTACTGCTCTAAAACTATGAATCGAGTCACTGCCAAGATATGTAACTTAAAAATTCACTTATATTCATTGTACTCACATAATTTATATAAGATTTATATAAAAGATTATTATTTTCATAGTATGTTTTACTTCAGAGGTATGATTACATATTTCACTTATATTTTTCTTCTCCAGGTAAACTCAACAGATTTTGTTTAACTATTGGGCCTGGAGTGAAATGTCGAAATCTGAGAAACTTCACTGCTAGCGCGACTTCCCTGGATGTTGTCTGCGATGAAATTTTCAACGTGACTTCGCTGAAACTTGTTGGAGATGTTGCACCGCATGTTTGTTCTATATACATCAGCGGAGGTATCTGTTTGTCTGTCTGCCTGCCTACCTGCCTGTCTGCCTGCCTGTCTGTTTGTCTGTCTGTATATTTGTCGCCTGTCTGTTTTTCTGTATTTCGCCTGTCTTTTTGTCTATTCAATTAATCTGACGGTAATTTATCTCCTTACTTCATTATATGTTGGGAGAATTAAAGAAAAAAATAATAAACCTATTTGTAAACTGTCAAAAGCATATATTGCTACTTTTGCATTGATAAATATTTTACATTTATAATAAGAAGACACGTGTAGAAAAAGGCTATATTAATAAAACAAAGAAGTAGCAAAGGACAAGACACTTGAAATACCCACCCATCATCTTGTGCAGTGAGAGTAGTCTTTTCCTTTTTTCTACCATTCCTTGCTTGACTAGTTTCCGTAGTGAACTATCTGGCAACTGGCACATTGTGTTTCCACATCCTTCGAACTGCTCTCATTTCTATCGTCTTGAATTCCTTCTATTTTTAGTTGTTAATGTCCATTTTTTTATATTTACAGCACGGAGTTGGGAGAACAATTCTGCTACATATTTGTGTTTTTGTATCAACTGTTGTATACTGTTTCTCAGTAAAATTGGCATTCGTCAAATGGCCTGATTTGCTTTATTACTTCTGTTCTCATGTTTGCTATCTATTCTCCGGAGGTTGATATACTTTCCAAAAACTTGAAATGCCTCGCTTGTTCCAAAGATTGATTGTGGCGACAGATCTTCGTTGATTTCTTCTCTGACAATGGTCATTATCTTTTAGCACTGATTTTGACATTGTTGTTTTATATGTCCTGTCGTAGTTACGTTTGTTCTGTTTTAGGTATTTCTCTGATATGGCTATTAATAATTGGTTTTCAGCAAAAAAGGAGTTCGATTATGATTCACATAATGGATGTTTCCTGAAAAGTGTTGTGAGCTTATCGGCATTATTTCTGGAGTTAGACTACCGGGCAGTTCCATGAAGGAATTCTTACTACTCATTGATTTCTTTTTTTTTTTTTAGATCTTGTCAATGTTCAGTTAATTCAGTCATTTGCATGTCCCTAACGGAACTTTGCCTTTTAAGCTTTTTCTTACGACCTTTGCACTAGATGATCTGCTATCTCTGAACCACGTGGTATACTTCTGTCTTGCTCACATATTAAGTCAGTGTCAGCAAATCTGATAATAACACTGATGCTGGTGATGACTAACCCTTTCTGTTAAAACAACACAGAACAGTTCTGAAATATTATAATGACAGGTTCTGAATATACGATTCATTATAATGTTGTGAAATTCGAACTGATAGTACCTTATAATTCTTCCACTTGAATAGATAATGTGGCTGGACTTTGAGTGATGGCGATTGTCACGTGTAGCAGCACACTATGGCCGTTTAAAGAATATCAACCTAAGACACTTCCATACACTGTCAATACATTGTGAAGGCGACAGTGTTGTCTTTCTCCAGTGTCACTTTTCATTTATGAATTTCACGTTGCTACGTCTCCTTTTTGTTCCTTCAATAGTTCACACTGCCATCACGCGTGATACTATATGATTCACCACAAGACTTGAGTCTTAACACATATCATCATCATCATCATCATCATCATCATCATCGCCTTTCACTCCCTTGAGAGCATAGGCCACGGATAAAGGCTCTCCAGTCATCCTTGTTCTTGGAATTATTCTCTGCTTTCTTCCATGTTTATCACTTGTCTCTGAGCACTGTCATAATTTCTCTTCTCCAAACTAGTCTAGGTCTTCCTCGTCTTAACACACATATTCACTAGAAAATTCAGATGGTTCGTCCTTGTATCAAAGTATGGCCCACCTTTAATGTTCATCAAAAGAAATTCACAAGTATCAAATTAAAGCATTTCTGAAAACATTTTACACATCGTTTCAAAAACTCCTATATCAGATCTTCTGCATTCCTCACGCATTACTAATACTAATCTGTTTTATATATCGTGACTCTTCTTTCTATCCTTCTTCCTTATTTTTACCTAACTCTGTATTATCTTGGTCTTTATCTGTGCTCTTTTCTTTTTCTCCATTTGTCTTTGTTTTCTGTCCTTCTTTTCAATTGTGATTGCCTGGCTTATATATCGTAAGTCAGTTGTCCAGTAGGACACACCTCTAGATCTTTCTATTGGTCAGCTGGTTGACTACCTACTGACTGAACTTCGAGATGAGTGGACCCATTCCCTTTGGTCATCTTATGGGAGATCTGGATTATTAGTGTGTGCAAACTGCGTCCTAAGATTGGTAATTTTGCCTCACTTGTCAGTAAGTCTGCTGCGTCAAATCCGTCTATTCAATTTTCTCGCGCGGGTAAACTTATTTTATCAAGTATTAGGCGTTTACGATTCCTGTAGGGGATATCTGTTTACACGGTGTCCGCCTGTCTGTCTCCACATGTACTATTTTTATCTTAGTAAATCATCATCCTATTTCGTATCCTGGGTATGTTTTCTTAATCCGTCCTATTTTATCGGCGTCCATCCTGTCAGTGCCATACAATTTCTACTAATACCCTGAGAGTGTTCCTCTCCCACCTGTTCTCAACATTTCCATAATTTCTAGCCTACTTTCTACTTACCAACAGTAATCATAACTATAATACAAAAGCTAATAGTAATATTAATAGAGTAAAATTAATAATAATACTTATGATACTATCCTAACATACACGGCTATAATAATACTAGTGTCATAACTTACAAGGCTATAATAATACTACGGTCATAAATTACAAGGCTATAATAATACTACGGTCATAACTTACAAGGCTATAATAATACTACGGTCATAACTTACAAGGCTATAATAATACTACGGTCATAACTTACAAGGCTATAATAATACTACGGTCATAACTTACAAGGCTATAATAATACTAAGGTCATAACTTACAAGGCTATAATAATACTACGATCATAACTTACAAAGCTATAATAATACTACGGTCATAACTTACAAGGCTATAATAATACTACGGTCATAACTTACAAGGCACTATGTTACATTAACTTCTGTAGATGGCGGCTGCTAAATTCTGTTTTAAAAACTGCCAGGTCGGAACGTAGCTTTGAAAGAAGAAAGCACTGTAGCACCCATGTTATGCGCACTTAAGGCGCTGTCGAGGAAGGAACACGCAGTGGACGGAAACATGGAATTGTGTTACTCAGTTCCAATGGTGGTCGCAAGATTTGAGCTTACCATAACTCTCACGGTGTCTTTGGTTCTAACCAGAGTGATTATATACAACTCTAACAGTAAGACATATTGTAGTTTCAATTCTGATTGACATCTTAATAGGTTTCACAGCATTTAGGTATAGTGTCAATGTGTTTGTTAGAACAAACTTTATATATTTGTATATACTGTGTATGCTATAAAGAATTCTAAATAACACAAGGTGCTTACATTTGACTGAATATCATAGACATTATAAATCAAGTGCCATCGAACTAAAATATGAGGAAACACAATAACTTATTCTAACACTACCACAACACTAATTTATTCTAACAGCACCACACCACTAACTTATTCTAACAACACCACAACACTAACTTATTCTAACAGCACCACAACACTAACTTATTCTAACAGCACCACAACACTAACTTATTCTAACAGCACCACAACACTAACTTATTCTAACAACACCACAACACTAACTTATTCTAACAGCACCACAACACTAACTTATTCTAACAGCACCACAACACTAACTTATTCTAACAGCACCACAACACTAACTTATTCTAACAGCACCACAACACTAACTTATTCTAACAGCACCACAACACTAACTTATTCTAACACTACCACAACACTAACTTATTCTAACATCACCACAACACTAACTTATTCTAACACTACCATAACACTAACTTATTCTAACAGCACCAAAACACTAACTTATTCTAACAGCACCACAACACTAACTTATTCTAACAGCACCAAAACACTAACTTATTCTAACAGCACCACAACACTAACTTATTCTAACACCACCACAACACTAACTTATTCTAACACCACCACAACACTAACTTATTCTAACAGCACCATAACACTAACTTATTCTAACAGCACCAAAACACTAACTTATTCTAACAGCACCACAACACTAACTTATTCTAACACCACCACAACACTAACTTATTCTAACAGCACCAAAACACTAACTTATTCTAACAGCACCACAACACTAACTTATTCTAACAGCACCAAAACACTAACTTATTCTAACAGCACCACAACACTAACTTTTTCTAACAGCGCAACAACATTAACTTATTCTAACACCACCACGACACTAACTTATTCTAACAACACCACGACACTAACTTATTCTAACAACACCACGACACTAACTTATTCTAACAACACCACGACACTAACTTATTCTAACACACCACGACACTAACTTATTCTAACAACACCACGACACTAACTTATTCTAACAACGCCACAACATTAACTTATTCTAACAAAACCACAACACTAATTTATTCTAACAGCGCCACAACACTAATTTCTTCTAACAGCGCCACAACATTAATTTATTCTAACAGCCCCACAACATTAATTTATTCTTACGTCGTCACAACACTAATTTAGTCTTAATAAGCCACAACACTAACTTATTCTAACAACACAACAACTCTAATTTATTCTGGCATCGCCACAACACTAATTTATTCTAACAGCACCACAACACTAACTTATTCTAACACTACCACAACACTAACTTATTCTAACACTACCATAACACTAACTTATTCTAACAGCACCACAACACTAACTTATTCTAACAGCACACCAACAACACTAATTTATTCTAACATAGCCACAACACTAATTTATTCTAACAAAGACAGAACACAAACTTCTTCTAACAGCACCACAACTCTAATTTATTCCAATAGCACCACAACACTAACTTATTCTAACACAACCACAAGAATAAATTATTTTAACAGCGCCACAACACTAAATGTTTCTATCAGCACCACAACACTAACTTATTTTAACAACGTCACAACAAAAATTAATTCTAACATCACCACAGAACTAACCTATTCTAATGGCACCACAACACTAACTTATTATAACAATGCCAAAACACTAACTTATTCTAACAGCACCACAACACTAACTTATTCTAACACCACCACAACACTAACTTATTCTAACAGCACCACACACTAACTTATTCTAACAGCACCATAACACTAACTTATTCTAACAGCACCAAAACACTAACTTATTCTAACAGCACCACAACACTAACTTATTCTAACACCACCACAACACTAACTTATTCTAACAGCACCAAAACACTAACTTATTCTAACAGCACCACAACACTAACTTATTCTAACAGCACCAAAACACTAACTTATTCTAACAGCACCACAACACTAACTTTTTCTAACAGCGCAACAACATTAACTTATTCTAACACCACCACGACACTAACTTATTCTAACAACACCACGACACTAACTTATTCTAACAACACCACGACACTAACTTATTCTAACAACACCACGACACTAACTTATTCTAACAACACCACGACACTAACTTATTCTAACAACACCACGACACTAACTTATTCTAACAACGCCACAACATTAACTTATTCTAACAAAACCACAACACTAATTTATTCTAACAGCGCCACAACACTAATTTCTTCTAACAGCGCCACAACATTAATTTATTCTAACAGCCCCACAACATTAATTTATTCTTACGTCGTCACAACACTAATTTAGTCTTAATAAGCCACAACACTAACTTATTCTAACAACACAACAACTCTAATTTATTCTGGCATCGCCACAACACTAATTTATTCTAACAGCACCACAACACTAACTTATTCTAACACTACCACAACACTAACTTATTCTAACACTACCATAACACTAACTTATTCTAACAGCACCACAACACTAACTTATTCTAACAGCACACCAACAACACTAATTTATTCTAACATAGCCACAACACTAATTTATTCTAACAAAGACAGAACACAAACTTCTTCTAACAGCACCACAACTCTAATTTATTCCAATAGCACCACAACACTAACTTATTCTAACACAACCACAAGAATAAATTATTTTAACAGCGCCACAACACTAAATGTTTCTATCAGCACCACAACACTAACTTATTTTAACAACGTCACAACAAAAATTAATTCTAACATCACCACAGAACTAACCTATTCTAATGGCACCACAACACTAACTTATTATAACAATGCCAAAACACAAATTTATTCTAACAGCGCCAGAGCACTAACCTATTCTAACAGCACAACAACACTAGTTTCTTCTAACAGCGCCACAACATTAATTTATTCTTACAGTGGCACAACATTGATTTATTCTAACAGCGCCAAACCGCTAACTTCTTCTAACAGCGCCTGAAACAGAAAGTGTGTGACTGTGACTTAGCGGCCACTATAACAGTTTGGCCGTACCGCTATCTACACAAAAAATATGACTACTGGATTGATTGAATCTTCTTGTGGAGTACAGTTTCAACTTATAAGTTTCTTCTTGTTGCTGGTGTTCTAACCATCACCTAATTTTCTGTATTATACACTAAGAAAATACAACAAGACACCCAGGCTTCAACTCCACAAAAATAGTACAAATACAACAACTTAAACATAACTTGGCAGTCTTCCGACCAAAACAAACTGGTCAACAATGGGAATTCCCACAAAGCCAATTGGTGTAGTTTATAATCAGACAACACACATTTATTAATGGACCAAAATGAGGGGTGAACTCATGATGATGGGAATGTAGCCATCACAGTAACAAATGCCCGGCGTTAGATTACCTCTACGCCACATGGGCAAAGAAAACCTTACAATGATTTATACATACAAAAAATCATACTTACAAGCTTACCCAAAGACTGCAACTCACACAGGGAAAATAAACTAAACAAATTCTAACAACAACAATGCTATCCCTATCACATTTCTCGAGACAGTCACACCGTTCCACAAAACACGTCCATCCCGTTACACATTCACACCAAGACTCTCTAACGACTGGCTTTTTTGCACACGGGCCTTCCTAACGACATGAGTTGTGGTCTACGCAAACACAATTATTAGCACTACACAAATAATCTCTGAACAGAATTGCTATTCTGTTACAGAATATCTCCCCACCCCCTAAAGGTAGATATTTGGCCATCAAATATCTCCAACAAAAAAAGTACTAACTTTTACAGAAAACTCTCAAAAAAAAAAGAATTAATCAAACTAATCACTATCCAACACAACCCTAATTCTACCCACAAGGTGTACCAAGGTGTACAATATTCAAATAACTACCTACTCTTATGTGTATATTCAACGCTATGAGTAGTAAAGTATAACATATGCAATCTCCATAACAACCCATCCTGTATCTTTCGCATGAGACTGTCCGCAACATGGACATAACAGGAAAATGAGTAAAAGGCAATCCGCCTTACAATAAGTCCTATACAGATGAAATCATACTCACAACATTCCACCTAAAACCTCAGCCATCAAGAAACCTAATTCCTCCAACTAACTACTAACAAATTGCCACTGCTAGAAACTCTTCCTAAACGAGATTCCCTCTACATCAAAACTACTAAAATTCTTCCTACAACAAAACAAGTAAGGCTCTTGCTACACAAAACAAGTAAGGCTCTCGCCACACAAAACAAGTAAGGCTCTCCTCTTTAGACTAATCGTGAGTGGTATTTATACTATTCCTACCCACTCAGTTTTCTCCATGCCGCACGCTCTTCCCAAGACCCCCGCTCAATGGTCTCAACCAACCTACCTCTCAAACAAGGGTACTCACTCTATTAATTATTTCCTAAATACCAATCCTGGGTATAACCCCTAGCCTGTACTGCTATAATATTCCCCCATCCCAAAAAGTAGAGTTTTACCTGTCAAAACTTTCAAAAAAACCAATCTACCTATCTAATTATAACTCCAGGCTAATTCAAAGATAATAATCGACTCTCAACATAGAACATCATACTCTGACTATACCCATAAACTGTTCGTGTGACATTCGGCTATACTCAGCCCATGTCCACTTCATATACAATCATCTATTTCTATTATGTGTGACTCCTAAATACACATACATAGAATAGGTAAACTCTGGTACCATATATAATTTGCTATTACTGACAAATGCAGCTATATGCTGTACATATGCAGAATAGGTTCATCTGGGTTACAATTATTAATCATCCATTCTTAAACATATGTAAATATCCATTAAACATATGCAGAATAGGCAAAACTTTTGGTATCATATATAATCTGCTATTACAGACAAATGCAGCTATATGCTGTACATACGCAGAATAGGTTCATCTGGGTTACAATTATTAATCATCCATTCGTAAACATATGTAAATATCCATTAAACATATGCCGAACGGGCAAAACTTTGGTATCATATGTAATCATCCATTCTTAACATATGTAAATATCCATTAAACATATGCAGAATAGGCAAATCTTTACTATCATATATAATCATCCATTCTTAACATATGTAATTATCCATTAACATATGCAGAACGGCAAAACTTTGGTATCAGGCTAATCCACCTTTTATTTATCCCCAAAGGGACTGTGCCACGTACCACATGTACGCGCAACAAAACAATGTAATATCTAGGTCCTTAAAAAAAAAGACCCCCTCTGGTAATTTCAGCTTAGGCTCGGTCACATGGAATCTCCATGTTCTGGCCTAGGTACCCAATCAAAGAGCTACACCTGCTTGTGTAATCTCCTCATAACATCACATCCGTGGTAATAATGTCACATCCAAGGCAATGCTGTCATATCAAAGATAAATAACCAATTTGAACATGGTAAATGCCATAACAATTGGCTATTGATAAGTCATCATCAGTAATGTCACCTTATTCAAGGCTACATGATTTATCATCCATCCTAATTAACTACTAATAAATCTGTTATACAAAAAATAAACAGAGGAAAAAAAATACATTCACTAATTGCTGCACAAGAACTATATAATCTATAAAAAATTATGCTTAAGAGAATCTCCAACTGCAGCCTTCATCTCCCAGGGACTTCCCATATGTAGCAGTGATACTTCCAGGGCTTCTGGTACATTTCCAATGCACTGCATGACAAAGCCTAACCTCTTCCATAGTAACATGACTCTTTCTGGAAAAACTCAGACATGTAACCAATAATCTACAACAAAACAAAAAAAAACAATATTAGCAATATCCAATCCACTCAAAATAATCCAACCATACTTGCACCTAATACAGTCCAGAATAATTACTGTACTTTTTAGTTAAATAAGTTATAACAGCAAATGGCAATCTTCCAGAAAAATTTTAACTAAGAATCCTCAGTTTTCTAGCACCTATCAGAGTAAAAAAACTGAAATTAATGACACATACACTAATGTCAAATATCAATATCATCCTTGCTAATGCAAAATCACAACACAATGGTAAACTAAATGCTAATTAATTGCAATCCAGAAAAATTCCACATCAGAACAAATTAACTGTCCCTAATGTATAAACACAATAATGTTCCTGAAATTTCTAGATAATCCATCCAGAAGAAGCATAGCTGGCAACTTCCAATCAACAGAATGTTCATTTCCAAAAATAATTTTTTTTCCACAGGTGAAGGTAGTCCGAAAAGTTACTATATCCCTCCGTATGAATGTCTGGTGACTGGATGAATCAGAACTACTAAATTGTCCAACAAACTTCCAAAGAGAATGACAGTAAATAAATCCAACATTCACTATTTGCTATAATTAATAATGTTCAGTCTGCATGATCTGGCTTGACTTCTTGCTGAAATTTCAGAGGTCACAGTTAAGTTACAAACTGTTACCTGTCCCTTCCTACATAGTACCAGCGAAATGTACCCTACAAGCTGCACTGGTTCCTGACAGGATACTGGTTCAGGATCAGCTTCACTGGACTGGTTACAAGCTACTGGTATGGCATCATCCACTATGCTGCCTAGGGCACAGGAGCTAGAGGTGCCCACCAAGATTCTGAGCAAGCTGGACATCGTTGCCGCCTTGAGTAGATGCCTCAAAGACTCGTCAACACACCCCTGACGCCAATTCGAAGGAAGAAAAGGACGCCAATGCAACTCAACTCTTTTCCTAATCTAGACTCCTTTTCTTCTCCAGCAGAAGATGTTGGGAAGCCAATGCTGACAGAATTACCAACCGAAATTCGAACGCTAGCTAGCTAACCAAACTCCAATCTTGACTCCCTAACTAACTACAAACCTATCAACTCCTAATCTATCTACAGTCAGCTTCCGAAACTTAAGCTAGCTTACTCTACAACATATTTGCTGATGACCAAAACAGTAGTCTGCCAAGTTTGAGAGCCGAAAACGAGGCCAAGGTAAACAGGTCATCGATCGATAATCGTAATCTAGGGCATGGTAACAATAGACAAAACTTTGTGTGTACTACACAACTGGAGATAAAAATACTACAACCTGGAGACTTGCCAAGACTACACAATTAGAAGTATGAGCCGTGCATGAAACCAGCAACCCACAAGCAACAACTAAAACACTTTGTGACAGACCGTGAAAGAAAGGGCTGGTCACGGCGTCACTGAAACAGAAAGTGTGTGACTGTGACTTAGCGGCCACTATAACAGTTTGGCCGTACCGCTATCTACACAAAAAATATGACTACTGGATTGATTGAATCTTCTTGTGGAGTACAGTTTCAACTTATAAGTTTCTTCTTGTTGCTGGTGTTCTAACCATCACCTAATTTTCTGTATTATACACTAAGAAAATACAACAAGACACCCAGGCTTCAACTCCACAAAAATAGTACAAATACAACAACTTAAACATAACTTGGCAGTCTTCCGACCAAAACAAACTGGTCAACAATGGGAATTCCCACAAAGCCAATTGGTGTAGTTTATAATCAGACAACACACATTTATTAATGGACCAAAATGAGGGGTGAACTCATGATGATGGGAATGTAGCCATCAGGCTGAACAGAAATTCACAGTAACAAATGCCCGGCGTGAGATGACCTCTACGCCACATGGGCAAAGAAAACCTTACAATGATTTATACATACAAAAAATCATACTTACAAGCTTACCCAAAGACTGCAACTCACACAGGGAAAATAAACTAAACAAATTCTAACAACAACAATGCTATCCCTATCACATTTCTCGAGACAGTCACACCGTTCCACAAAACACGTCCATCCCGTTACACATTCACACCAAGACTCTCTAACGACAGGCTTTTTTGCACACGAACACTTCTAACGACATTTTGCACACGGGCCTTCCTAACGACATGAGTTGTGGTCTACGCAAACACAATTATTAGCACTACACAAATAATCTCTGAACAGAATTGCTATTCTGTTACACGCCACAATATTAACTTATCCTAAAAGCACCACAACACTAACTTCTTCTAACAGTGTCACAACACTAATTTATTGTAACAAAGCCACAACAAAAGCTTCTTCTAACAGCGCCACAACACCTATTTATTCCTACAGCACCACTACACTAACTTATACTAACATAAAACAAAACATTAAATTCTTCTAACAGCACCACAACACTAATTTATTCTAAAAACACCACAACACTAATTTATTCCAACAGCACCACAACACAAACTCGTTCTAACAGCACCACACAGAGATGAGAGAATGTTGGTGAGATGTGGTTTATTGGCGTTCATCAAAAGTTTAGTTTAATCAAGTCTTCATGAAAGCAAAATACAAATGGTACCATTCGTCTAAATGAATGCAATGTCTCTCTCTCTGTCTCTCTGTGTCTCTCTCTGTCTCTCTCTGTCTGTCTGTCTGTCTCTCTCTCTCTCTCTCTCTATCTGAACCTTAAGTGCCCAGGGCACATGGGGCTTCCCCATAGGTTTTCCACAAAAAAATATCTTTTGCTTTTTTCCGCTCTTGCCCAGGTGAGCCCTCTATTGCTCAACATCCTCTCTGTTGTTCTTCTCAATGTCTCTTTTGGTCTACCGTTACTTCTGTTCCCCTGTGGTGCCCATCATAGTGCTATTTTTGGTAATGTGTTGTCAGTCATTCGAAGCACATGTCTCAACCATCGCCAGTGTCTTTCTTCTGTAATTGCTGTCAGTGTACAGATGGCAGTATACTGGGATAATAAATCCAACACAATTTTCTTATCACTTTTTCAATGACCAAAATAAGGTTATGTGTAGCAGTGCATATTAACTGTGCCAATCGTCATCATCATCATCATCATCATCATCATCATCATCATCATCATCATCATCGTAGTCATCATCATTCAGTGTTCTCTCCCCCTGTAAGGTCTGACTGCAATGTTTTCCTTCCTTGTTCTGTTCTTCATGTTGACGGTGAACTCGTCCTAACTCAGTTCTGTCTACTTCTAGAAAAATGTTGCTGACTAATATATCATTGTGTCGAACTTTTAGTCTCTTTCTATTTTCCCCTAATATGGTTTTGAGATTTACATTATTGTAAAATGCCCCTTGATGTGATGAAAATATTGTAATTGTCTGGTTCGATATTTTCTCACCAATACTTTTTTTTTCAATTTCTTTTGATTTAGTACTTTGTTTTCTTTTTCGCTTCGTGGAAGTCACTATGTTATTCTTAGCCAGTCGTCATTTGCATGGCCCTCGCAGAACTTTACCTCTATAACAGCTCTCCTGTAGGCCTATCGGTTCCTTTCACGATGCCCTGCTACTGATGCATCCATTCTCAGATCATCAACGATGTCTTGCAGCCATCTTCGCTTTGGTCTTCCTCTCTTTCTTCTTCCCATTATGTACCCTTCCAAGACTGTCTTCTCTAAAATCTCATGACGTTTAATGTGCCAAAAATATTTAAGTTTTCTCTCCTTAATCTTCTTTACTAGCCAGCTTTCATCAATATTAATTTCTTGTAGTATGGACATCTCTGTTCCTTTCTGTGCCAAAGATATTTAAAGGACTCATCTGTTGGATTTACATTAAAAGGCATTGATGTCTTTCACGGCTGTTGTGTTTAGTATCCAGATCTCACAGGCTTATGTTGCCATGGGAAAGGTGCATGCCCTAAAAATGTTATTTTTATAGTTCTCTGTTTTTCTCCACAGCTTCTTTAGTTGTTTTATTTTCTGAAGAGCGACAGATGTTTTTAACTTGATTTAGAAATCTCCAGTTTTCTTATTTAGTGCCCGTGTATCTACACAACAGAGCAGGAAATATGGACAGAATAAAACATTGTTAGATATAAGATGTCATACACATGGCTACATTGTTAGACATAAGATATCATACAAATGACTACATTGTTAGACATAAGGCTTCAAAGATCAGAAGTTTGGTTTCACACATGGTAATGTTCCAAATACATAATAATTATTATTATTAATGTACACTGAACTTACCACTAAAAATTCGTTTTATATCATCACTTTATACACAACTATATTTCTCGAATTGTCATCTGTCCCTGATATTTACATAAGTTAAAGATACAAGAATAAAGAATATCTAAATTTCTCTATTCAACGCATATTCATATTTGAATTATCAGTCCTGTGGAATTCTGCTGCGCGATAGCGTTACATGCTACTGCCATACATCAAACTAGGTTCCACATTTATATGTTCATCTTTATGTGGCAGAAGTAACGTTAGTTAAATAAAATTTTCTTTTTATTCTTTAGCCGGGTCGCAGCAGATGCAAGGATTTATCCTTCAAACTCTTCATTCTAACGGCCGTGTGTTGGATGAATTCATTGACATACTGCCACTGGCACACCCAAGTTATGAAATTACTTTGAAATCGAAGCTGCCTGTCAAGAGTATTCAAATCAGGAAAATATCTAATGATTGGAAGGACTATTTTACTGTGTGCGAAGTACAAGCATTCAGTGGTAAGTCTTGTTGACAAGAGATTCGAGTGTTCTATAGCTGTGGCCAGGCTTCTACTCTCCAGGTCTTAAAATAATGGATGCCTCCCTTTGCCGGCTGTGACAGTATTACATCAATCAGAAATCAAAGGAAAGGGATGGTTAGCGAAGAAATAGAGAAATGAAAAAAAAAGTGTGGATTGGGATATTTCATAAAAGTGAAAAGTCATGCTCAAGTATGACTACACACTGAACCCCTCCACGTGAAAGACTGCATCCTCCCATGTTTATAATTTAGTATATAGCCTGACTCGTCTTTGCTGCCACATAGATAAGGATACTCAGGTTTTAAAAAGCATTGACAGCAAAAAAATCGTTTGAAACAGACACTGACTGACTAACTTTTGGGAAGACAAACAATTGTCATCTCACTGGTGTTCTTTCTCAGGTGCTTGACCCAGTTTAAAATGTAGATCTTCGCTGTGTTGTACTGTCAGGAACTGAACTCATCTACATGAATTTTTGTTTATAGGACTGTGACAATTTAAATCGAAGCCACCGATAGGCAACATTTTTAGCCAGATCTAAATGAACAAAGCCACGTGACTCACAATATTTTTAGCCAGATCTAAATGAACAAAGCCACGTGACTCACAATATTTTTAGCCAGATCTAAATGAACAAAGCCACGTGACTCACAATATTTTTAGCCAGATCTAAATGAACAAAGCCACGTGACTCACAACATTTTTAGCCAGATCTAAATGAACAAAGCCACGTGACTCACGAGGCCCGGTTAAAGCTTGTAACAAAGTATTGAGATTAAAGCAAAAAAAAATAGGATGAATAAAAGCGTTTGAGGTTACTGACATTTTACTGTTTAGATTGGACAGCACCAAGTAGGTAT
Organism: Achatina immaculata; assembly: GCA_009760885.1. Lineage (NCBI taxonomy): Eukaryota > Metazoa > Mollusca > Gastropoda > Stylommatophora > Achatinidae > Lissachatina > Lissachatina immaculata. Next base: position 7,788,414 of record CM019714.1, on the reverse strand, counting down.
ACTTCCCTAATATTCTGATAATATGGATCACAACTGTGGCTTAGAATTACTTGTCTAAGCGTCGGTGATACATTTATTTTGGCTTAGAATTACTTGTCTAAGCGTCGGTGATACATTTATTTTGGCTTAGAATTACTTGTCTAAGCGTCGGTGACACATTTATTTTGGCTTAGAATTACTTGTCTAAGCGTCGGTGATACATTTATTTTGGTTTAGAATTACTTGTCTAAGCGTCGGTGATACATTTATTTTGGCTTAGAATTACTTGTCTAAGCGTCGGTGATACATTTATTTTGGCTTAGAATTACTTGTCTAAGCGTCGGTGATACATTTATGAACATTAATGAAGCACATTTAGAACTCCAGTGTAAACACAAGAAGATTGAGCACATGACTGAGATGACTGGGACACGTGGCAGGTTTGGCTGGTAGCCGTTTTCGCAACGAAGTTTTGTATGACGAATGTGCGCAGGAAAGGAGAACACTTATAACACTGACTCTGTACTTGTACCAACTCCCTATACCTGCGAGCTGGTGCTCTTTGCAGCCGACGCTGTAGAGATGGTGCTGCACAGAATGGTATGGGCTTGGGAGTGTGTTATAGCAGCTATTTTTTCAGTCCCGGAGTACAGCTAAAAGTCAGGGGTGTGCAATGCTTCTTTAGCAGACTCCACCACCATGGGGACTATGGCGATCCCTGCCCCGTTAGCCAGGCAGGCACTGTTACTGAGTGTACCACGGAGAGGTAGGACATGGTCTTGATCAGCTATGGTTCGCTAACCCTGACGCTGGCATTCGACTGCCTCACCGGACAACGTCTTTACTGACACAGAGAGATAAAGTTATCAGATTTTGTTCATGTTATCACTGATGTGGTCTACATTAAGACTATTCAAGTCAAATGTAATATTGACCCTCATTTATGCATGTGAAAGCTGGAAAACAAGTAAAGAAATAGACAAGAAATTATTCTCTTTTGAAAACAAATGCCTCAGGAAAATACTTTGTATAAAGTGCAATGAATTTAAGAACAAAACAGAGATAAGACAGATGAGCAAACAACAACCTGTCTCATATGTGATCAGGAAAAGTAGATGGACATATGTAGGCCATGTGATGAGAGGAAACAATCATAGAACACCAAAACAAGCTATCAAGTGAAACACACCAGGCCGAAGAAAAAGAGGCCGACCACGTGAAACTCTAAAGACGACATTGTTAAGAGAAGCCAGTTTAGTGGGCATAATATCTTTTGATGAAGTTGGAATACTAGCCGAAAACAGGAAAACTTGGCAAACAACTATGTGACCCCTATGTGACGTTTAACGGCGCGGGAAGGATGTAAGAATGCGGTCTGAGAAGAACCTATAAAAGAAGAAAGTTACCAAAGTGCGCGGCATTATATCAAGAGGAAACTGGAGTAAAACTGGCGATCATGGGCTCAAACGAATTGGAATTATAGCTTGTAACTAAATGATTGTTTACTGTTACCTTGGCCAGCTGTACAAATTCTTCATAGTGAAGAGGTCAGCCGCCATGTGATCCTTGCTAAACACTCAACGAAATTTGATACATGCCTCCTTCACAACCGTCTTCTTATATGAAAAGTGCCAACAGTTTATATTATATAAACTACGTACATTAGAGATCTGTCAGAAAGATTCCTTGTGGGTTTAGAGAAATACAACTAATGATGATAATTTCTTTAAAGAAATGCAATGGTAAGTTGTTGGTTTTGTTTTTTTTTTTCTTCGAAATTAGAGGGACTATCTCTCTATAAAAGATAAACTGATATAATACACTTTGTAGATTGTCTTTTATCCAATTGTCTGTCTCGTGATCCTGTGTGGGTTGTATCTAGTAGTATAATAATCCGTAGTTTAAATCTTTTCTTCAAACTAAAGTCCAAAATGTCAAAGATCGCTGGGAGGGGAAAAGAGGGCAGTGAGAGATTGTACGTGTCGATGTTCTGGTTCATTGTCCAAGCATTAGCTCATAACCAGGTGGTTCTCATACAGTGGAAAGACAGAAGACTAATGACATAATTTTACAAAGTAAACTCGATACTTCTTTTGTCTGACTGAAAATTCGACAACTGTTATTTTCAAGGGATGGTATATCATAATATTTGGGAAAAAATAACTGGAGAAAAAAGATCATGTTTTCTGAGGACTGAAGTTTGAAAATAAATCATTGTAAATAATATTTAACGTTTACTTGTCCGTTTTCCAGAAAGATTTTGTCCAGAATCCACTTTTGGCCTAACATGTGATCAGCGCTGTAATTGCTCAGAAACTGAACACTGTAATACGATAACTGGAGATTGTGCACGTGGATGTCCCATTGGATTGTATGGAGAAGATTGCAGTGAGACATGTAGTCCAAAGTGTGGGACACACCCATGTCATTTTGTATCAGGGAAATGTCTCAAGTGTCCTCCAGGTTACACAGGAGAAATGTGCACAACAGGTGAGAGCATAGCCCCCTCACTCATTTCAATACATTTTTATATGTGCAGTTATACAAGTTTATGATTTATTAAATAACTGTAATTCTGCTAAATACCAAGTGCCACAACTACGGTTGTATGCATCTTGAGGATATAAAGGTGATTACACGAGGGGTGTTCAGAAAGTAATGCACCACATCGATTTTGTCAGCTAATAAAGAAAGTAGCATACAATTTTGCACACTTTAAATATGGCACGTGCTGATTGTGTGAACAAAAAATGCACCGCAACCTATCAAAGAATATGGCTACCATAACCGTTGAAATGTAGCGTGTTAACACTTGCTGTATAAGCAGAGAATTGTGATAGAATTTCTCGTTACAGAGAAGGAAACTGTTGTGAACATTCACAAGCGTCTGTGTGATGTGTATGCAAATTTTGCAGTCGACAGGGGTACAGTTAGTCGCTTGGTTCAGAGAATCAAAGAATCAATAAGTGGAGATAAGGAGTTGCCACAGCCACCAAGCCAGAAATGATGAAATGCTCTGAGGGCATTATTCTTACTGATAGGCGTATCACTACTCAACAGTTGGCTTTAAAGCTATCAGTCAGCAATGGTAGTGCAAATGCAGTTATAAAATCTCTCGGATTTTCTAATGTTTGGGCAAGATGGGTTCCTCGAAGTCTCAGAAACGACCGTCGATTGCAAAGGAAAGCAATTCTTTCTGAATTGTTGGAACGTTTCAGTGCAGAGGAAGAGAACATTTTGGCTAAGATCGTAGTAGGTGATGAAAGCTGGGCACATCATTTTGAACCTGAGACAAAAAGACAGTCAATGGAGTGCCATCATCTGCAATCACCAGGAAGAAAGAAATTCAAGACAACTCCTTCAGCCGGAAAGGTCATAATCACCGTCTTTTGGGACACTGAAGGTGATTCTTGTCGATGTTATGCCAAGAGGAGAGAAACTCAATTTGCAACTTTACATTAAGACATTGAAAAAACTCAGCCAACGTTTTCGAAGAGTTTGGCCACAAAAGAATCCAACAGACCTGTTTCTCCTTCACGACAGTGCGCGCCCTCACTCATGTCTGGCAATACGGCAAGCAATCACAAAATTGGGTTGGACTGTACTACCCCATCCACCCTATAGTCCCGATTTGGCACCCTCTGATTTCCATCTGTTTGGTCCAGTTAAAGATGCACTGCGAGGGGTAAGATTTGAAGATAACGAAGGAGTGATCGTGCAGCGAAGAAATGGCCACATAATCAAGAGAAAATCTGGTATGGGCCAGGAATACATGCACTTGTTTCACGCTGGCATAAAGCCGTACACGTTGATGGGGATTATGTTGAATAATACCGATAGTTACATGACATATCCATGTATATTGTGTATAAATGTCATGATCTATGAATAAACAGCTCCTGAGGAAAAACTATGTGGTGCATTACTTTCTGTACGCCCCTTGTACAAAGCTATTTACACTTCTGACTGTGTTTAGAGTGGATCCAAGTTTACTTCGATGGATTGCGTCCATGCTGTTTAGCCGATCGGTTGCCTTAAGATGAAGAACATGGATCTCATAGCCCAGAACCGTTGCTAAGGGGCTACCCCAGGCGCCTCCCTTGTCTCGTGTGCTACTAAATGTATACTCTGCTGGCTTTCAGGTGTTATTTGGGACAGGTGTGGGCCCAACGCTGATGATATATTAACATATGAGCATGGAAGGTCTAGAGAGGAATTAGCTTGGAGGGTACAGAGCAGGGTGGATCAGAAAACCTGCTGGTGTGAGGATAACAATGCTGAGTTAAACCCAGAAAAAGCCAGCATCCTGCAGCGCTCATTAAGTAATAGAATTGTAGGCTATGAAAGTTCAATTGTGAAGTGTCAGGGACAAGATATTAAGAGAATACATAACACGTGATATCTAGAGATCACATTTGACCATTCACTGTTCTTTGCATACAAAGAAGGGAGCTTGAATTCTGCTACTCGGCGATAACGTCACCTAGCAACCACATACATTTTTGAATGAGATGAATGAATCACTTAGTCACTTTCAGACAAAACACATGCTTCACTTTCATGACTGTCAAAGTCGCTGTTGTTCGTAAAGCTGTAATTAATCGCAGACATCTTATATATTATCAAATAAATGGAGATACAACACATGATGGGTTTGATATTATGGAAGTGAAGAATAAATTAGTGATATTCACAACTGGCTCTTCTATGAAACTTGTCTTAAGTTGAAATGGTGTAAAGCGAAGAAGCAGTTACCATTAATGTATATGGGTAAAATTATTTAGCCTTCCTAGATCCAGAGAAAATATATTAAATCATACCAAATAACACATTAAGCCTAATACAACACTAACATATAGTAAATGCATAACACAACACTAACATATAACAGAAGCAGAAGACAGTCTATGATCCATGATATTCCCATGTAGTAGCGATGTGAAGTGTTAATACCCTCATTTTTCTGGCCACTAAAACATTTAAGGTAGGGATGCCAACATACGTTTATACAAACTCTATACAACATAACTATATCGGCACTTATCTTGATGAACATAGATCCACTATAATATCCCTTCTTTAATAGCTGTTTATAAAAAAAGAGAGAAATCATTTACTCGAGGCCATCATAGATTAGTCAGCAAATCCAGATACGTTAGATTGTTGTGGAGTACCACATATCTACTTCATGTCTTTAAAGAAAGCGAACTTGCACTATATCGAGCTGTTATGATCTGACATAAATCAGGAAGATTCCAGGGTGTCGTGAATTTATCATCTTCTTTGACAGTGCACAGATAGTGCCATAAAGAATGACGTAAATGTTGAATTAAGTCGCATTTCACAGATAATTCGGTTACAGTACTTTAGAAAAGTACACAGATGTCACTATTTGGAAGTAAAGAGTAAATTAATTTTATTTAAATACACACCTACATTAGTCAAACAACCATCTCACCGTAAGTGCATTAATCATTCACTCAGTTATAAAGCTTAAGTTTAATTATGGCAGTTGTCTTATGAAATAACAGCCAAAATGTGCGTGTGTATGTGTGTATATGTATGTATGTGTGTACAAGTAAGAATAATGCTAATTCAGATACCATCGGTCTAGTTAGACAGTCAGAAATACAGTACACGTCAGTAAAATTAAGTGAGACTTCATCGGTAGATACTTGTCCAGTTAGTTCATGAAATGGATGACGATGATGATGATGATGATGATGATGATATTGTACGATGTGTGCTGTTCATGCTGTGTTGTGTCTGAAACCAAATGCTTTGGTTTTCACTTATGCGCATTAATAGATAATAATGTGTACCTATATTCTAATACCTTGTTCTTAAAAATATGATTACTATTTCAGAGTGCCCTCTAGGCTCATACGGAGATAACTGCTCAAAAATGTGTTCAGATTATTGCGCAGATAGAACTTGTCACCATGAAGATGGTGGTTGCCAAAGGTGTACCCATGGACGTGTAAAACCCACCTGCGAAGGTCACACATTTTCTAGTTATTTGTACTGTATATGAGAGAAATATTATTGTCAACGAAAATTCATGAAATCTGTGAGGGTAATACTGTGTAAATATTGTGAATAATTTAATACTGAAATTAGTGCTAGGAAAGAAGTCAGATGACAAAACCACAACTGAGCTATGGCTAGGAATATTAATATGGTTTGTTATACAATACGCCACACAATTGTTCCTATTATAAACTAAAAACAAGTAAAAAGGTAAAAGTAATCCTCTCATACCTTGGAGGCATATAGGGATATGGTGTTAGTGCCCATATTTTCCTTGACCTGTCAGCACACTAAAGCACAATATGCTCAGTATCACGCCTGGCTGCCTTTCCTTCCTCAACTCAAGAAGAAATTGAGTACTCATTTCTACAGCTGGGTGACTGAGGCGCCTTCGACCGGATTCGAACCCCCGACCTTCGCCATGAGAGACCAGTGCACTAACCACTTTGCCACTCAAAAGTATAGAAGAATAGTTCCAAATATATGAGACATAAGTTGAAGAGATTGTTCTAGCAATTTTTTTTATATGTAGTCAAATATTGTCTTTGGTATGTGAAATTACACCACGGATGTGACATAATGATTAGCTTGAGGGTTTCTACTGGAGTATGGTCAAAGAAAGGCAACTCTTGTAAATAGTGATTAGCTTGAGGGTTTCTACTGGAGTATGGTCAAAGAAAGGCAACTCTTGTAAATAGTGATTAGCTTGAGGGTTTCTACTGGAGTATGGTTAAAGAAAGGTAACTCTTGTAAATAGTGATTAGCTTGAGGGTTTCTACTGGAGTATGGTCAAAGAAAGGCAACTCTTGTAAATAGTGATTAGCTTGAGGGTTTCTACTGGAGTATGGTCAAAGAAAGGCAACTCTTGTAAATAGTGATTAGCTTGAGGGTTTATACTGGAGTATGGTCAAAGAAAGGTAACTCTTGTAAATCTTTAGAATGAACTGAAATTCTCTCTCTCTCTGAACCTTAAGTGCCTAGGGCACATGGGGCTTCCGCAAGGGTTTTCCACAAATGCCTGTCCTTCACCTTTTATTCTGCTCTTGTCCAGGTGAGCCCTCTATTGCTCAACATCCTTTTTGTTGTTCTTCTCCATGTCTCTTTTGGTCTACCCTTATTTCTGTTCCCTTGTGATGTTAAAGGTAACTCTTGTAAATCTTTCCAATGAAATGAAATTATTATTGTTTATTAATTCCTTTGAATTTTCTCTAAGGAACAGGCACTACTATTCAAGGGAATTAATTAACAATAATTTCAGTTCATTCTAAAGATTTACAAGAGTTACCTTTCTTTGACCATACTCCAGTAGAAACCCTCAAGCTATTCATTATGTTACATACATGGTGTAATTTCACATACCAAAAACAATATTTGACTACACATCTCAAAATATTACCAGAACAGTCTCTTTGACTTATGTCTCATATATCTGGACATATTCTTCTGTAGTGCAAGAATTGGGGGGGGGGGGGGGGTGACACTTAATAGATCGTAAAATCAGTTATATCTCCCCTTCTAAACAGTGTTTAAAATGAAGATAGCCATTATCAGTTATCAGTTGTTGCTATTTTTATGTCTTTAATTGCTTGCTCTCTGTTTACACACCGGATGCGCCAACATTCGGTTATACTATTTTCAGTAAATACAATGTAAAGTGGCATTTACTTTTTTCTCTGTCTTTGTATAAAAACAGTCTGTTTGTACCATCAAAATGGTCAATAGTATTTGTGTGTTGTTCTGAATAAATAGAACATACCTTTCCAAGAATTTACATCCATGTGTTTCTACGTTCATTCTAATATAGATCATCTACGCTGTGATAACATATTGATTTTCACATGAATAAAATATTGATTTCAGATTGTCCTGAAGGAATGTATGGAAGAAACTGCTCAGAAGTTTGTCCGCTTTATTGTCAAGGCCAGTGCTCACCGATATATGGGTATTGTCTCAAATGCATGCACAATCGTACTGGACATTTTTGTGAAGGTACAAGATAGTCTATACTGTTAAGTATGGATTATTAAAGTCTATATGGAAATTACTTTTTAATCATGTATGGCTTTACTTTAAATTATTGCAGTAATTCATATTGTAACATTTATTACACACACAGAAAAAAAAAGAATGATCCATGAAGATAGTAAACATTTCCTTCATTGTCCAACATGCTGATGAGAAGTATGGATATGGATACACTGAGCCTAGAGATCCTCATTTTTATACTGATACAATATTTAAACTTGTTTTAAATTCAGTGAAATAAGAAATTTAAAAGGAAACAATTTTCTGAATTTGTGAGGTCTATGTAACTAATATTTCTCTTTTCATTTTCTCACTTTTTTTACCGTGTGTTGTCAAGAAATCGTTCTTAAGTCAATTTTTCATTTTGCCTGTATTAGATATATGCATATAAGTAGCTACTAGATATACGCATATAAATAGGTACTAGATATACGCATATAAATAGGTACTAGATATATGCATATAAGATATAAGCAGCTATTAGATATACGCATATAAGTAACTACTAGATATACACATATAAACAGCTACTAGGTATATGCATATAAGATATAAGCAGCTACTAGATATACGCATATAAGTAACTACTAGATATACGCATATAAACAGCTACTAAATATGCACATTTAAGTAGCTACTAGATATACGCATATAAGCAGCTACTAGATATACGCATATAAGCAGCTACTAGATACACGCATATAAACAGCTACTAAATATGCACATTTAAATAGCTACTAGATATACGCATATAATCACCTACTAGACATTCATTCACAAAGTAGCTCCATAAAGATCCTCATCAATGCCGAATCCGAATCCATGGTGATCAGGTAAGCTTAAAAAAAAAAAGTAACTGAGCATTATATGTGTTTATATTTAACATTCATTCTCCTGCTATTTGTAGAGTGTCCAAAAACGTATTTTGGACCTACCTGCACCTTAAAGTGTCCTGCAAATTGCGGGAGGGGCATCTGTCATGTAGTCTTAGGAACTTGTTCAACGTGCCTTGGTGGTTACTCAGGAGAAAGATGTGACAAACGTAAGTCTCGCAACCGATCTCATAAAATTCACACAAACTATTTTATATTTCTAATCATACACTGAACACATTTTCGTGCTCCGTATTTTGTTATGAATTCTAAAAAAAAATCTTAGATTAAGAATACCTGTTAGTATTTACTGTTAGTAAACTGTTAGTGTACACAAAGACACACTACGTTAGTAGAATTACATACCTTACGTAGAGAATCATTGTGTAGAATATGAAAACTAGATGGGATATCATCTAAAATTGCCAACATCATTAATGGTCTCTACAACAGCTATGTTTCCTGCAGTCACCACAGAAGAGGGATTTAGCTAATGATTTCAAATTAAAACGGGCAATGAACAATGATACACATTATTCCCCTTCCATTGTGGAATTACTGAGGGTGAAGAAATGTCGTACAGATAAAATAGGCATTGCATGGATACGTAGTGCTCACCTAGAGTATCTTGATTGTGCACATGACACAACTCTTATCAGTGACAATGTGAATTCGACGAAAGAAAAAAACAAATAGCATGGCTTCACTGACTACTAAAATAGGACTTGAAATTTTAAAAAAATGAAAGTAATGAAACTTCGCACTAATCAATAAGGAAAAAAATATACTAGAAGTAACAGCTGTTGAAGAAATACACTGATGTGCATACTTCGTCTGCTACATGGATCAGAATGGTGACACCAGAAAGGAAGTTAGAATTAGAATATCAAAACTAGCATGGTCCTTTAAAAATCTTGAGAACGTATGGCAAATTAAAGTTCTTTGCACAAATACCAAGTTAGGATTATTCATTTCAAGTGTAATATCCACCCTCATTTATGCATGCGAAAGCTGGAAAACAACTAAAGAAATAGAAAAGAAATTAGACTCTTTTGAAAATAAATGCCTAAGGAAAATACTCTGCATCAAGTGGAATGAATTCAAGAACAAAGCAGAGATAAGACAGATGACTGAACAACAACCAGTCTCATGGGTGATCAGGAAAAGGAGATGGACATATGTTGATCACTTGATGAGAAGAAATGATCAGAGAATCCCAAAACAAGCTATCAAGTGGAACACAACAGGCCGAAGAAAACGAGGCAGACCGCGTGAAACTCTGAAGAGGACATTATTAAGAGAGGCCAAATTAAAAGGCATAAAATCCTTTGATGAGGGTGAAAGACTCGCCGAAGACAGGAAAAATTGGCGAACTACTTTTCGAGCTCTATGTGACGTTTAACTGCACGGGAAGGATATAAGATAAGATATAAGATATTATATAATCAACATTCTGTCATTTTTGTGAGAGCTGTGTGGCAGGAATGTTTTGGCCTAAAACCTGACTGACAGTCAACAATAAAGTCATGTTCTTGCATGTGTTGTAAGGTTGTTTTTGTATGTGTTTTTCTAGGGGTTTTGACAAAGTCGATAGAATGGAAATTGGTCTACAGCTTGAGGGATTTTTCTCCGAACCAGATTTAAAAAGGGGATATATTTTTGTAATTTTAAAAGGCTGAGGACAAGAACAATGTGCAATGCACTGATTGTAAATGTATGTTAGTGTACATGTAATTACTGGGGCTGAGTAGCATAATATCTTGTTGCTGATTTCATCAAGTCCTGCTGTAGTGTTGTTGTTCTTTAAAGACGAAAGATAATTGTAAACTTCACTAACTGACATGAAAGGAATACTGGGTTGCTTTAGATTTAGAAGGGACAGAGGAAGACACAGAGAGAGAAGTTACTGAATGGGCTGTCAGTGTGGCTAGGAAGAAAGTCACCGGCGGATCTCATCATTAAGTCTAAAGACAGGGAATTGTGGAGAGAAATGATCGTCTACGCCACGCGGCACCGCACTTGATTCATTGATTTTCTTAGGAAGAAGGTCGCATTTGCGCATCTTTTATTTTATGTTAGCCTCATCTAAGTTTCATCATATTGTGCTTCAGTCATTGCCGTAGTGTTTTCTCTAGGATTTTTCAGAATTATTTTTCCAGCATAAGTTAACAGTGAGGAGTCTCTTTATTGGTTGCAGTCCATGTTATTGTCTTTTCCCCGCATATAGAGTTTCTCAAACATGGCACAACAGCAGGAGAAGACGAACTTCTTATATACACATCTTACATTTTACATCCTTCCCGTGCCGCCAAATGTCACATAGGGTTCGCATGATAGTTGGCCAAGAATTCCTGTTTTCGGCAATTATTTCAGCCTCTCCAATGGATGGTACTACCAATAACCGGCCTCTCTTAACAATATTCCCACTAACCGGCTTCTCTTAACAATATTCCAACTAACCGGCCTCTCTTAACAATGTCCTCTTTACAGTTTCACCTGGTCGACCTCTTTTTCTTCGGGTTGTTGTGTTCTATCTTTTACGTCGGCCGGAGGTGACGTATTCTATACACATAGAGGAATTTTATTACATGAAACATGATGATGATCAAGCGAGGATGATGTATGCAAATGTGAGGACGTCTCAAGATTCAGAACAAATGTAGAAAACACATCCAGCGGCTACACTTCATCAGTAGACGACCAACTCCTTAGGAATTCACAATCTATCTAATCTACATTCTTACTGTAACTAAACGAAACTGCATGAAACTACACTACTTGCTCTCACCACATTCGAACAAAGACTGATCGAAATGTCAAGATCTCTCTCTCTTTCTCTCTCTTTCTCTCTCTTTCTCTCTCTCTCTCTCTTTCTCTCTCTTTCTCTCTTTCTTTCTCTCTTTTTCTCTCTCTTTCTCTTTCTCTCTCTCTCTCACTAGCTCAAACATGATTCACCAAAAGTGTGGTCGTATCAGCTGAAGAACAGATAATCTCACAACGAGATAACCAGGAGCAATGACCTTAAATCATATTTTTCACAATTATTGTATTAATTATCTGTCTTTGCACGAAAACTGTTACACTGTGACAGTTGCAACTTTAATTTCTTCATCAGTCATCATCATCATCACCATCATCATCATGCCTGTACGCGTTGGTGACCATGTATCTCTATAGTTTACGATCTTGCATGTTAATAGACAGTTCTGCTGCTTTGCCTCTTTCATGCCATTTTGTCAAGTCATCTATGATTTTCTCTCTTGGTTTACCTCTATCATTTCTACCTCCAATTCTTTCCTGTTGTCACACATTTTTAAATCCCTGATCTTCTCACTAGATGGTCAGTAAACCAAGACTGTCTCTCTCAGTGTTTCTATTAATGTTCGTTTCTCAGTGGATTTCCTTAGCCATTCTGTATTTCTTATTTTGGCCGTCCTTGGCGTTATTAACATTCTTCGCTGGATCCACATTTTAGTTACTTATGATGTTAGTGTTGTTTTTGTTAGTGACCATGATACGCTTCCAGATAGTAGTACTTGGTCGATGTAGCATATCAAGACTCCTTTCCTAGTATCTATTGACAAAGAATGGCTGCACAAAGTAGATTTCGTTTTCTGAAATGGTATCATTGCCTGGCATATTCTGTTTTTGATATCTATGGTAGGCAGGGGTCAAAAACATTCCCACATTCATCAGTGTCTACTGCAAAAGATGCAAAGATAACGGAAAAACGTATGATTGACAGTTTGCATAAATTAGCTCTCTCCCCCTCCCCACCCATCACCACACACACACACACAAACACACACGACTAGTAAAACAACAACAGAAATACCATCATCTGACCTGTGTGAACTGACAGCGGTGACGACAACAAGAACACATTAGATTTTCGGTTGGTATGGCAGCGAGAAACTGCTCTTTCAGTGCTAGGCAGTTAAAGAAATAGTAAGTTTTAACCATAGTATAACCAGATGCTGTTATATTCCCTGCTTTATCTTGATGTTTTTGCACTCACCGTAGCTAACAGGGGCAGTGAAAGTGATACCCGGGCAACTGGTGTCCATGGCCAGCTCTTAAGTGATGTATTCCATCCATGACTTAATGATGTGTGTGACAACATATGTAGTGTTGTATTCTATCCATTAATTAATGATGTTTGTGACAATAGCTTTGTGCTGTATTCCATCCATTACATAGTGATGTTTGTGATAATAGTGTAGTGCTGCATTCCATCCATTATTTTGTGACGTTTGTGACAACATATTTATTGCTACACTCCATTCATTACTTAGTTACGTTTATGGCAAAAGTTTAGTGATGTATTCCATTTATTAATTAGTGATGTTTGTGACAATAGTTTAGTGCTGTATTTCATTAATTAATTGGTGATGTTTGTCGCAATAGTTTAGTGTTGTACTACGTCCATTACTTAGTGATGTATGTGACAAAATGTTTAGTGCTGTGTTCCATCTATTACTTAGCGATGTTTGTGACAACATATTTAGTGTTGCATTCCATCCATTACTAGTTTATGTTTGTTACAACATCTTTAGTGCTGTATTCCATCCATTATTTAGTTATGTTTGTAACAAAGGTTTAGTGCTGTTTTCCATCCATTACTTAGTGATGTTTGTGACAATAGTTTAGTGCTGTTTTCCATCCCTTACTTAGTGATGTTTGTAACAACAGGTTAGTGCTGCATTCCATCCATTATTCAGTGCTGTCTAAGACACTATCTGCTCTCTGTCCTCAATTCATTACTGCTATATTTTAGCGCTTGGTTAGTACTGTCATTCAACACTTCGTTCCTGCTGCACACATCATCTTGATAGTGCTGATGAGTAAAATTAGAAATAAATGTTAATTAAAAGGGATATGAACATTCTTTGCTTATTTCAACAGATTATTCAGTGCTTTATCTGTTACTCATTTTATTACTGGTCATGTTACTTCTCTTGTGGTGGCAACAAGATAAAGCTGCCAACTTACACAAGGATGAAGTGCAGGTGTGTCGGAGTTTTGGTGTTGTTGTTGCAGCGTTTGATTCTGTATTCGATACTGCCACAGCATAGTAACAAGATATGTTACAGTTAGATTTTAAACCATTCACCAGCCTACGAAAGTTAGAAAACAAGATAAGGCAAATTTTATCACATCAGAGAAGATATTCTCCCTGAAATGTATCGAGATAATCACCGCCTTTTAAAACGGAGTTTGCAGATATTCCTCTATCAATGTAGATTGTTCATGTTCACCTATATCCGTCTCTGCTGTGTTGTTTATGTTCAAGCTACTCTACATCCGTCTCTGCTGTGTTGTTTATGTTCAAGCTACTCTACATCCGTCTCTGCTGTGTTGTTTATGTTCAAGCTACTCTACATCCGTCTCTGCTGTGTTGTTTATGTTCAAGCTACTCTACATCCGTCTCTGCTGTGTTGTTTATGTTCAAGCTACTCTACATCCGTCTCTGCTGTGTTGTTTATGTTCAAGCTAGTCTACATAAGTTTCTGCTGCGCTGTTTATGTTCAAGCTACTTTACATCCGTTTCTGCTGCGCTGTTTATGTTCAAGTTACTCTACATCCGTCTCTGCTGCGCTGTTTATGTTCAAGCTACTCTACATCCGTCTCTGCTGGGCTGTTTATGTTCAAGCTAGTCTACATCCGTTTCTGCTGCGCTGTTTATGTTCAAGCTAGTCTACATCCGTTTCTGCTGCGATGTTTATGTTCAAGCTACTCTACATCCGTCTCTGCTGCGCTGTTTATGTTCAAGCTACTCTACATCCGTTTCTGCTGCGCTGTTTATGTTCAAGCTACTCTACATCCGTTTCTGCTGCGCTGTTTATGTTCAAGCTAGTCTACATCTGTTTCTGCTGCGCTGTTTATGTTCAAGCTACTCTACATCCGTTTCTGCTGCGCTGTTTATGTTCAAGCTACTCTACATCCGTCTCTGCTGCGCTGTTTATGTTCAAGCTACTCTACATCCGTTTCTGCTGCGCTGTTTATGTTCAAGCTACTCTAACGGCCTATTCTCTTCAAACTACATGATGGAGTAATTAATGATGCTCAGTTTTCACATCACTACAAGACTCATTTACTTTCTACTCCGCCTCCTCCACCTCCACATCACTACAAGACTCATTTACTTTCTACTCCACCTCCTCCACCTCCACATCACTACAAGACTCATTTTCTTTCTACTCCGCCTCCTCCACCTCCACATCACTACAAGACTCATTTACTTTCTACTCCACCTCCTCCACCTCCTCCCAAGTCTTCCCTATGCCTCCTCACATTAGAATAGACCAGTTTCTAGTGCTTTGGAGAATGGTTGAGTACTACACTAGTCATCAGCTGCTCATTCAAATATAATATAATACCTGAAGCATGGACAATATTATTATATATAAAATAAGATTTAGTATAATTTCATAATGACATTTATGTGACGTCTTACTGCTCACGGATGTATAAAGAGAACAGATAATATTTAATTTGATCCTGAAATGACTTTTGTCCATCAACTGTTTTCAACATTGTGTGTAGTCAAATCACAATCATTATTACATGATAATGTAAAACATAACAACACAAGAGCACGAGTACATGATCTGATAATTGTGGCAAAAAATGTAAATGCCGATGTGGCCAAGTCCACAGAGTAGCCTGGTATTATATCTCGCTGGTTAGCGTTTATCCATCTCTCTATTTATATCATCCAATGAAAGACACGGGTAATGACAGACAGATCATTGCCTTTGCCAGTGATCTCCTTAACCATTGCCAGACGAGGGAAACTTATTCTATATGAATGGAAACAAATTTCATGCAAAGAAGCCCTAGTGTGAGCACTTCTTGCATTTAATCCTTCTAGATCTACGGTGTGACAAATAACGGGATGAATAAGAAAACGTATTTCAGCAAGTAAACACATCACATTTGTTACTCAATGGTTTGTAGTGTGGTGGGGAAGAGCAAGACGAGGAACTGTTGTGTCAATGTGTGTCGGGCAGCGGCAGGGATTTGGACATTGCCTAGACAGAAAGGGGTTACTGGCCATGTGCGACTTGTTATGAAAACTGAGATGTTTATCACAAAAATCTTCTTAGAGAGACTAAGGTATACTGACCTACTGCTCCCAAACGTGTCGTGACCTAAAGCTGACTCTCATTTTCTCTCACGTGCTTTCCGCACCACCACAAAAGTCATCGGAGTTGCTGAGGCTTGAAATATCGTGATCATTGCCGGAGGTAACATGTTTTGATAAACTTAATCATATGGACCACACCCCTGAAGCACAACAGAAAATATTCTAATCTCGACAACCACGTTGTCTTTATCTCCGTACCTGGAAAATATGTTTTCCTACCTGACCAACGAAGGTATCACGACAGTGGGCTCTGCAGTTGCTTGTAAATCACTAGAGAATGTCTTTCCTCTGAGTAGACGTAAATATGAAGTTTAGTATTAAAATTCCATAACAGTTTTTAAAAAGGTAACCCTGGTGACATATCTTAATTCAGTGTCAGATTAACACTGGAAAGCTATTTCTATGAAAAAAGAAATCTTAATCTTGCAATAATGTAGAACATTCACATTTAGAGAAAACATAGAATAATCACGCCAGAAATATCATAAATACATTATATAGATTTAAATTACCTTCTACCTTATTTTTTTCAGTACTAATAGGCTTACAGTAGAATGTCATGTGGCTTACAGTAGAGTGTCATGTTTGGGACTCGTGGCTTACAGTAGAATGTCATGTTTGGGACGCGTGGCTTACAGTAAAATGTCATGTTTGGGACTTGTGGCTGGATCGGTTCTAGAATTAAATTTTGTCGCAGGGAAGGCTGGACAGAAAAATGAATATTCTTCCAGGATTGAAAACCAGGTGATCCTAAAAGCAGAAAGAGATAGAAATTATATCTCGACTAATCGAGTGTGAGTCCCTTCTTCAGTTATTTCGTTCCGCTGCTGGCGAGATTCTTCAGCTGCCGTGTGTGGACCGGTGCTCCTCCTGGCCAATGAAGAAAGGTGCAAATGGGGTTGCCGCGCGGTACAACTGCGGAAATGGTGGTAGAAAGGATAAAGCGAAGCAAACAGTCAAATAACGGCACCTCTGTCCTTGAGGTCGGCCACGTCCTAAGTGCACTCATATCGGGTGAAATGCTTGAACCGGCTTAACCCAAAATTAAGACACTGCTGGCGAGACTCATCGGATGCCGCGCATGGAGTGAAGCTCCTCCCAGTCAAGGAAGAAATTGCGGAAAAGATGTAAGGGTTGCTGTGTGGCGCCAATGTGAAAAGGTGAAGGAAAGGATAAAGTGAAGTTTAATCGGTATGTCCAGTAGTATCGCTGCGAGTGTTACACATACCACGGTGCCTCTGTTCCAGAGGTCGGCCACGTCCGAAATACACCTACACTGGTGAAATATGCCTAAACCGGCACACACCAGAGGGTGAAACTTGATGGCTATGCATGTCACGCCACCTCCGCTCTAGAGGTCGGTCACTCCCGATATACACCCATACTG
Source organism: Achatina immaculata (assembly GCA_009760885.1). Taxonomy (NCBI): domain Eukaryota; kingdom Metazoa; phylum Mollusca; class Gastropoda; order Stylommatophora; family Achatinidae; genus Lissachatina; species Lissachatina immaculata. The sequence goes on along the minus strand of CM019714.1, from coordinate 7,770,971 downwards.
GTGAAATATGCCTAAACCGGCTCACACCAGGGGTGAAACTTGAAGGCCTGTGTATGCTTCTGCTCTACAGGTCGGTCACATCCCAAACACACCCATACTGGGATAATATACCTAAACCGGCTCAACCCAGGGTTGGAAGTCACTAGTGGCGAGGATTCGGCCTCCTGGACAAAAGCTCCATCCTGGTCACAGCTAGGAAGGGTAGCAGCCACAACCACAAAATGCTGAAGTCAGAGACACTGGACCAGGCGGGGATGTATGCGTATAATAATCACGCTGAGGTTTTCCAGTGAGAAAGTCCAACACTGGACTGGATGGGCAACCACCTCTCACCCGGCGGTGATACACGGGTATCTCAAAACACGTCGAGGTTTTCCGGTGAGAAAGTCCAACTCTGGCCTGGGTGGGCTACCACCTCTCGCCCAGCGCGGATACACTGATATCCAAAACACATCGAGGTCTTCCGGTGAGAAAGTCCAACTCTAGACTAAACTGGTGAACGAAAACCACGGTGTCAGGCAATCCCGCTTCTGAGACCCACCAAGAATACAGGCGCAAGCCCTGTGATACTCTGAACCTCTTGTGGTCCTCTCGGGGATCTTGTGTGGTCTCTGGGGACCCACACGGGGGACACTGGACTTAATGAAGACCACAAGCGTAAATTCAGTAGAATCATTGGGCGGTTTTGGTGGTAGAAGCGAATGAAGAAGAAGAAGTTATTTCGTTATTTTACTTGGTCGAAATATGGTCATTTTATTATACGTACGCACACATATGGAGAAACATCGCCCAGAGAACCGTCTGTTATTGACATCAATGAATACGACATAAATCAGATAATGTAAACTTCCGTTCTTACATCTTACATCCTTCCCGTACCGCTAAACGTCACATAGGGCCCGCAGTGTAGTTCGCCAAGATTTACTTTCTTCGAGTAGTTTTTCAATCTCATCAAGGGGTGTTATGCCCACTGAACTGGCCTCTCTTAACAATGTCCTCCTTAGGGTTTCAAGTGATCGACATATTTTAGTAAATTTCCATTAGATAGCTCTAAAACACAAATTGTGCAGATGAAAATGTGATCACTGACGTAGCATAACAGAACATTAATAGAATCGTACATTGTCGATTTTTGGGACAGTCTGTTTTGCTGTAAACGGCTAGCCAGGTTCGTGCCAGTAGCCCCGGTAATTCCAGTTCCAATAGCGCATGTTAAAGTTAAGGTTCCTCATTGGACCAGGAGATTTGTTCGCGAACAGACGGACAACTTTGTCTCCGCCAATGGTCCTTCGTCATGAGATCTAAACCCTCCTGTATCACGAGCTGGGCATAAGGCTAACAACCTTGTCCTGGGACCTACCTAAAGGTGACTCTAGGTGGGAAAAACTGAACTTGTTATGGAAACTCGCAAAGAAATCAACAAAAAGTGGCGAAACACTTTGCGAGCCCTATGTGACGGCACGTGAGGATAGTAGTAGTAGTAGTAGTAGTAGTAGTAGTAGTAGTAGTAGTAGTAGTAATAGTAGTAGTAGCAGTAGTAGTAGTAGTAGCAGTAGCAGTAGTAGTAGTAGTAGTAGTAGTAGTAGCAGTAGTAGTAGTAGTAGTAGTAGTGTGACGTAAAAATGTTGCCTTCAGGAAAAGATGATTCAAACGTTATTTCCGTATTTCCTTTAGATTAGACACAATCAAACAAGTGCTAGATACACGGTCAAACATCAGAAAGGAACTACACCTTCCTCACTGACTGCTACATTTAAAAGTTACTTTAGCAAAATAAAACTAAAGATTTAGATTTTAATTTATGTTCTGCTCCTAAGACACCGCGTACCAGAACAAGACTAGATACATACTACTTTTATTTTAATAAGCAAATTATTTCTATTTCTACTTCAAATTGCAGATGGGCGAAGAATAGGAGAGAAAATGTTGACAAATACAGTTGTCATGGAGACAAGAGAGCGTTCACAACAGCTACTGTGTGTGGCACTGGACTGCCTTTACTTTAAGACCTTGCTTTTGTAAACAATAATTTAACACGTATTTTGTTAGAAATAACTTAGTTATTATTACACACGATTGTTTTGTAGGACCTAATACACGAATGTTGTATGCATTCTGTTATATTTGTACTTTATTACAGAGTATTGACTGCAGGCCTTGATATATTATACATGTTATAATGTACTTGCAATGCAAGCCATGTATACTCCTCTCAGTTTGTCATAAACAAGTTATGTTCTCTTATAACTGTCTGTCATAAACATGTCATGTACTTCGCTTTTTAATATTCAACATTTCATAAAATGTCATATTATAATTTCTCTATTCCTTTGTTCTAGTGTAAAATATTCTTGTGGCTTGTTTTAAACATCTTGTTGTGTAGCAAGTGTTAAAGGAATGATGATGATGGCAGACGAGGCCCTGTTGTTGCTGTAAGATGTTTAATAACTGTTTCACTGTCGTGTGCAAGACACTTCTCTGCTCTCTGCAAGATAAAAGCAAATAACAAACGGCATACAGTTTCCTTGTCGTTTTCTGCCATGTTGTAAGTAGGACATTTGAGTAGCAAAGTAGCTAGTGCTCTAGTCTCTGATACTGAGGGTCTATGATTCGAATCCAGCAGGAATTACCCTTGTCACACAGTTGTATAAACTGGCGCCCAGCGTCATTTGGAGCTGGGGAGGGAAAGGCAGCCTGGAGTTATGATGGTTAAATAAGCCTCCAGTGTGGCCTCCAGTGTGACCGACAGGTCAAAGAAAATATCAACCATATCCTGTAGATGCCCCCCCCCCCTTTCATATTAGGGCTAAATTTATACTTTAGCAGGTCTCCGGTGTGACTTCAAATTATTGTATAAACAATCATCACCATGGCCAGGATAAGACACTAGTAACTTCTGCTGGCATCCATTGGATTTTCAGTAAGAGAATCTGAAATTCGTTAGTTCTGCTTCTAATTTGTATTATCTGAGCTAGACCTAGCCTAACCAAGCCTCTGGACACCCCGTGTGTAGAGATCAAGACCGACAGATCAAAATGCTTTCTCTCTATAAAATATTTGACGTGGGACATGATCATGTTTCATGACCGACATCACAAAAAGGCGCTGTCTCTTTCTTGACAAAGAGAGCGAGAGAAAAGAAGAAGAGGTAAGAGTGCGAAAATAATCATGGAACTTGTGGAATATTTTATAAATTCAGACAATACCGTTTCAAATTAGGGGGCAGAGAGAGAGAGAGAGAGAGAGAGAGAGAGAGAGAGAGTGAAACGGAGATTTTAGAACAGTATAAGCTGAAGAAAGGATGGTAGAAAAATACATGGAGAAAGAAGATGGTGAACTTTCGTTGCCATGACGTGATAAAACATCAAGAAATTAGCGGTAGAAATGCTTATAAAAGATGTTCTCACTGCACAACAATTATGATAATTTTAGTGGTTACGATAATTTAAATACGTGCATTTGCACTACAGATAACTCATGATTTCAATGACAAGCACTTTAACTGAAAGAACTTACAAAGTTGGCCAGATGGTGAGATGTCGAGACACTGCATGTCCAACACAAATATATTCACTGCCTGTAACAGTTACAGTACATATATACTCATGCATATAGTTCTTGGTTATATATAAAACTACTCGTAAATATTCAAATACATGTAAAGCACTGTAAGTATGGCACATACTGCATTATATTACAAACCCTCTACCTCATCCACATTAATATATTCCACCCACCCTTTTATCGTTTTCTCTACCTGTCTGTCTCTACACCGCCTCTTTGCTATCACATTGTTAGGCTGACGTCACACCGTAGAAGTCTTCACTTAAAACATTCACATTGATTCACCGCACGCTCTCTCTACTTTTCGGTTCTACACCGCCTCTTTACTACCAGACTGTTAGGCTTAACATCTCACATAAGAATATAGTTTATATTAAGACACATGACAACTCAGCATTTTAGGGTGACTTCGCAAACACATGCATATATATATATATAACTTCAACATTATGGGTATATATTTTTTTTCTAACATATGATTCTGCTAGCCTTAACTAAACATATACCACTGACGGATGACACCAAAGATTACATGACCTTTACTGAACATTATGATAACTGACAATTATGACGCATTTGTGCAATGATCATTGGCTGGGTGATATTTTACTGCCTGTCTCCCCTGTTAATTGGCCACTGTGTTCTCTCACTTACGTACTTTAGAGTGCGCTCTCTGATCATCTGGGGAAATACATAAAGAAAGAACACAATGAGCACAAATAACTACAGTTAATATGTCCTTCGGTCGAGTCGAAAATCCATGCGTGTCTACGTTGTCTGTTCCTTCTGCAGCATTGCTGGTTTGTTGTGTCCATTTAACCGTAAGGCCCATCACTGATACAGGTTTGATGCGTTGATGTACGTAATTGCATTTTTCTGGGTTTGCTACTATACTGGACTGGCAAGACTCTGGTGTGTCTATCGAGGCTGGAGTCGACTGAGAACACTGCTGATGTTGCTGTCACTAGAACTGTCTCTTTCTGCTATCATGCCCGCTATAGGAAGACTGGCAAGCTATGTGCCCTTCTCGCCCACATACGTGGCATCGTCTGATATTCTCAGACTTTTCAGGTCTCCCTGCGTTTCTTATCTTCATGCTTGTGCTGTTCTGTCTCCCTCACTGATGTGTGCTCCTGATGTGAGCGACATGTCACCTTCTTCTGTAGCACCTCCTACCGGACTGCTGTATCATATACTTCGTCTAAGTATATAAATGTCTTTCTCAGTAGTTTTGTCTTAATGGTTATGTTATATATGGCGTCTATAAAACAGTTTATCATCATCTTCTGGCTTTCAGCCTTGTGATAAATGTCTTTTGAGAAACACCTACATGTCAGCTTCATGAAACTTTCTACTAGGATTTGCATATGTTCATATTTATGCTGCCTGATCCCAAACAGTCTTTTTTATAGCCGAGTGTTCATCTAATGCTTTACCAGAACTATTAAGCAGCAGCTGTTTAATCTGGTCGTATGTTGCCTGGTTCTCTCCATGATTACACCAGCACTGAGAAGACAGAACTCCGACCATTATTACACCAGCACTGAGAAGACAGAACTCCGACCATTATTACACCAGCACTGAGAAGAAAGAACTCCGACCATTATTACACCAGCACTGAGAAGAAAGAACTCCGACCATTATTACACCAGCACTGAGAAGACAGAACTCCGACCATTATTACACCAGCACTGAGAAGACAGAACTCCGACCATTATTACACCAGCACTGAGAAGAAAGAACTCCGACCATTATTACATCAGCACTGAGAAGTCAGAACTCCGACCATTATTACACCAGCATTGAGAAGACAGAACTCCGACCATTATTACACCAGCACTGGGAAGACAGAACTCCGACCATTATTACACCAGCATTGAGAAGACAGAACTCCGACCATTATTACACCAGCATTGAGAAGACAGAACTCCGACCATTATTACACCAGCACTGAGAAGAAAGAACTCCGACCATTATTACACCAGCACTGGGAAGAAAGAACTCCGACCATTATTACACCAGCACTGAGAAGACAGAACTCCGACCATTATTACACCAGCACTGAGAAGTCAGAACTCCGACCATTATTACACCAGCACTGAGAAGTCAGAACTCCGACCATTATTACACCAGCACTGAGAAGACAGAACTCCGACCGACCCTGCACTTGAACAAGAAAACATTGTATCCTATACACTACTTCTAAACATTCTATCCATCGAGCTAGCCTCACGCTACACTACTGTCTTGACCTGACTCTAACCACAGATTAAATTTCACCTGTTATTACATTCTGTCCTTCTGTCTCTCTTCTCAAACCTGGCAATTCCTTCACCAAAACGCGCCCTTGATTTTCATTGTCTGGTTGGTTCGGTGACCTGCTTTGATCTCAGTGTCTGGGTGAAAGTATAGTCTCTCCTTCAACTTCGTTTGACCTCGACTGTAGCAGACCCAGTGCTGTGAGAAAGCTGAGAAAGCAAAACACCCGTTGAACGAATGTTGTCTTTTGCCTCCACTCCTCTTGGTGACTCATGTACCTAGACAAAGAGACTGATACCAGCAAAGTGTATAAAATAGGAAAAAAGTAGGAGCAGCTTTATTACTTAACGATTACAAAGTTGTGACGTTTCGGTGTGAGCCTTAATCATACAAAAACATACAGGACAGAGAAATAGAGAGAGGAGATAAAGTATAGATTCACATTAATACTAAAAAAATTGTTTTTAAAAGAGTACTCAGCTGTAAATTTCAAGGTGTGGCTTGTCACAGGTCTCTATTTAAACAGTCTAAACGTCCCACTAGATCCATTCCTGACACACACCGCCAGATAAGCCACACCTTGAAATTTACAGCTAAGTACTCTTTAAAAAAATTTTTTTTTAGTATTCATGTGAATCTATACTTTATCTCCTCTCTCTATTTCTTCGTCCTGTATGTTTTTCTTTGATTAAGGCTCACGCCGAAACGTCACAACTTTGTAATCGTTAAGTAATAAAGCTGCTCCTACTTTTTTCCTATTTTATACATACGGGTATCACAGCTTGACTGCAGTGCTTCGTGTATAGTTGTATATATATATATATATATATATATATACTAATTATTGTGATACCAGCAAAGGTTAGTTTTATAAACATAATGAAATGGCGTACCTTACCCCCACCACCCCCCACTCCCCACCCCCCAGACAAGAGGAACTAAATGAACCTGCACGTGTATAAGAAATATGTTGGGTGGTTGGATGGATTTAATATGTGATATGTGTATTTCTCGCTCCTATATATATATATATATATATATATATATAGGTCGTTTAAATATTCCGTACACATTATTTCTGTACTTGGCCCTCTCCTCAACTTAGTGTTTTATGGGACACTGGCCCCGGGTCTCTAAGTACTATATCTGGACATGAGCATGCGATAACCACTTGTGTGGCTGGGTGAAAATCACCATCTTCCCATTTTTAGTTCACACCCCATTCCTCCAATCCCCTGTGCATACTTATGAAATAGGAGCTCGGCTCTTCTTGCCTGCGCTGTCAGAGTTATTACTTCCACAGCCCTCCCCACTAAATGCTCAAACTCAGGTTCTTTACTTTTTGGGCGTTCCTCTTGTCTGGATCCACTACCCTGGGTGATCAAGTGTCTAGTGAAAATAACTGGCCTGATCTAAAATATAATCCTATCGTTCATCACTTGCAGCCAAAATATAACTCCAACGCCATGTATATAAAAACTCCAACAAACTATATAATACTAATACTATTATATGATCTCAGTATTTTACCAACTCAGATGGATCAAAAAGCATGTTAAACATTTCATGATATATATTCTATGTCTTTTCTAACTCTCATAAAAGGTTGCCCGACTTGGCAACCCACAACAAAGCTTAACATCTCATATAAGAAGATAAGTTATATTTAAGATACATGACAACTCAGCATTTTAGAGTGACTTCGCAAATACATGCATATATATCTATATAATTTCAACATTATGAATACATATATATTTTTTTTCCAACATATGATTCTGCTAGCCTTAAATAAACACATACCACTGACAGCTGGCACCAAAGATTACGTGACCTTTATTGGGCAATACAATAACTGACAATTATGACGCACGAACGAGACTTGCATCAGGCGGCAATCCGAGATTTAATTCTTACTATTAATTACATACTCGCAACCCCTTCATAAATAGAAATACACATTCATTTCTGTACTTGGAAAACCTTCCTCAAATATACACTACCGCCCAAGCTATGCTCCATGATGAGACTGCCCTAGTGAAGCTCTCTTCGCGTCTCTATCCCAGATTCCTAGGTCACGTGATATGCCTTCATTTGCATACTGGTGTACGAGCTGAGAACGTGTGAACGGGCCAACTGTCTTGTGGCCGTGATTCGGTCGTAATCCCGTCGACAAACCGTTCGGCCATGTTCACACACACAAGAGAAATTGATCATCTTGCTGTTAGATTTTAGATGCTTCTTATGAGCTTGTAGAAATAAAGCAAAATACGAAAAGGGAATATTTAATGGTGATATTTTTCTGTACATTTTCGAACAAAAGAGTAAGAAACTGTACCCCAACACCCGCCTACCAACTGAAATTCCAGATTCATCATAAAGTTACCGCACAACTGCAACAATACTATGGCGTGACGAGGGTGTTCGCCACGTGACTGTTCAATTAACAATAAAAAAAACTCCTTCTTGCCATCCTCGAACGAATCCTCTCAAATTTTCTATGCAAAGCCACCCCATGTTTTTCTTCACTTGTCTGTATAAGATAGAAAAACATTAAATCCATAAATCCTCTTTTAAAAAAAAGTAAATCCTCTTTATGTACCACCATTTTCATTTCTGACGGACGCCGCCATCCGTGATAACCGCCGGGCAGACATGTTCAGAATATCGCCGAAAATATCTCACCAAATAATAGAAACAAAGATATCATTTTTTTGTTTGTTCATCTACACTTCAATCAAAACTGTATCTCATTAGCATACACCTCATTCTCATTACATGTTTATATATATATATATATATATATATATATATATATACACACACACACAAACATCTTTTTATTATGTAACCTTGCACGTGTATATATATATATATATTATATATATATATATATATATATATATAGATTGTTATTTGAATGACATGTTAATATAATATTTGGATGCATCAGCAGCAGGCCACCTTGCTCACAACCGAGAGACCTAAAGGAGTGCTGTTATGGAGGCAAAGTTCCGCAAGGGACATGCAACTGAATGAATGAATGTTAATATTTGCTGGAAATAAAGATTTTAAAATGTTTTTTTTCTTAAATTGAGTTACACTTCCTGGAACTGACCTGTGTGTAGGATAAACTGCACACATATTCTTGTGTAGATTAAATAAGCTATTATTCATCTAAAGAAATAATGTATGTCTGAAACAGCACAGGAATATTTTGTGTGAACATTAAAACGTTACATTTTCAAACTGAAAATAAAGATTTAGTTGATAGAATTATTGAATGCCTGAGACGGCCTATGAAGTTTTCTATGAAGAGATGCAGTTAGTATCTAGAATTTAGTTTTATACTACAGCTAACAAGATCTCTATGCAAAATATGCAGTGTTCCATGAAGAATATAGTTACTTTCATTTAGGTTTTATGCAAATAGTGGTCTTCGGGGAATAGCAATTCTAGAAAAACAAGTAAATTTTTTATTTTCAAAGGTGAACTTAATATGAAGCAACACATGCTTTTAGTAATTAATAACATTTAATGACGTTTGAAGCAAGAAACTATTGTTTAGTAGCAGCAAGAAAATATTGTTTAGTAGCAGCAAGAAAATATTGTTTAGTAGCAGCAAGAAGATATTGTTTAGTAGCAGCAAGAAAATATTGTTTAGTAGCAGCAAGAAGATACTGTTTAGTAGCAGCAAGAAGATACTGTTTAGTAGCAGCAAGAAAATATTGTTTAGTAGCAGCAAGAAAATACTGTTTAGTAGCAGCAAGAAGATACTGTTTAGTAGCAGCAAGAAGATACTGTTTAGTAGCAGCAAGAAGATACTGTTTAGTAGCAGCAAGAAAATATTGTTTAGTAGCAGCAAGAAGATACTGAGTAGCAGTATTAAAATCTAAAATATATTCCGCATCCTTTACGAAGTAAACAAGCATGAATAATCCCGAAGATTATTAGATGGAGTTAGTGGAGATGTAGCTATGATAACATGGAAGCAACAGACTACTTAGTAAGTTGTGCCTTTCATGTGGCAGGTCCATTTACACGTCTCACCCTGATTTACGAACGTAGATAAAGTTGATGAACGTAAAATCACTGCTCCAGTTCTTACAACCCAAGACATAACAACATTTGTAAAGTAGATTCTATAGGTAGTTGACCAGTCTAGCTAACACCCGTCCTACTTGTTCACGTCTCAGGCATACTCTGACCTCCAGCCAGTCACTGGTTTCTTAGCCTTCAAAAACCCTATGCCAGTTAGAGCTTGGATCATCAAACATTATTAGAGGAGACACGCTTAACAAAACTCACCACAAAAACAATACACATTGGCATTGAAAGCACAAGATGTAAGATATTGATCTGTACTGTTACAATTTTACAGATTTTTAAAAATGTAGTATCTAAAATGAGTGAAACATTTAATTAAGCCTGAATTCGCTTTGTCTTGCCATCACTTTCATGTATCATACTCAGTGAGTAAAGATGATAAAAAACCAATACAAAATTCTTTCAACAGAATAATTCTGGCACAAAAGTCCGTTTTTAAAGTTGAATATAACTAAACAGATAATATGAGGAGTATTCATGTTCATGTTAATCTAGATGCTCTTTAAAGTTATATAACTAAATGTTATTCTAGACGATCTTATATATTATAGAACTCCATGTTAAACTAGACGCTCTTATGTGTTATATAACTACATATTTATCTAGATGTTCTTATGTTTTATGTAACTACATGTTTTATCTAAACATCTTTGTGTTATATAAGTACACGTTTTATCTAGGTTTTCTTATGTGTTATATAAGTATACATTTTATCTAGACATTCTTATGTGTTTTATAACTACACTTTATATCTAGACGTTCTTATCTGTTTTATAAGTACAAGTTTTATCTATATGTGCTTATGTGTTATATAAGTACACGTTTTATCTATATGTTCTTATGTGTTTTGTCATCTCCGGCAGAGTCGCGCCGAGCTGCACAGCGCAAACTGCTGTTGCGTAGACCGACCGTTCTTTTGGCGAAAAAGCGCTCTCGAGTTCAGTGCGTGAGGAGAAAGGTTTTCGCTTCCCTTCCCGGACGGCGAGACTTAAGGTGTTTCGATGCAGAAGCGAGTGGTTTGTCCGTCGAGTGAAGCATGTAAACGGCTAGCCAGCCAGGTTTTTGCTAACAGTGTACTACGGTTTTGTCGACCGATGGTCTCGAAATTGGCCCATCTCTCGCAAAGAGTGTCTGGTCTGCAGTATCTAACGTTCGTTGGTTGTTGGTGACTGGGCTTTCTTCTCGTTCGTTAGAGCAGAGAGAGCCGCCGGCCGCCCCCGCCGGTTAAAGGAAATGAAACGCCGCCGGGGTCGAAAGGGATCCGCTCTGAGCAGAGCGCTGTCTCCCTTGTCCCGCGTCGGTCTGTCGGCAGATATCCGACTAAGATTCAGTGAAGAAAGCTATCCGGTTGATCCTGCCAGTATTCATATGCTTATCTCAAAGATTAAGCCATGCATATTCGCTGCTGACGAGATTCTTCAGCTGCCGTGCGTGGAGTGGTCTCCTCCCGACAAATGAAGAAAGCTGCAAATGGGGTTGCCGTGCAGCACTACTGTAGAAAAATTGGAAGAAAGGAATAAATGAAGTAAACAGTAGTCAAATTACGGCACCTCTGGTCTGGGGGTCGACCACGTCGTAAGTGCACTCATATCGGACAAAATGCTGGTGAAATTCTTCAGATACCGTGCGTGGAGTGAAGCTCTTCCCGGCCAAGGGAAAAAAAATGCAGAAAAGCAATCAGGGTTGTTGTGTGGCGCTGATGTGAAACGGTGATGGAAAGGATAAAGTGAAGCTTAATCGGTATGTCCAGTAGTATCTCGGCGAGAGCTACCCGTACCACGGCGCCTCTGCTCTAGAGGTCGGCCACGTCCGAAATACAGCCATGCTGGTGAAATATGCTTAAACTGGTTTACACCAGGGGTGATACTTGATGGCTGCGCATGTCACGGTACCTCTGATCTAGAGGTCGGTCACGTCCCAAACCCGCCCATACTGGGATAATAAGCCTAAACCGGCTGAACCCAGGGGTGGAAGTCACTAGTGGCGAGGATTCGTCCTCCTGGACAAAAGCTCCATCCTGGTCACAACTAGGAAGGGTAGCGGCCACGACCACAAAATGCTGAAGTCGAAGACACTGGATCAGGGCAGTCTTGATAGGCAGCCACCTCTCACCCGGCGGGGATGTTTGCGTATCCTAATCACGCTGAGGTTTTCCGGTGAGAAAGTCCACTGCCGGAACGGAAGGGCAACCACCTCTCACCCGGCGGGGGTACACGGGTATCTCAAAACACGTCGAGGTTTCCCGGTGAGAAGGTCCAACTCTTGATCAAACTGGTGCAACGAAAACCACAGTGTTACGCAATCACGCTTCTGAGACCCACCAAGAATACAGGCTCAACCCGTGCGATACTCTTAACTTTTTGTGGTCCTCTCGAGGATCTCGAGTGGTCCTTTTGGGGACCACATGGAGGACCACTGGACCTATAGAGGACCACAAGGGTAAATTTAGTAGGATCACAGGGCGGTGTTGGTGGTTGAAGCGAACGAAGAAGAAGAAGTACACGTTTTGTCTATATGTTCTTGTGTGTTATATAAGTACACGTTTTATTTAGACATTGTTATGTGTTATATAAGTACACGTATACTCCTTGTACTTGGCTAGTGAATAAAGTTGTCTAATAGTTTGTGATAGCTTTGACGCAAAGGATGTGTGTGCATTTATTTTGTTATGTTCAAATACTTATATCTGAAAAGTAGTTTTCTTACATACAGCTTTCAAAAGTCACTTTTGTTCCTTAGCATACCAGACGCCCTAACAGCTTTATACCTAATCTGACCAGAAAGCGGATATCAATAAACTATCAACTAAAATGGTTTCACCATATCGCGTGTCTTTTCAGTGATCTATATTAAGGCATATATTTTATATATTAAGAATGACAGAGAAAATAGTTTGGCGATCCATTTCTTGAATGAAAGATGGAGTGATGAAGGGCAGAATGTAAGACAGCCCTGCTTGACCAATTCTTTACCCTTTAAAAAGTAAAGATTATTCATTCATTCATTCTTTTCTAAAACGATAACATTTTTTTCATGCCTTTCGGAGAACATTACACGGCTTAATTATGATGTTATGCAGGAAGCAGGTTTAATAATGTCGATTTCTCATTAGTACATGTCTCTGATGCTTTGTTGTTCACCTGTTTTTAATATTCCTTTCTGACAAATATTTTCATTATTACCTCCCTTAGACGGAAGTGTACACATTTATTGAAAATACACTATTATCTTTGTTACATCCCTTTATTATTATTTCAAAATAATAATATTATAGATATATATAATATTTAATATTATATATATATATATATATGGATGTGTTTATGTATGTATGATGCAACATCACTACTCTTGAATGCTTGGAGCAGATTCAACCAACGTGGAACATATATCATGTACAATCTCATTCATTCATTCATTTGCATGTCCCTTGCGGAACTTTGCCTCCCAACAGCACTCCTGTAGGCCTCTCGGTTGTGAGCAAGGTGGCCTGCTGCTATTGCATCCATTTCCAGATCGTTAACGATGTCCTGCAGCCATCTTCGTTTTGGTTTTCCTCTTTTTCTTTTTCCCATTATGTATCCTTCCAATACGGTCTTCTCTAAATTATCATGACGTTTAATGTGTCCAAAATATTTAAGTTTTCTCTCTTTAATCCTCTTTACTAGCCAGCTTTCTTCAATATTATGCTCTTGTAGTATAGATATATTTGTTCTTTTTTGTGTCCACGATATTTGGAGAACTTTTCTGTAGCATTTACATTCAAAGGAATTTATTTGTTTCTCAGCTGTTTTGTTAAGTGTCCAGGTCTCACAGGCATATATTGCGATGGGAAAGATGCATGCCCTTAAAAATCGTATTTTTGTGGTTCTGTCTGCTCCTCTCCACAGATTCTTTATTTGTTTTACTTTCTGAAGAGCGATAGATGTCCTCCTTTTAATTTCCCTCATTGTATCTCCATTATTAGTTAGTAGTGATCCAAGATATTCAAAACTCTCCACTTCTTCCAGTTTTTCCTCATTGATACATATTTCAGTTGCCTTGTTTGTTTTGTCAGTTGTCATCACTTTAGTTTTCTTTGCATTAAGATGGAGGTTCTGCTCTTCGCTGCTCTTGCGGACTGACATAATTAGTTTTTCCATTCCTTTTTGTGTTGTGGACAGCAATACTGTGTCATCAGCATATCTAATCTCTTTTATTTCATAATCTCCAACTGTTATGGCATCGTAATATTCTTTGTCTAGATCTTCTCTAACATTCCTCATTATATTTTCACTATACAAGTTAAATAAGTAGGGTGACAATATGCACCTCTGACGGACCCCTTGTTTTATGTCAAACCAAGTTGTTGTTTCACCATTTATTCTTACTGCTTCTTGTTGGTCTAGATACAGCAATGATGTTAATTGTATCAAATGCGTGGAAAATCCCATTTTTTGCCAATATTTCCCAAAGATTCTGGTACAATCTGAACATATATAATGTGGTCTTAAAACACCCCTATCTCCAATAGGGATTGGGGTACGATATGGTGACATAATTTCCACTAAACTGAAGGAGAACAAAAAAATCGTCTAGGGGAGATAATCGTGAAATAAAACGGTGCTGGCTAGAAAGCAGCATCTCTAGCCTCCAATGGAAAGTCCAAATATCTTTGAATGTCTAAATAATTTTGATAGTCTCTTTTTTGTTTTAATTATATTTGTACAAATAAAATTTAACTTTTTTTTTCTTCGTGTTTATATCAGCTTTTTATTGTATTCTATAGTAGATTTCATTGCTCATTGACAGTGTGCCGTTTTCTTATTTTTTTCAAATAATTTTTCAAATTAGGGAGAGAGAGAGAGAGGGAGAGAAGGAGGGAGAGGGAGAGAGAGTGTGTGTGAGAGAGAGAGAGGGAGAGAGAGCAGGAGAGAGAGGGTCAGAGTTAGGGAGAGGGGGAGAGAGATAAGGATGGAAAGTGAGAGGGATAGAGAGAGGGAGAGAGATAGATAAAGAGATGGGGACGGAGAGAGAGGGAGATATATAGATTTGAGATCGCCATCTTTCTCCCACCGACAACCTTATATTGCTTGCTCAAAGTTGCGTTCACTGAATAATTTATTTATTCTTGCTCCTGGAGGTGAAACTAAAAATGTTTGTAATCAAGTTTTGAATTAAATTTATATTAGTGTGAATTTGTAAAAGACTTTACTCTATAATTTGTATACTGTACTTATACTTTTAAATACAGTTAAATAAAAATACTTCGATATTACACTAAAGATAGAATTCATTCCTTCTCCTGTCTAATAGACGATTGGGAATAAAGATTTAATTCACTCCTTCTCCTGTCTGGTAGACGATTGGGACTAAAGATAGAATTCATTCCTTCTCCTGTCTAGTAGACGATTGGGACTAAAGATAAAATTCACTCCTTCTCCTGTCTAGTAGACGACCGGGACTAAAGATAGAATTCATTCCTTCTCTTGTCTAGTAGACGATTGGGATAAATAAATCACCGGGAAACGCAGGGTAATCAGCTAGCAAATAAATAAAAGGGCAGACAGGAAGAAAGAAAACTGTACAAAGGTTCTGATAAAGTGTTTACGTTCTGGTAGACATATAGCTGTAACTGACGTCTGGTAATACGTCTAAAAGTAGGAACCAATAGCTTTATTGTTGTTTTAGACAATATTTAGATTGTCTCTTCATGAACAGTGCTTTTAAATGCAAGACTATGACGTTTTTTAAGTTATTGATCCAGAAATTGGAAGAATTAACTTCTTTATTTAGGACAATTAAAACAAGGACTTAACGTTTGATCCGTTTTTGTAAGGGCACTGCGAACACGGTCGAAGGTGAATAATTCGGATTATATTTCGGTTAGATTGAAACGTGTTCTTTTTTTCCTTTATTTACTTATTTCATCTGACAACTGATATCTGGAACTTGGTATCTGGCACTTGACATCTTACACCTGATATCTGACCCCTGATGTCTTGAACCTGATATCTGGCACTTGATATCTGGCACTTGCCATTAGGCACCTGATATCTGCACTTGATATCTGGCACCTGATATCTGCACTTGATATCTGGCACCTGATATCTGTACCTGATATCTGCATTTGACATCTGGCGCATACCTTCTTTAATTACCCCAGAGTCTCAATGTTATACTACATTTTATTTTAATTTGAAGTCTTTCAACGTTTTCATTAGATCGTTACTGAAAGAAGATTTGGATGATTCTATACGCAAGATATGAAAGCATGTAGACGTTTACTTTTACCAAGTAAAAAAGTGTTCAGAGTAGATAGCAAGTTAGTGGAGGAAGTCAATGAATTTGTATACCTTGGCAGTAGAGTAGTAGAAAATGGAGACAGCACAGAAGACATCAACAGCAGACTTACTAGAGCAAACCAGGCTTTTACAGTGCTGCAGACTATATGGAAATCTAAAAAACTAAGCATGAATATGAAAATCAGGATATTTAAGAGTAATGTTCTCTATGGAAATGAATGCTGGAAAATCACCAAAACCATAGAAAACAAGTTGAATTCTTTCCAGACTAAATGTTTACGAAGCATTAGAAAAATATTTTGGCCAAACACCATAAGAAATAACATTTTGTTGGCAGAGATGCGGATGAAGCCACTGACAGCAATTATTGAAGAAAGACGCTGGCGATGGTTGGGACATGTGCTCTGAATGACTGACAACTCACTACTAAAATAGCACTAAGATGGACACCACAGGGGAACAGAAGTAAGGGTAGACCAAAAGAGACATGGAGAAGAACAACAGAGAGGATGTTGAGCAATAGAGGGCTCACCTGGGCAAGAGCAGAAAAAAAGGCAAAGGACAGGCATTTGTGGAAAACCCTTGCGGAAGTCCCATATGCCCTGGGCACTTAAGGTTCAGAGAGAGAGAGAGAGAGAGAGAGAGAGAGAGAGAGAGAGAGAGAGAGATCACCATTCCGTCTAGAACAACCTTGTGGTGCACGTTTTGTAATTTTGACGTCAAGTCTAAGCCGTGCACATGATAGCCTCCACCCAGGCAACAATCACTTCCTACACATGTGTGACTACTCTGAAGATACCTACACATGTGTGACAACTCTGAAGATACCTACACATGTGTGACAACTCTGAAGATACCTACACATGTGTGACAACTCTGAAGATACCTACAAGTTACATAAGTGATACTTTAAAAATAGATGTGTAAGGAGATGGAAAAGAGAAAGTTGTTTTTCTTACCCAAAGTGTCACGTTTAACTTATAATATTTGCTATTTTATAATTGCATATTTTTGGTCTGATGCTAAATGACAACCCTAACTATCGAATTAAATGTTTACAATAATAAGTTATTACTGGATACTGGATTCCTTGAGATTGGTAATAACAAAATCTATCCACTCAATAAGTATATAAATATTAAGAAAGGGGTCAGATGAAAGAGAAGAAAATCTGTATGGCGGCTGTGGAAAATCTCTTACGAACAATTATTGGCCCGCAACACATTTATCTGGAAGGAGACTGGATTCAATGCAACGATCTCGTGTAGCAGAATCTCACTAAATTAGAAGTCATGCTGACCAGAAAATGCCTGAACTGACCTGCAGGAAACTCACTGGAAGACAGAGCCGCCTTAATAACAACAAGGCTCAAGCTCTGAAGACATGGTCATCTACACTGAACTTGACACCTTTTCAAAGCAAAATCACGTCCTCCACAGCTCATACAATGTAATATGCTTATATACAGAGGAAGTGGAAGCAAATCCTAGAAGTGTGCTACAACACGAGCAATTTGCAATCATCGTGGTATGATATCAGAGAATACACTAAAGGACACTCTGATGTCCAACACAGAGCACTAACGGGCATGCCACGAGTGAAATATTGCAGCTAACTTATGCCTACAACAGAGCGAGGTCATATCCAGTATCCAGTAAGTTATTATAGATTCAGATACATTTATAATCTTATATCTCACGAAGTATGAATGACGTCATTGATAACTGCTGTCTTTAAAAAATACTGTAAAATTATTTGATCCCACATTTTCGTGACGTCAAGAGCCCTATGTTGAGATCTGTACAGTCAAAGACACAAAAGATTTTTTTTTTAATGTATATATCTATATATCTGGTTTGTATATAAAAATTTGCATTTTGATAGCATACACTGATTCATTGTGGAAAGTTTTAAGACTATATGGAATACCATATAAAACTGTCTGCATCAGTAAGGATCTCTACAACAGATATGTTTGTGTAGCCAAGACAGAAGAAGGAATGAACGAATGGTTCCAGATTGAAACAGGCGTGAAACAAGGATTCATATTATCTCCCTTGCTTTTTGGAATTGACACAGACCTCATAATTAAAAAATTATGCACAGGTAAAACGTGCACTGACTGGGTACATGGGACCCAACTAGAAGATCTTGATTTTGCAGATGGCATAACTCTTAACAGTGACAATGTGAATTCAATGCAAGAAAAAAATAGATATCCTGACTTCACGTTTTAGCAAAATATGTCTCGCAATTAACGAGGTAAAAAAAATAATGAAACTTCTCATTTCCCACGAAAGAAAAATGTGCACAGAGCGAACAGCTGTTGAAGAAGTAAACCTATTTACATATTTCAGCAGCTACATAGACCAGGAAGTTAGAACTGCAAAAGCAGCATTGGATCTTCAAGACTCTTGAGACTATTTGGCACTCAAAAGTTATAAGCACAAAAACCAAATTAGGTTAATTCAGTTCAAATGCAATATCAGAAATAGACAACAAATTTAGCTCTTTTTAAAAAAATGCCGAAGGAAAATACTCGGTATAAACTGGAATGATTTCAAGAAGAACGAAGAGATATGACAGATGAGTGAACAACAACCTGTCTCATGGTTGATCAGGAAAAGAAAGTGAGCATATGTCGGTCACGTGAGGAGAAAATAACTCAGAGAATTCCCAAACAAACTACCAAGTGGAACACAACAGGGCGAAGCAAAATAGGACGAGCACGTGAAACTCTAAAGAGGACACTGTTAAGAGTGGCGAAATTGTTATCATAAATCCCCTGATGAGGTTGAAGGTCTCTCTGAAAACAGACAAACCTGGCGAACTACAATGCGAGCCCTATGTGACGTTTAACGCCACGGGAAGAATGTAAGATGTAAAATAAGATATTATAATTACAGAATAGAAACTTCATAAATCTTGACTTATATTTATGTTACACTTATATTTGACGTAAAAGAAGATGCTTATTCATAATCATTAAATACAGGGAAATAACACACATTTTAAACGTAACCAGTATGTCGGTGTGAATGATCTGTCTGATATAGATGAGAATTGGAAGTGAGGACTCTTGTTCAGAAATGACAGGGTTTCTGCTCACTGCAGTTCTATATTTTCAGAACATTTTTTACTGATGCACTGTTTTAATCTCTCTAATACATTAATAGTCAGTTGCTTGCTTGTAATGTTAATAAATATAGTATTCTCCTTTCATATTGCAGAACGTGATAATTTATGTATCAGTTACTCTCTGTTTGATTGTATGATTTCATTTATTTTGTTTAGCAAATGTTCCTTAACAACTAGTTTTATCTGTCATTCTATGACTACATTGTATTCCACTGGTCTTATCTGTCATTCAATGACTACCTTGTATTCCACTGGTCTTATCTGTCATTCAATGACTACCTTGTATTCCACTGGTCTTATCTGTCATTCAATGACTACCTTGTATTCCACTGGTCTTATTTGTCATTCTATGACAACCGTGTATTCCACTGGTCTTATCTGTCATTCTGTGACAACCTTGTATTCCAATGGTCTTATCTGTCATTCTATGAATACCTTGTATTCCACTGGTCTTATCTGTCATGCTATGACAACCATGTATTCCACTGGTCTTATCTGTCATTCCATGACTACCTTTTATTCCACTGGAATATTATATTCTGTGACTACCTTGTGTTCCACTTTAAACCAGTGGGGATAAGGGCTCACTGACTCAGGTCAGTTCTGTTTCCTTGCCGTGGTATTAAGTGTTACTTACTAACGAGGACAAGATCGATGAGAACTATTAAACCCTTTCACCTGAACACTGACGAGATGCTCAGTAAAGATGCTGCACTTTGTAGAACAAAATATTTGACTTAAGTTCTGTACATTTGTACATATTAAATACCATGACTGGGCAGTTATCGCCATATAGATTATTCTGACAGTCGAAATATTCAGTCCAGCACCATATATACCTTTATTTGCCATATTCTTTAGATAATAAACTATAATAATAATGCAGCTTCCATAACCATCATTTTGATTTATACTAATCCAAAAGTTCTTTGTGTTTCATTATATCACGCACGTCAGCTTTCAAACAGTCTCTAACAAATCAAGCTGACGACTTTGATTCTTTTCTGTCACGTGGTATCAACAATATATTTATAATTTGCACTCAGATCTGAGATTGTGACATACGAACAGCAGACGTCGATGATAACACAGAGAATTGCGCTGGTTAAAGACTGTATGCAACTGATAATTCTTATAACATTAACAGTTGATATTCAAGGTGAGATTATTTCACTACTTTGTTAGGATTAGAACTCTCAAAGCAAAAATAGACATGTGAAATAGAAGCCGAAATAAATCACATGTTTACATGTGTTAATGAACATGCTTGTTATTTTGCATTACTGATTCTGTTATTTTATTGTGCTTCATTCTACACCAGTTCATAAACTCGAGACGTACGACGTTGATTGTATATGAATATTATGTATCCTAAATGCATACAAATGTATCCTAAATGCAAGAGAAACCAACCGAGCATCAGGGATGCCAACTCCGAAAAGCTCATTCGTCGGCCCCAAACATGTGACAAGGATTGGATTCTAGAGTGTGAGAACGATGGCAGCACCAACAAAAACTACTCAGGTCATCAAAGAAATGGAGAGATACCATCTAGACATACTGGGTATCAGCGAAATGCGATGGCCAGAAGCAGGTAAAATATCGGCGGAAAACGGTAAGTTAATAATACATTCAGGTAGAAATGACGGCAAAATCCGGGACGGAGTGGGCATTATTATGTCAAATGTAGCTGCAAAGAGCCTTGTAGAATGGGAACCAGTGAACAGTCGTATAATAATAGCACGATACAACCTACGACACGGAGGAATGACAATAATACAGTGTTATGCACCCATGAATGATGCAGATGATGATGTGAAAGACGACTTCTATCACCAACTACAACAAATCATCAACAAAGTCCCTAAACACGACATCCTAATTGCTATGGGGGAGGTTCTAAGGACTGCAAACGTGCCACAAACAGCCTCTGGCAGTCAAGTCCAGCTCCTGGCCTTCCCGTGGCAGAACTGTTTTAACTGACAGGAGAAGGGGCGAGGGCGAATATCTGGCGCCTGAAAACCAGTTACTTAGGGTTGATGAGTGGCACGTTTGGTAGCTCATCTGCCGCTGTTGGCGAGATCTTCAGCTGCCGTGAGTGGAGCGGTGCTCCTCCCGGCCAACGAAGAAATTTTGCAAATGAGGTTGCCGCGCAGCATCACTGCGGAAAAGGTGGTAGAAAGGATAAAGCGAAGCAAACAGTCAAATCACGGCACCTCTGGTCTGGAGGTCGGCCACGTCCTGAGTGCAGTCATATCGGGTGAAATGCATGAACCGGCTTGTCCCAGAGGTTAAGACACTACTGGCTTGACTCTCCAAATGCCGCGCGTGGAGTGAAGCTCCTCCTGGTTAAGGAAGTAAATGTGGAAAAGAAATAAAGGTTGCTGTGCGGCACCGATGGGAAAAGTTGGTGGAAAGTGAAGTTTAACCGGTATGTCCAGTAGTATCGCTACGAGAGCTATACCACGGCACCTCTGCTCTAGAGGCCGCCCACGTCCGAAATACACCTACACTGGTGAAATATGCCTAAACCGGCACACACCAGGGGTGGAACACGATGGCTAGGCATGTCACGCCAGCTCCGCTCTAGAGGTCGGTAACGCCTGATAAACACCCATACTGGTGAATTTTGCCTAAACCGGCTCATACCAGGGGTGAATCTTGAAGGCTATGCATGTCACAGTACCTCTGCCCTAGAGGTCGGTCCCGTCCCAAACACGCCCATACTGGGAAATGCCAAAACCGGCTCAACCCAGGGGTAGAAGTCACTAGTGGCGAGGATTCGTCCTCCTGGACAAAAGCTCCGTCCTGGCCACAACTAAGAAGGGTAGCGGCCACGACCGCAAAATGCTGAAGTCGGAGACACTGGACCAGGGAAGTCTAGATAGGCAACCACCTCTCAACCGGCGGGGATGTTTGCGTATCCTAATCACGCTGAGGTTTTCCGGTGAGAAAGTCCAACACTGGACTGGATGGGCAACCACCTCTCACTCGGCGGTGATACACGGATATCTCAAAACACGTCGAGGTTTTCCGGTGAGAAAGTCCAACTCTGGCCTGGGTGGGCTACCGCCTCTCACCCAGCGGGGATGTACTGATATCCTAAACACGTCGAGGTCTTCCGGTGAGAAAGTCCAACCCTAGACTAAACTGGCGCAATGAAAACCACGGTGTCACGCAATCCCGCTTCCGGGACCCACCAAGAATACAGGCTAAAGCACTGTGATACTCTGAACCACTTGTGGTCCTTTTGTGGATCTCGTGTGGTCTATTTTGGACCACACAGGGGACCACGGGACCTAACGAAGACCACAGGCGTGAATTCAGTAGGTTCACAGTGCGGTTTTTGGTGGTAGAAGTGAACGAAGAAGAAGAAGAAGAAGCTATGGGGGACTTCAATGCTAAGGTAGGGAAGGATAATACCGACGATGAAAAAGTGATGGGGAAAGAAGGAATTGACATGGTTAATCAGAATGGAGAAAGATTAATTGAAGTATGTCTAATAGAGGGCATGGTCATTGGAGGCACAATATTCCCACACAAAGAGATACATAAAACAACGTGGATATCTCCAGATAATAGAACTAGAAACCAGATAGATCATTTTTTTTATTAGAAAGCAATACAGAACATCTCTCATGGATGTAAGGGCTTATAGGGGTGCAGATGTCAACAGTGATCACAACCTGTGCATAGGGAAAATAAAACTAAAATTGAAAAGTCAACACAATCTGTCAGTACACAGAAAGATAAACAGCCACAGCCTACAAGAAGAAAACACTAAAATTAATTTCAATCAGGAACTTGCCAATCATTCCAAAACACTCAGTGAAGTTGAGGAGATAGATATAGATGGGTTATAGAATTCTTACAGCACAACCATAATCACAGCAGCAAAAGTAAGCGCTGGACTGGAAAAACCAAATAGAAAAGCATGGATATCAGATAAAACATGGAAGTATATACATGAAAGACAAGCAGTCAAATTAGACATGTTGAATGCAAAAACAGATCATGAAAGAGATTTGGCAAAAGCAAAATACAAAGAAATAGAAAGTAAAAAGTTCAGCTAGAAGGGATAAAAGACAATACATAGACAATATGGCGAAAGAGGCAGAAAAAGCAGCAAAAACAGGAGACAGCAAAACTTTATATAACATACAAAAGAGGCTAACAGGTACTATTACATCTAAAGAAAGACCAATCCTTAGCAAAACTGGAACACTATTAACATCAAATAAAGACCAAAAGCAAAGATGGGCTGAATACTTCCAAGAAATACTCAATCGACCACACCCAAAAGAATTGTTAAACCTTGAAACTGACTTACCAGCCCCACAACTAAATGTCAACCTAGATGAAATTAAATTGCATGAAATTGAAACAGCAATGACTTTTAATATTTAATGGCTAACAACAAAGCTGGAGGTGAAGATGAAATAACAGCCGAAATGCTAAAAGCTATCAATAGTGACAACATGAGACAGCTATAGAGAATGTTTAACAATATTTGGAAAGAAGAAAAGGTCCTTTCTAATTGGAAGAAAGGAATCATTGTTAAAATACCAAAAAAGGGCAACCTTAGTGACTGTAACAACTGGAGAGGAGTAACCTTAATATCAGTTGTGTCAAAAGTATTTTGCAAGGTCATTTTGAATAGACTCAAAGATATAGTGGATACTGCAATGAGAGAAGAACAAGCAGGATTTCGAAAAGGGTGAAGCTGTCTCGACCAGATCTTTACTCTCAGAATAATACTTGAAGAACATATTGAAAAGCAGAAACCATTAATATTGAACTTCATAGATTTTTAAAAAGGCATTTGATAGCATACACAGAGAGTCATTATGGAGAATTTTAAGTCTATATGGAATACCATGTAAAATTGTCAACATCATTAAGCACTTATACAATGGATATGTTTGTGCAGTCAAGACAGAAGAAGGGATGAGTGAATGATTCCAGATTGAAACAGGTGTGAAACAAGGATGTATACTGTCTCCTTTACTTTTTGGGATTACAATAGACTTCCAAATGAAAAAATGCTGCACAGGTAACACAGGTATTGACTGGGTACATGGGACCCAACTAGAAGATCTTGATTTTGCTGAGACATAACTCTTATCAGTAATAATGTGAATTTCATGCAAGAAAAAACAGAGCCTGTCTTCACTGGCTACCAAAATAGGACTTGAAATTAACAAGGACAAAACAAAAATAATGAAAATTCCTCTCAATCAAAATGGAAAAATACACATAGAAGGGACAGATATTGAAGAAGTCAATCAATTTGCATACCTTGGCAGCTACATAGACCAGGATGGTGACACTAGAAAGGAAGTTAGGATCAGAATTTCAAAAGCAGCATCAATCTTCATGAATCTTGAGAACATATGGAATTCAAAAGTTATAAGCACAAAAACAAAGTTAAGACTATTCAATTCAAGTGTAATATCCACCCTCATTTATGCATGCGAAAGCTGGAAAACAACTAAAGAAATAGAAAAGAAATTAGACTCTTTTGAAAACAAATGCCTAAGGAAAATACTCGGCATCAAGTGGAAAGAATTCAAGAACAATGCAGAGATAAGACAGATGACTGAACAACAACCAGTCTCATAGGTGATAAGGAAAAGGAGATGGACGTATGTTGGTCACTTGATGAGAAGAAATGATCAGAGAATCCCAAAACAAGCTATCAAGTGGAACACAACAGGCCAAAGATAAAGAGGCAGACCGCGTGAAACTCTGAAGAGGACATTATTAAGAGAGGCCAAATTAAAAGGCATAAAATCCTTTGATGAGGTTGAAAGACTCGCCGAAGACAGGAAAAATTGGCGAAGTACTTTGCGAGCCCTATGTGACGTTTAACGGCACGGGAAGGATATAAGATATAAGATATAAGAAATGCATACATTAGTGAAAACATCAAACTCAATTGACTGGTAGTCAGTTCAGTCTACTGCTATATCACGAGAGATCTTTATAAATCGATGTTTGAGGTTATTTGCTATCTTGTGGTTCAGTTTAATAACTTGTTTCTAATCTTTAAAAAAGTCCGCTATGTCTCAGCTATCTAAATTATCACAAATGATGAGAAATACTGTTTTATTCAAAATGTTCTCATATGAAAACTATTGCACACATTTCATCTTTTTTGTTGACCCATCATAATAATCATCATCATTTCATCATCATCATCAGGTGCAGTGCCGACTGGCGTTGGCTATTATGCTTCTCCAGAGTACACGATCCTAGATGCAGGCCATCAGCTCATTTGATGATCTCCTCTCACACCATCCCGTCAGACTGTCCAGTATCATTTCTCTTGGTCTTCCTCTTGATCTTCTTCCTTCTATTTTTCCTGTTGTTATAATATTTTCAATGCCCCCTCTTACCATTGCATGTCCTATGAAAGTACATTGTCTTTCTATTATTTTTTTGACAAGATTTTTTGTCTATCCATCTCTTCTCATTCATTCTTCATTAGTTATTTTTGCTGTCCATGGGGTTCGCAACATTCTTCTAATAAATCACATTTCTTCTGTTTCCAATGATTTTTGTGCAGACCTGCCTATTGTTCATGATTCACTTCCATATAACAAGATAGGTTCAATATAGCATTTTAGGACTCGTTTTCTAATATTCGTTGATATTGATGCGCTTTATAATATGTTTCTCTTTCTCTGAAATGCAGTCTTTGCTTGGCCTATTCTGTTCCTAATTTCTGTTCTTCATTTCCCATCTGAAGTTATTACTGATCTGAATTTTTCCACCTGCTTTAGAACAGTTCCATGTATATTTATACTGCATGCTTGTGGATTCTGTTTCTTAGATATAACCTTAGTCTCTGTCTTTTTAATGTTTAAAGTAAGGCCTTTCTGTTCACTTCCTTTAGCGACTTTATCAAAGAGATTTTGCAGGTCTTGTTGGTTCTCAGCTATCAGTACTGTGTCGTCAGCGTACCGAATGTTACTAATATTGTATCCTCCAATTTATATGCCTGGTTCTGTGATGATCGTTCTTAGAATATTCTCGCTGTACAGAGAAGAAAGGTCTGGAGATAGTACACATCCTTGTCGCACCCCTTGTTTTATAGGTTGATATTTTCCAGTTCTATTTTCAACTCGAACTGCTGCTTCTTGCTGTCAGTAGTTTTACAATCATCATGTCTTTGCCGTCTATATTGATGTTTTCAAACATGTTAATAATTTCATTATGTTTCACCTTGTCAAATGCCGTGGTATAATCAATGAAGCATAAGTAGTGATCTTTCTGTACTTCTAAAGCTCTTTCTGTTAGTGTTCGTAAAGCATAAATGGCATTGTGTGTTCCCTTTCCTTCAACAAATCCAGACTGTTCATCTGCAATTTCCATTTTTAATTATTTGTTTTCCTTGTTCTTTTCTTAATAATTCTCAGACGTAGATTCGTTATGTGATGTGGGTCGCTGATAGTCCGGTAGTCACCACATTCCTTTGGACCTGATTTCTTTGGGAGTGCTATAAACGTGGATTTAAGCAGGTCACTGGAAATATAACCACTGTGTAAATGTCATTCAGTAATTTGGTTATTATTTTTATTCGTATCTCCTCTAGTGCTTCTGTTTCTTCTATTGTTACATTATGTTACATTATCAGACCCAGTCACTGTTCCTTTCTTCATGTGTTTGATGGCATCTATGATTTCATCTTCAAGTATTGGTGGTCCATCACAGTTTTCAGTATCTGGTGTTAATTCTGGTCTTTCTCCTCCATATAGCTCAACGATATACTCTGTCCACCTGCCCACAATGTCTTCTTTTCCCATTAACATTTTACCTTCTTTCGATTTCAGGCATCCTGTGGTATATTTTGTTTTCCTGCCTGTGAGTTCATTAATTCGTTTGTGCATGTTTTTGCTGTCTTTATTATGAGAGTCATCTATCTGTCTGTATTGTTCATTTAACCTCACTTCTTTTGCTTCTCTGCATTTGTGTCTTATTTCTTTATTTATCTTGCTATATTTTTTCTCAGTATTTTTACTCCTCCTCCTGTCCATCAGTCCTAAGATGTCATCTGTCATCCATTTATTTTTAAGGTCGTCTCTTCTCGGTGATATTATCTCCTTAACAGTTTGGTGGATAGAATCTTTTAGCACTGCCAATTTTGGACTAGATGCAACAAATGTATCATTTCTACTTTGTATTATATAGACTGTCATTATTTCTGGTCAGTTTTGTCTGATTTCCTGGTTTACCTGACATGTCTCTTATGTACAAATTCCGACAATTAAATAATGAAACTACATAAAAATAAAATAAACAACAGTTGAAGATATAGTCTGTATTTTATTTAAAGTAAGCCCCTTGTGCATTGATACAGCGAGTGGCACGATCTAACAAACACTTGAACGACCTCTGCAGTTCTTATGTTGCTATAGCCTTTAAACTCGATGTTACGGCCATTTGGATGTCATCAATATCGTCAAAGAAGCATCCTTTCAATGGTAACTTTAATTTTGGGAATTAGAAAATAATCGCTGGGAGACAAATCTAGGGAATAGGGTGGATGGCTGAGAACACACTTGTTTTTGGGCCAAATATTCTTGTACAACTACCGCCCTCTGAGCATATGCTCATGTCAAGAAGAAGGAAGAAACTGCCAGGTGTTGAATACTCGGGCTGGACTCGGAGAATCCTTTTCAATAGGAATTTCCAAATACTTAAACAAACTTCGGCAGTGACAGTCTGTCCCTCTGGAATAAATTCTTTTTGAGTAACTCTTTTGCTGTGGTAGAAGCACACCAACAATGTCTTCACTTTCAATTTTGAATACGGATGTTTTTGCCTTTTAGTGATGATGATAAATTCCACTGAGCACTTTGGCGTTTAGTTTTGTGATTATAACGGAATATTCATGTTTCATCCTTTGCAACAATCAAATTTAAGAAATGTTTATTTCTGCTACACGTTTTGATGATGTATTTTGCCTACTCAACACGCTGATGTCTTTAGTCGTCAGACATTGCATGTGGTATAAACCGATAAGCAACTTTTTTCTTGCCCAAATCTTCCAATAAAACTTTACGAATGGTCTGTCGGTTAACACAAAATATATCTGCCATCATCCTCATAGTCAAACAACAATCTTCTTGTATCTGTTCTCTGAATCTTTGCAATGAGTTCCTCATTATGAACAGAAATTGGGCGTCCAAGTCTAGTTGCATTTGTGATCGTTCCCATACATATTTTGAACCGTGAATACGACCTGAATATCTGTGCACAAGATGAACAATTATTCCCATAAACTTGTCCCATCACTTCAACTGTCTCAATGTCGCTTTTTCCGAGTTTTAAATAGCATTTAATGTTAGCTTTTTGCTCCATGCCGATTACGTAACAATGCAACTCTGACTAAGTCAACAAAATGGCGGCTTGTTTGTCGTCTGCTTATTGGGCGGCGATGAAAAGTTGCCAAATCATAGACGAAGGTTGTCTCTTTAGATTCCATGCTTTACTTTCTAGACGGCAGTTTTGTCTTGGCCATCATAAAATCAGTCTCATTACTTAATTGTCCGACCTTGTAGTGTTTACACTCTGGAAATAATATTATCAGAAATTCTAAAATGTATACTCATGATTATTTTATTTTATTTTATTTTATTTATTATTACTATTATTATTTTTTTTGGTGATCATTTTATTTCTACATACAATACTGGAGCAGGAAAAGGCAAAAACTGAAAGATCGCTGTGTCATATCCGTTTAACTCTCACTGTCTTTACTGGTGATAGCTCACGAGCAGATTTATGGTGTGAGCCATCATCGTGGCATTCCAAACACGTCTATAGGTGCCCCCCCCCCCCAATCACCCCCTCAGCCTATCCATCTTACGACCAAGTGAGTTGGTTGACAAGAACACCCTTCTTTCTGCCGTACCAAACTCTACCCCGGCTCTTTCGGTCTAAGAAACCACGTGGATGTGCTGCTATCTCTCTGGGCGCGATAACAATAACAGCTCGATCCACTGGTTGTCCATCTGCGACGATCTACCTTTGATACACTAAAAGGAATTCATTTGTCATACCACTTTTAAAACCAGTGTTTATATATTGACTGAAGGTAATTTTTTTGCTAAATGTTATTGTTAACGTTGTATCATGCCAGAGACGTCACGATGTAGTGAGGGATGGTTTGGTTCGAAATGCCAGTTCCTGTGCCACTGTAGTATGCCATACTGCGAGACCGACGGAGAATGTTTTGAAAATGACACATGCGCTGATGGTTACTTTGGCCCTGCATGCCAATACTGTAAGTGTGTTTAGTTAAATTTTTCGTTACACATTACATTTGTCCTCAGTTGCCTAGTTTGAGGAAGTGGCTATATTTAGATTCGTCGCAGAATGTAAATTACACACGTCATTACTTTTGTGTTTTTTTTCTCTTTCAGTGAACCTGGTCTACACAGACGGCGCAGACGATAATCCTGAATATCTGACAGATAATAATGAGTCTACATGTAATCCTGATGTAAAGGCAGTTTCAATCTCAGTGATTCTAAAAATTGGAGTTCGATTTGACTGGTTCAGAGTGCACACCAAAAATCAAAGTACATTCCATTTATATCCATATATTCAATGTATAAGTTATACTTAATTTCAGTTTAAATGTGTACATAAAATACTTTAGCATAGTTTGTTTTGCTAATGAAAATGTTCATTACTTAAAATAACATATAACGATATTGTAAGACTAGAAAGTCAACGCTTCTGTGTGAAAACTCTCGAGACTGCTACTTTCCAAAGAAAAGAATCATGTTAACATTCAAGAACGACAGCTAGCTTCTTGTATCCTTTGTGCTTAGACTTTCTGTTTTCTTAATCTTCCCTACCCAGGCTCTAGTCCATTTCGAGTCATCTTGTTTCTCTTAAGCCAGTCCGTGGTTTATCTTCTTGCCTCCATGCTCTTTCACAGCGCAGAAAACAAACGTAAAACTCAACGTAAAGTCACTCATAACATTCATTCATTTAATGTCTGTCACGACACAACACAGAGAATCTTATTTACCGCAGCACACAAGTAACTTACTTCAGTAGTTGCTTATAGCAACATGCAAATCTACCAGCAAATACCCTGCTCTTCGCAAAGAGAAAACACAGCACACTAAGCCATGCAGAACCTGGACTGGCTAATTTATCACACACCGGTCAGTCTAAGGTTCTAACTCGTCAGACCAGTTCACACCGGTCAGTCTAAGGCTCTAACTCGTCAGTTCACACCGGTCAGTCTAAGGTTCTAACTCGTCAGACCAGTTCACACCGGTCAGTCTAAGGCTCTAACTCGTCAGTTCACACCGGTCAGTCTAAGGCTCTAACTCGTCAGTTCACACCGGTCAATCTGGGGCTCTAACTCGTCAGACCAGTTCACACCGGTCAGTCTAAGGCTCTAACTCGTCAGTTCACACCGGTCAATCTGGGGCTCTAACTAGTCAGACCAGTACACCGGTCAGTCTAAGGCTCTAACTCGTCAGTTCACACCGGTCAGTTTAAGGATCTAACTCGTCAGACCAGTTCACACCGGTCAGTCTAAGGCTCTAACTCGTCAGACCAGTTCACACCGGTCAGTCTAAGGATCTAACTTGTCAGTTCACACCCGTCAATCTGGGGCTCTAACTCGTCAGACCAGTTCACATCGGTCAGTCTAAAGCTCTAACTTGTCAGGTCACACTTGTCAATCTGGGGCTCTAACTCGTCAGACCAGTTCACACCGGTCAGTCTAAGGATCTAACTTGTCAGTTCACACCGGTCAGTCTAAGGCTCTAACTTGTCAGTTCACACCGGTCAGTAAAAGGCTCTAACTCGTCAGACCAGTTCACATCGGTCAGTCTAAGGCTCTAACTCGTCAGTTCACACCGGTCAGTCTAAGGCTCTAACTCGTCAGACCAGTTCACACCGGTCAGTCTAAGGCTGTAACTTGTCAGTTCACACCGGTCAGTCTAAGGCTCTAACTCGTCAGACCAGTTCACACCGGTCAGTCTAAGGCTCTAACTCGTCAGACCAGTTCACATAGGTCAGTCTAAGGCTGTAACTTGTCAGTTCACACCGGTCAGTCTAAGGCTGTAACTTGTCAGTTCACACCGGTCAGTCTAAGGCTCTAACTCGTCAGACCAGTTCACACCGGTCAGTCTAAGGATCTAACTCGTCAGTTCACACCGGTCAGTCTAAGGATCTAACTCGTCAGTTCACACCGGTCAGTCTAAGGATCTAACTCGTCAGTTCACACCGGTCAGTCAAAGGCTCTAACTCGTCAGTTCACACCGGTCAGTCTAAGGCTCTAACTCGTCAGACCAGTTCACACCGGTCAGTCAAAGGCTCTAACTTGTCAGTTCACACCGGTCAGTCAAAGGCTCTTACTTGTCAGTTCACACCGGTCAGTCTAAGGCTCTAACTCGTCAGACCAGTTCACATAGGTCAGTCTAAGGCTGTAACTTGTCAGTTCACACCGGTCAGTCTAAGGCTCTAACTCGTCAGACCAGTTCACACCGGTCAGTCAAAGGCTCTAACTCGTCAGTTCACACCGGTCAGTCAAAGGCTCTAACTCGTCAGTTCACACCGGTCAGTCAAAGGCTCTAACTCGTCAGTTCACACCGGTCAGTCTAAGGCTCTAACTCGTCAGACCAGTTCACACCGGTCAGTCTAAGGCTCTAACTCGTCAGTTCACACCGGTCAGTCTAAGGCTCTAACTCGTCTAACAGTTTCGACTATACGATCTTACATGACCAACTGACTATTCACTCCCTTTAAAACAACATAAAAAACAACGTAATACTAACAGACAGCAATAGTTGCCTACACATTTTCATAACTTGAAACAAATGGCCAACCAAAAACATAATCACTTTCTTTACACCTGTATACCCGACCCAACTTCTTGATTCATAAAGAATAAAACACCTCATCATAACCATACATGTCTTTGAGGTCTGAGACTTACTCTCTACACTTTCACACATGCCAAGCAAAGGAAATCTGTATATATATATATATATATATATTACTAAAATCTTTCCGAAAGTTTTTTTCAGTTATATATATATATATATATATATATATATATATATTATATCTTATATCCTTCCAGTGCCGTTAGACGTCACATAGGGCTCGCAAAGTAGTTCGCCAATTTTTCCTGTCTTCGGCGAGTCTTTCAACCTCATCAAAGGATTTTATGCCTGTTAACTTGGCCTCTCTTAATAATGTTCTCTTCAGAGTTTCACGCGGTCTGCCCCTTTTTCTTCGGCCTGTTGTGTTCCACTTGATAGCTTGTTTTGGGATTCTCTGCTCATTTCTTCTCATCAAGTGGCCAACATATGTCCATCTCCTTTTCCTGATCACCCGTGAGACTGGTTGTTGTTCAGTCATCTGTCTTATCTCTGCATTGTTCTTGAATTCATTCCACTTGATGCCGAGTATTTTCCTTAGGCATTTGTTTTCAAAAGAGTCTAATTTCTTTTCTATTTCTTTAGTTGTTTTCCAGCTTTCGTATGCATAAATGAGGGTGGATATTACATTTGAATTGAATAGTCTTAACTTGGTTTTTGTGCTTATAACTTTTGAATTCCATATGTTCTCAAGATTCTTGAAGATTGATGCTGCTTTTGCAATTCTGATCCTAACTTCCTTTCTAGTGTCACTATCCTGGTCTATGTAGCTGCCAAGGTATGCAAATTGATTGACTTCTTCAATATCTGTCCCTTCTATGTGTATTTTTCCATTTTGATTGATGGGAATTTTCATTATTTTTGTTTTGTCCTTGTTAATTTCAAGTCCTATTTTGCTAGCCAGTGAAGATAGGCTATCTGTTTTTTCTTGCATGGAATTCACATTATTACTGATAAGAGTTATGTCATCAGCAAAATCAAGATCTTCTAGTTGGGTCCCATGTACCCAGTCAATACCTGTGTTAATATATATATATATATATATATATATATATATATATATATATATATATATATATATATATATACACTGTTAAAAAACTTTCGGAAAGATGTTAATTGTGTGTATCTAGTTAGAGTTAAACTTGCCATGACTCACGTTAGCTAAAGTTTACATATATGCATGTGTAGGTTAGATAATCTCTTGCTGTAGGGAGTAAATAATAAACCTCACAAACACAGGAGTAATGTTTCAGGCAGAGAGACTTGTGTAGATGATCTCGCAGTGTCATATAAAACATATTATATTTCTTTATGTATTCTGGCTTTAATTTTACCCAATATTTTGTTGTAGCTACTGAAAAAAAAAATGCATCTAGGTATTGTAAGGCCCTTTTTCTTTTCATTTTCCTAGTTTCCATTTTTCTGGAGTTCCATTTTTTGTTGTTGTGGCCACATAATGGTTGGTTATTAGAACCACATTCTGCACTGCTTCCTGTATGGTGTTCTGCCGACTGAATCCAGTTTTCCTGTTTCTCCTATTGGAGCAATAAAAGAAGAAAGTGAAAATACAACTGTATTTTGATATTCGGGTGACACTGATTTAGTCGGCAGAACAGCACAGAACATTTCAGATGTGCTCCTACTTAAATGTTTTATGTCAAGGTTAAAGTATTTTCAAGACCAGGCCTTTTCTTCTCTCTTCTTTTTTTTTTGCACTAAAAGGGACATATTCAAAACTGCTTGTCTTCCAGTCATAATATCATCATCATCATCATCATTACCATCATCATCAGTCCTCTGTAATCCTAGTGGAGCATAAGGCATCAAAACCAATCCTGTCTTGAGCAAGTGAGGATACCTGAGACCATGTCTCCTTTAGCTCTTCATCTACTCCTCATCTCCAGTGTTCTCCCAATGACCTGCCCTTCTTTCTTTTCCCTTGAGGCGTCCAAGTCAAGGCGGTACATTGGTGTCCTGTTCTTTCTATTCCTAATATGTGACCCAGCCATTTCCATCTTCGTCTTTTGACTTCTTTAGTGAAGTTCTCAATGCCCGTTCATTTGTTTATTTATTTCAAAATTTCCTGAGACATCTTCCTTCAAATCCTCTCAGTCTGTTCTCGGTTCTCTGATTGGTTCTTCATGCTTCAGCTGCGTACAAAAAATTGTAGAGTACATTGGATTTATAGATTCTGAGCTTCAGTTTCGTTTGGAGAATAGGTGATCTCCGTATGTTTGCTAATTTGTTAAAGGCCTGAAATCACTGTCCAATCCTTGTGGATATTGCTTCCTCAATATTGTTGTCTACTGAAATGAAGTTTCTAAGGGTACTTAAAGTGTTGTACTTTCTTTCAACTTCTCTTGCCTCAACCAACGGAGATTTGTTTCTTTTTTCATTGATTCTCATGATCCTAGACTTGTCTGGATGTATATTGATATCTATTAATCTGGTTATTTCGTAAATCCGTGTTGTCTCCTACAGTATGTCTGTTCGGGTATGTGAGAGTAGAGCAATATCATCTGCAAAGTTGAAATGTTCTTTGTGGTTCATGGGCCCTCAAGTTAATCCTCTAGGTCTGTCTTTGGTGGCAGTCTTCACTATCCAGCCCATAAAGATTAGGAGGATAAGTGGGGGGAGTACACATTTTTATCTTATCCGCGTTTTCATGTGGAATCTCGTAGTTTGTTATCTGTCATTCTTCAAGCAGCTATGGTTGTTAGCATATGCATCTTTCATAATAGTTATGATATTTTTTCAGGAAGCCCATAGGCCAGCAATATCTTCCACAAGGAATGATCATGGGTACTATCGAAGCCAGTATCGAAGTCCACAAAGTTTATGTACAATGGGGAGCTCCGTTCAAGTGGCTGTTCAGTAATTGTTCTCATGAGGAATACTTGGTTTGTACATGATCTCACCTTCCTGAACCCTGCCCGTCCTCTCTAAGTATGTTGTCCACACTGTCCTTGATTCTTTGTTAAAGTACGCTACAGAATATTTTGCAAGGCACAGAGAGAAGATTGATTCCTCTCCAGTTCTCAGAATTTATGAGATCACCTTTCTTGGGGATTTTAACAGTGATACCTCTTTTCCATGATTCCGATACTTTCTCTTCTTCCTAAACTTTGTTGAGAAGGTCTTCCAGGATCCTAGCACTAAGTCTAGTAGCTGCCTTTATCATGTCTGCTGTGATTCTGTCTTCGCATGGAGCCTTGTTGCTTTTACTTTGTTGGATGACTATCTCAGTTTTCTGACGTCTGATTCTACCTTTCTTGATCTCGAGTTGCAGGCCTAGTGTTGGCATGTCAGCTTCTAGTTCTCGGTCTGATAGACTGAGTGTTTCTCGGAAGTGTTCTTCCCGAATATTAAGTTGTTCTTGTTCTTTAGAAAGAGGGGCCCATGCTTGGTTCAGAACTTAGTTCTGCTGGTAGAGCCTCTGTTCAGAGTCTTGGTAATCTGGCACACTGTTCTAGAGTCTCCTTTGTTTGCTGCTTCGTGGTCTTCTTCCGCTATGTCTGTATACTGTCTCTTGTCTATTCTCATCCTCTCTTAATCTATCGTGAGTATTCTCTTCTTAGGTTCTCTTCGTCTTCCTTTCTGGCTGTTAGAATTGTGCGTTTAATGGGCTTCCTCTCTTCTATCAACTTCTGTGAATCCAGTCTTTGCGTTGTCTTTCTCACCTTCCGTGGATACTCTGGTTGTCCTCGTTAGACATTTCTTAGAGTTTAGATATTGTCCTTCTACTATTTCATTTGCTGCGTTGGCTAATGCTTGGAATCTGTGTGTGAGTTGTAGGGTAAACTGTGTTGTAATTGTTGGATCCCTTACCTTTAGGGAACGAGAGATGAAAGCTGGTATTTCTGTTTCTCTCCTTCATTCATTCATTCGCATGTCCCTTGCGGAACTTTGCCTCTTTAACAGCACTCCTGTAGGCCTTTCGGTTGTGAACAAGATGACCTGCTGCTGATGCATCCATTTCCAGATCATCAACAGTGTCTTGCAGCCATCTTCGTCTTGGTTTTCCTTCTTTCTTTTTCCCATTATGTACCCTTCCAAGACGGTCTTCTCTAGATTATCATGACGTTTAACGTGTCCAAAATATTTAAGTTTTCTCTCTTTAATCCTCTTTACTAGCCAGCCTTCTTCAATATTAAGTTCTTGTAGTACGGATATATTTGTTCTTTTTTGTGTCCACGATATTTTTGAAGAACTCTTCTGTAGCATTTACATTCAAAGGGATTTATGCGTTTCTCAGCTGTTTTGTTAAGTGTCCAGGTCTCATAGGCATATATTGGGATAGGAGAGATGCATGCCTTTAAAATCTTATTTTTGTAGTTCTGTCTGCTCCTCCCCACAGCTTCCTTAGTTGATTTACTTTCTGAAGAGCGATATATGTCCTCCTTTTAATTTCCCTCATTGTATCTCCACTACTAGTTAGTACTGATCCACTATATTCAAAACTCTTCACTTCTTCCAGTTTTTCCTCATTGATACATATTTCAGCTGCATTGTTTGTTTTGTCAGTTGTCTCTCCTTACTTTGTTAAATTTCAGTCCTAACTGGTGACCGCTTCCAACGTCAGCTCCTCTCATTGCTTCACACCACAGTGACCCTCTCCTGTTTCTTCTTAGTGTTATATGATCTATGTGGTTGCTGGTTTTAACTTCTAGTGAATTCAAAGTAGTGCTGTGAATTCTCGTGTGTTGAAAGACCGTATCTCCTATAATTAATCCGTTTCCTCTGCACAGGTCTGTCATTCTTCTCCATTATTGTTCTCCGTAGTTGTTCATTCCTACATTATCAGTGAAATCTCCCATTACAAGGAGACTATCATGCGCTGGGGTCTATGTATCTGATCTTGGAAGCAATTGTAAAATTCTTCTTCTTGTTCTTCTTCTGCCTGTTATGCGGGTGCATAGCATTGCAAGATGGTTCTCTTAGCAAACAGTCAATAGAATCCAGCTCGTGTTATTCGTGATTTGACAGGTTCCCATTCTAGTAGACTCTTTCCTACCATTTTGTTCATCATTATAGCTACGTCTTCATAATGTTGATCATCTTTTCTGCCTCAGTAGCACGTGTTTTTTGTAATCTTACGTGATACAGTCCACCTGATCTCGCTTAATTCTAGTATGTTTAGTATGTCTCTTTGCACCTCTTTAACTGCTTGTGCTGCTTTCTTGGTCTCGATCATCGGGCGCATGTGTCGAGCTCCTATTAATTGTTCCTGGGGGGGGGGGGGGAGGTAGAAAAATTGGGACCAGAGATTCGGGGATTTCATCCAACATTGGTAGTATCAAGTCTCTAGATGATCCGCCAAGTTTTGACATGTAGACTGTCTTCTCACTGCACCACCAAGCCTTGGCATGTAGACTGTCTTCTCACTGCACCACCAAGCCTTGGCATGTAGATTGTCTTCTCACTGCACCACCAAGCCTTGGCATGTAGACTGTCTTCTCACTGCACCACCAAGCCTTGACATGTAGACTGTCTTCTCACTGCACCACCAAGCCTTGACATGTAGACTGTCTTCTCACTGCACCACCAAGCCTTGACATGTAGACTGTCTTCTCACTGCACCACCAAGCCTTGACATGTAGACTGTCTTCTCACTGCACCACCAAGCCTTGACATGTAGACAGTCTACCACCAAGCCTTGACATGTAGACTGTCTTCTCACTGCACCACCAAGCCTTGACATGTAGACAGTCTACCACCAAGCCTTGACATGTAGACTGTCTTCTCACTGCACCACCAAGCCTTGACATGTAGACTGTCTTCTCACTGCACCACCAAGCCTTGACATGTAGACAGTCTACCACCAAGCCTTGACATGGAGACTCTTATTGTTGCTCCACCAAACATTGACATAAAGAATTTCTCCTCGCTGCTCTACCAACCCAGGACATGGAGAATCTCCTCACTCCTCCACCAAGCCAGGACATGGAGACTCTCCTCACTCCTCCACCAAGCCAGGACATGGAAACTCTCCTCACTCCTCCACCAAGCCAGGACATGGAGACTCTCCTCACTCCTCCACAAAGAAAGGACATGGAAACTCTCCTCACTCCTCCACCAAGCCAGGACATGGAGACTCTCCTCACTCCTCCACCAAGCCAGGACATGGAGACTCTCTTCACTCCTCCACCAAGCCAGGACATGGAGACTCTTATTGTTGCTCTACCAAGCATTGACATAAAGAATTTCTCCTCGCTGCTCTACCAAGCCAGGACATAGAGACTCTCCTCGCTGCTCCACCATGCCAGGACATGGAGACTCTCCTCGCTGCTCTACCAAGCCAGGACATGGAGATTTTCCTCCCTGCTCTACCAAGCCAGGACATGGAGACTCTCCTCGCTGCTCTACCAAGCCAGGACATGGAGACTCTCCTCGTTGCTCTTTCATGCCAGGA
The DNA here is from genome assembly GCA_009760885.1 of Achatina immaculata. Taxonomy (NCBI): domain Eukaryota; kingdom Metazoa; phylum Mollusca; class Gastropoda; order Stylommatophora; family Achatinidae; genus Lissachatina; species Lissachatina immaculata. The sequence continues at coordinate 7,732,284 of CM019714.1, read as the reverse complement.
CATGGAGACTCTCCTCGCTGCTCTACCAAGCCAGGACATGGAGATTTTCCTCCCTGCTCTACCAAGCCAGGACATGGAGACTCTCCTCGTTGCTCTTTCATACCAGGACATGGAGACTCTCCTCGCTGCTCTATCATGCCAGGACATGGGTATTCCCCTCGCTGCTCCACCATGCCAGGACATAGAGACTTTTTCCATGCTTGCTCCATCAAGGCTTGTATGACAACTCTCCCTCCGCGGCTCCACCAAGTCCAAACATGGAGACTTGACATGCAGGCTTTCTTCTCTCTGCTCCACCACGCAAGGACATAAAGACTGTCTCTTCACTGCTCCATCATGGCTTGACATGGAACATACTCCTAACTGCTCCACCACAGCTTGACATGTAGACTTTCTCCTCACTCTCCACCCTAGCTTGACATGTAGACTTTCTCTTCACTCTCCACTCTAGCTTGACATGGAGACTTTCTCCTCACTCTCCACCCTAGCTTGACATGTAGACTTTCTCCTCACTCTCCACCATAGCTTGACATGGAGACTTTCTCTTCACTCTCCACCATAGCATGACATGGAGACTTTCTCCTCACTCAGCATAGCTTGACATGTAGACTCTCTCCTCGCTCTCCACCCTAGCTTGACATGGAGACTCTCTCCTTACTCTCCGCCTTAGCTTGACATGGAGACTCTCTCCTTACTCTCCGCCTTAGCTTGACATGGAGACTCTCTCCTTACTCTCCGCCTTAGCTTGACATGGAGACTCTCTCCTTACTCTCCGCCTTAGCTTGACATGGAGACTCTCTCCTCACTCTCCGCCTTAGCTTGACATGGAGACTCTCTCCTTACTCTCCGCCTTAGCTTGACATGGAGACTCTCTCCTTACTCTCCGCCTTAGCTTGACATGGAGACTCTCTCCTTACTCTCCGCCTTAGCTTGACATGGAGACTCTCTCCTTACTCTCCGCCTTAGCTTGACATGGAGAATTTATCCTCGTTGCTCCATGAAGCCAGGACATGGAGACTCACTTGTACATGTTTCTTTAGCACACCGACGATTTCTTGAACCTTATAAGATTGCTGGCACTGTGCTGAATAGTCCCCCTATTATGATTATACTTGGTAGAGTATCTATTCTTTACTTGTCAGACACGTGCCTGGGTCCCAGGTAACACGCGGGGACTATCATATTATGGTCAGGTGTATCACCTTTGCTTGCATGTCAAATTTCTGTATTACCTTCCACACACTGTTCCTGTCTATATATCTATTGTTTTTTTTCCTTAAATCATTACAAATGAATAATAATTATTTCTTATATTTTATCTTTTCCATGCTTTATGTCACAACTAGGAAAACATATTGCAGAGTTATTATCACTACATATTGGACACATGTTTCTTATGTATATCCATTTGTGACCTATATTTTTCTCATGTCTCTGTTTTTGAGTTGTCATGTTTCTTCTTCTTTGTTCTTTCAAAATTTATTTATGTACACTGTACGCCTGTCCTGCTGCTAACTGTGCTGATTTCTGTACACTGTACGCCTGCCTTGCTGCTCACTGTGTTGATATCTGTACACTGTACGCCTGCCTTGCTGCTAACTGTGTTGATTACTGTACACTGTACGCCTGCCTTGCTGCTCACTGTGCTGGTTTCTGCACACTGTACGCCTGCCTTGCTGCTAACTGTGTTGATTTCTGTACACTGTACGCCTGCCTTGCTGCTCACTGTGTTGATTTCTGTACACTGTACGCCTGCTTTGCTGCTCACTGTGTTGATTTCTGTACACTGTACGCCTGCTTTGCTGCTCACTGTGTTGATTTCTGCACACTGTACCCCTGCCTTGCTTCTCACTGTGTTGATTTCTGTACACTGTACGCCTGCCTTGCTGCTCACTGTGTTGATTTCTGCACACTGTACCCCTGCCTTGCTGCTCACTGTGTTGATTTCTGTACACTGTACGCCTGCCTTGCTGCTCACTGTGTTGATTTCTGCACATTGTACCCCTGCCTTGCTGCTCACTGTGTTGATTTCTGTACACTGTACGCCTGCCTTGCTGCTCACTGTGCTGGTTTCTGTACACTGTACGCCTTGCCCTACTGCTAACTGTGCTAGTTTCTGTACACTGTACGCCTTGCTACTCACTGTGCTGGTTTCTGTGTTTTACTGTAGGAAGACTCCTTCTCGTATTTTTAGTTTTACTTCAGGTAAACAATTGTCGGTGTGCAATGACTTGCTCTGTAACTTCCTGCATGTCAAATACTTACTGCTTACCTGCTGGTAACTAAGATATGTTCTCTTTGTATGTCAACATTTCACTTACAAGTATTTTAGTGATATCACATATGACAGCCCTCACCTTAGATCTCAGACAAATCTTGTATCAGTTTATAACCGAAATGTAGAATGGAATCGATGTTCTAGGACAACAGTGCGTTTCTAGTCTCTAATAGATTCGATTTCGACTCGACGGCTTTAGCTAAGCATGGAATTAATAAAAAAAAAAGTATCGCATCCATGATGCACATCATGTGTGCGGCATGACAATACGTATTTGAATATATGGTCTTGTTGATTATAGCTCATGTGATCTAGTTATTATATAATAATCTGTTTATTTTAGACAGAATAATGATAAAAATGACACAAATGTGCGCACAGAACGTAATACAAGGTAGTTCGCTAGAAACGTAAGGATTTGTATGAGCAGTCTCAGGCATGATATTGCTACATTTGTACTAGCACAGCTTTCTTGTATAGAGAGAAAGATAGCAGTCTGATGCTTAGCATGGCTGTTTAGTTTGGATCTGTGAAATGACTTTCAAAATGTAAGACTGCTTGCTGTGTGTTTTTGTTCTTACGAAAATGAAGGAACCGACAAGAAAGAAGCTCAGAAACTAAATTCAAGTTTCCTAAATGCTGATTCAGTCTCAAAAGTTAATAATGTGTTCATGAAAGGTTTAGCTGACGTTAACATAACACAGTTGGTAAATTCAGTCAGTCAGTCACTTGCGTGTCCCTTGTGGAACTTTCCCTCCGTAACTGGTCTCCTGTAGAGATCTGGATTTAAGCAAGATGCCCTGCTGCTGATGCGTCCATTTGCAGATTATCAGAGATGTCTTACAGCCATCTTCGCCTTGGTCTTCCTCTCTTTCTTTTTCCCATTATGTGCCATTCCAAGACGGTTTTAATATGTCCACAATAATTACGTGTTCTCTGTTTAATCCTCTTTACTAAATATAAATACATAAATAAATGAAGGATAAAGTGTATACTGGTTCACTTTTATTTGTTCTTTTTTTTTTCCTTCTCGTTGACAAATGTCAGCCCCTAGTTCATGCTGTTCTACATCGCTGCTGTTCTGATCATCTCAACCAGCACTGACTCTGCGTTTTCACACGTAGACTTGACACTTGACTTGAAGCTGACTGCAGGGACTTGACACTTGACTTGAAGCTGCCTGCAGGGACTTGACACTTGACTTGAAGCTGCCTGTAGGGACTTGACACTTGACTTGAAGCTGCCTGCAGGGACTTGACACTTGACTTGAAGCTGCCTGCAGGGACTTGACACGTGACTTGAAGCTGCCTGCAAGGACTTGACACTTGACTTGAAGCTGCCTGCAGGGACTTGACACTTGACTTGAAGCTGCCTGCAGGGACTTGACACTTGACTTGAAGCTGCCTGCAAGGACTTGACACTTGACTTGAAGCTGCCTGCAAGGACTTGACACTTGACTTGAAGCTGCCTGCAAGGACTTGACACTTGACTTGAAGCTGCCTGCAAAGACTTGACACTTGACTTGAAGCTGCCTGCAAAGACTTGACACTTGACTTGAACTGCCTGCAAAGACTTGACACTTGACTTGAAGCTGCCTGCAAAGACTTGACACTTGACTTGAAGCTGCCTGCAAAGACTTGACAATTGAAGGAAGAGCCTTTAGACTGTATTTGAAGCTTGTCATGATGGTCTTAAAAGCATGTTTACTTTAGGGTCCACAAAATAAATGAAATAGATTGGTATGTGTTTAAATACAGTTGACTGAGTGTTCTGACAGAATGCTGCTCTACCCCTTGTTTCTAAGTTTTCGGCCTTAAGTGAGCCCAGTCAAAACCTCAGTTTTAATATACAACGAACTTATGAAAAGATTTTATGAAGATCAGTTTCATTTCTCTGAAATGTAATTGTCTGTATCTATTTATAGTTGAATTCATAGACTATGCTGTAATTCTAAACGAGAACGAAGCATGTATAAGAAAAAATACTATCTACCTTGAAAAGATTATTGATACAGTCTGTCACACATCTTTCCTGGTTTCCAACCTCACGATAAACGGACCATTAGCGCCAGAAGTCTGTTCTCTCTACATCAGTGGCGGTAAGCACTGCGTGATCCTGTCTGTTAACTCATCCATCCATTCATGTCATGAATATATTACTTAAGGTCCATACATACATACGACGTTGAAAAAGTGATGGGGAAAGAAGGAACTGACATGGTTAATCAGAACAGAGAAAGATTAATTGAAATATGTCTAACAGAGGGCATGGTCATTGGAGGCACAATATTTCCACACAAAGAGATACATAAAACAACGTGGATATCTCCAGATGATAGAACTAGAAACCAGATAGATCATTTTTTTATTAGAAAGCAATACAGAACATCTCTCATAGATATAAGGGCTTATAGGGGTGCAGATGTCAAGAGTGATCACAACCTGTGCATAGGGAAAATAAAACTAAAATTGAAAAGCCAACACAAGAAATCAGTACACAGAAAGATAAACAGCCACAGCCTACAGTAAGAAAATATTAACATTAATTTCAAACAGGAACTTGCCAATCATTCCAAAACACCCAATGAAGTTGAGGAGATAGGATTAGATGAATGATGGAATTCTTACAACAAAGCCATAATCACAGCAACAAAAGCAAGCGCTGGACTGAAAAAACCAAAAGCATGGATATCAGATAAAACATGGAAGTACATACATGAAAGAGGGGCAGTCAAATTAGACATATTGCATGCAAAAATAGTTCTTGGAAAAGATAGGGCAAAAGCAACATACAAAGAAATAGACAAGAAAGTAAAAAAGTTCAGCTAGAAGGGATAAAAGAGAATACATAGACATTATGGCGAAAGAGGCAGAAAAAGCAGTAAAAACAGGAGACATCAAAACTTTATATAACATACAAAAGAGGCTAACAGGTACTATTACATCTAAAGAAAGACCAATCCTTAGCAAAACTGGAACACTATTAACATCAAATAAAGACCAAAAGCAAAGAGGGGCTGAACACTTTCAAGAAATACTTAATCGACCACACCCAAAAGAATTGTTAAACCTTGAAACTGACTTACCAGCCCCACAACTAAATGTCAACCTAGATGAAATTAAATTGCATGAAATTGAAACAGCAGTAAATTTAATGGCTAACAACAAAGCTGCAGGTGAAGATGAAATAACAGCCCAAATGCTAAAAGCTATCAATAGTGACAACATGAGACAACTATAGAGAATGTTTAACAATATTTGAAAAGAAGAAAAGGTCCTTTCTAATTGGAAAAAATGAATCATTGTTAAAATACCAAAAAAAGGCAACCTTAGTGACTGTAACAACTGAAGAGGAGTAACCTTAATATCTGTTGTGTCAAAAGTATTTTGCAAGGTCATTTTGAATAGACTTAAAGATATAGTGGATACTGCAATGAGAGAGAAACAAGCAGGATTTTGAAAAGGGAGAAGCTGTCTCGACCAGATCTTTACTCTCAGAATAATACTTGAAGAACATATTGAAAGCAGAAACCATTAATATTGAACTTCATAGATTTTAAAAAGGCATTTGATAGCATACACAGAGATTCATTATGGAGAATTTTAAGTCTATATGGAATACCATCTAAAATTATCAACATCATTAAGCACTTATACAATGGATATGTTTGTGCAGTCAAGACAGAAGAAGGGATGAGTGAATGGTTCCAGATTGAAACAGGTGTGAAACAAGGATGTATACTGTCTCCTTTACTTTTTGGGATTAAAATAGACTTCATAATGAAAAAATACTGCACAGGTAACACAGGTATTGACTGGGTACATGGGACCCAACTAGAAGATCTTGATTTTGCTGATGATATAACTCTTATCAGTAACAATGTGAATTCCATGCACGGAAAAACAGATAGCCTGTCTTCACTGGCTAGCAAAATAGGAAAACAGATAGCCTATCTTCACTGGCTAGCAAAATAGGACTTGAAATTAACAAAGACAAAACAAAAATAATGAAAATTCCCCATAATCAAAATGGAAAAATAAATATAGAAGGGACAGATATTGAAGAAGTCAACCAATTTGCATACCTTGACAGCTACATAGACCAGGATGGTGACAATAGAAAGGAAGTTAGGATCAGAATTTCAAAAGCAGCATCAATCTTCATGAATCTTGAGAACATATGGAATTCAAACGTTATAAGCACAAAAACCAAGTTAAGACTATTCAATTCAAATGTAATATCCGCCCTCATTTATGCATGCGAAAGCTGGAAAACAACTAAAGAAATAGAAAAGAAATTAGACTCTTTTGAAAACAAATGCCTAAGGAAAATACTCGGCATCAAGTGGAACGAATTCAAGAACAACGCAGAGATAAGACAGATGACTGAACAATAACCAATCTCATGGGTGATCAGGAAAAGGAGATTGACATATGTTGGTCACGTGATGAGAAGAAATGATCAGAGAATCCCAAAACAAGCTATCAAGTGGAACACAACAGGCCAAAGAAAAAGAGGCAGACCGCGTGAAACTCTGAAGAGGGCATTGTTAAGAGAGGCCAAATTAACAGGCATAAAATCCCTTGATGAGGTTGAAAGACTCGCCGAAGACAGGAAAAATTGGCGAACTACTTTTGGAGCCCTATGTGACGTTTAACGGCACGGGAAGGATATAAGATAATATAAGATACATACATATGTCCTATTCTTTAGTCTTTGTAAAGAAATTCAGTCAATTTCTCTCCCTCTCTCTCTCTCTCTCTTTCTCCGTCTTTCACTGTCTTCTCTCTCTTTCTTTCTTTTTCTCCCTCTCTCTATCTCTCACCCTCCCCTACAATTTAAAATCCATTAGTAATACTTCATCCTTTAACTCACACCTTTGTCATGATTTACTTCCTTGTAACTATATGTGTCCATAGATTAACCAGCACTCTCTCAACCCATGACTCGTCAGCCATCAAGTACTAAAATGACATAGCTAGAAAATTAAATTGTTAGATATTGTTAGAAATCATTTTATTGTTTGTTAAAAACATATGTTAGAAGATATATACTGAAAAAATATTTTTGTTTATGTATATGTCTGTGTGCATCTGGGCGTGTATGCGTGTAGGAGTGCTATTTTATTAGGTTAATTACTTCTCTTTTACTTTGAATGTAATAGTTTAATCTTACGCTCTTTTGATATGTTTTTGGCTAATGTAATTTGTATACTTGTATTAAATCGAGTGTAAGAGAAGAATGAAAGATGGAGTGATGAAGGACAGAATGTAAGACGGGCCAGCTTGCCTAACTTTTTACCCTTAAAAATTAAGATCATTCATTCATTCATTCACTCATTCATTCTTCTTCTTCGTCTTTTTTTATTTTAGACTGGTCTTACAGACACCGAATTCAGTTAATTGTTTATTCTGAATAGTACCGAAAATATGTTTGGTAAACGGTCATTTAATATATGTATGTAGTTACTTTATGTGCTGAGTGCATGGATAAGAGCGAAACGTAAATGTTGTATTTTATTTTATGTCCCTAAGCTTTCCAACTGTAGTTATATGTTGGTTATATGAGCAGCATATTTGTAGAATGTCTGGATTAGAGTGAAAGTTCTATACTGTTCATACAAGCAATATTTTGTTGTTGCTGGCAGCAGTTTTGTCAGTGCGCCAGTAAGTCTTGCACTGAAGAGTTCAGGTTACTGACTTCTGAAAATCTGTCAGGAAAGTCTGTCAGTGTCTGAAGGCAGACAATATCAGAGAATCCAATAAGTGAAAACATAAGATTGTTAAAATAAAATACACTTCATCTCTAGTTCAATTAATCTGGACAACATGTGATGATCCACTAACTGTCAGTATAACTCTACTAGCACATGTCCCACTAAGAGTCAGTACACCTCTCCTAACGCGTGACCCACAGAAATCCAACTGCTCACCACTGTAGAAGGCACATAATAGGCTCACTGTCAGTTTCTCATAGAACATAATTAAAGGCAATAAATTCAGTGGAAAAGACTTCATGAAATCAAAATAGCACGAATATTCTTCACTTAAAAAGAAACAAGTAATTAAAGAAAAAGTAAAACTACAAGGATACACAGAACTATACAATTTGGAAATATATTAAAAAGACGCATGTTGAAAAAAAAAGTAAAACACAACCATCCATTTAAATTTCAAAGGATTCTCTAGCAAAATTATGAGCAGTTATATATAACATAATTAGTTTCTGAATGTTGTTTGCAAAAGATACACTGACTATACATAAAAGAGAAGATACCGGCTCTATAAAATAATGAGCTGGAAACTACAGAGAACTGGCCGACATATTTTCATGAATTAGTTATGCATTCCCACCAGCTAAACTGACGAATGATGACAAATGTCTCTTTTGTAACCCAGGTCGCAATGTGGCACTGAAGCAGAACGCTACACAGTCATCCACATTCAACAACTACACGGACATAGCTGGGGCATCCAACGCTGTCGACGGTGAAGTGAGTGGTACTCTTGAAAGTAAATCGTGCTCATCTACGAGTTGGAACGGTAGTGAAGAGTTTTATGAGTGGCATCTGACATTTTCTCACCCGCAGATCCTGCACAGAGTGAAGTTATATAATTCAAAGTGTAAGATATTTTAGACTTTTCATCTCACCATATGTCTCACTACCACAGACACCATCACAGCATACGTAACTAGATACTGCATTAGGAAGGTTCTCCACTATTTCAAGTTTCCACATTCTCATATAATTTAGTTCCTTTACATTACACCACCGTAATTTATTTTTCTCTCTGGTCAGTATTGAATTTGTTTGTTTAGGTAAAGTACAGGAATAAAAAAAAACACATCTTAAATAATATCATTTCACAAACTCCCAGACAGTACTGGGCAATATTTGAATCAAAGGTGATACAACGAAGTGTCTATATGGTATACCATGAATTTGTTTTAGTCATTCTTCAGAAGGACTGAAATAGCTTCCAATAAACATTGCTACTCTGTTATGGGAACAATCATTCTATTTTTTTTTTAACTGGAAAACATTAACTGCAATAGAAAAATAGAGAATCTTCATTCATGCAGTTAGCTAGGATCACTACCCGTCCACTGCTAACAAGACGTTCAATATGCTGATCTCATTTCTCGGCAGTAAGCTATGTGTAGCTGAGAGTAAATCAACCACATCATTTCTCAGCTCGTCAGAGAAGTACCCCTTCCTCTCTTTGTGAAACTTTTACGGCCTTTGAACGTCTGATGCTCTCAGAGAGGCAGGCCCACTGGGTCATGACAAAGGTTGTTGGTTTATGACCGATATATGAGATTTAAGATTCTTAATATTTCACTCAGCCTATAAGGGCTAATGGCACTACCAGTGCGTTCTTTCACAAAATGCTTCCTGTGGTATCAATGAGTTTGTCTCTGTGAACATAGTTTTATTAGTCAGGAAAGAGAATAGTAAGTTTCTGGGTAATTAGGGAAGATAATAAACCAATAAAATACAAACAAGTGTATGACATATTTAATGCAGAAATTTTATGATCGCGTGATTTCAAAAGAGAAGATACTAACTATACATAAAAGAGAAGATACTGGATAGCCATTCGTTCATTCATTCATTTACATGTCCAATGTGGAACTTTGCCTCCCTAACAGCACTCCTGTAGGTATCTCGGTTGTGAGCAAGATGGCCTGCTGCTGATGCATCCATTTGCAGAGCATCAACGATGTCTTGCAGCCATCTTCGCTTTGGTCTTCCTCTCTTTCTTTTCCCATTATGTACCCTTCTAAGACAGTTTTCTCTAGATTATCATGACGTTTAATGTGATCAAAATATTTAAGTTTTCTGTGTTTAATCCTCTTTACTAGCCAGGCTTCTTCAATATTAAGCTCTTGTAGTATAGGTACATAGCCTTCCTATGAAAATATCATCCAAATGTTAAACCTTGGCTCACAAACCCCACAAAAAATTTAAATCTCCTTGTTAAACTTATATTTTTCTTATGTATTTATATATGTATATCACACATATACTTTAACTGCCATAAAAAATGCACCGTTTGATCGCACTACCGCGAAGAGTTTATGTACGTTTATGTACGTCTATATACGTTTATGTACGTTTATGTACGTGAGTGATTTCAAGCTCCGAATACGTGCAAATGTGACAGGTGATATTTTCCCTTTCTAGCAACCAGTCCAAAATCAAATTTTTTCTTCATTAACAGCCTTAATAAAAAGTGATGACTTTGACATGTGACAGGCATATTAGACCAGTTTAGGCTAATAAAAGACCAACATATGTTTCCACTGAGTGGAAGTTGACGTTTTTTGTCATGCCCCGATTGCTTTCATAAAAGCAATGACAAGCTGCTCATCAGCGGAATGACGACCAGGCAATTTCCTTGTGACAATTAGACTACGCTGAGGCTGAAGATTGCAGGCGACAGGTGTCAAGAATGACCATTCCTGGCTAGGTCAACCTCTTGTAACACCACAAGCCTAAGATTGCCTAGTGCTGTTGATACATCTGCGCAACAGTTTCTAACCAGCAATACGGACAGTGCCACATACACCTGGCACTCTGTGACAGCACATACACCTGGCACTCTGTGACAGCACATACACCTGGCACTCTGTGACAGCACATACACCTGGCATTCTGTGACAGCACATATACCTGGCACTCTGTGATAGCACATACATCTGGCATTCTGTGACAGCACATACAACAGACACTCTGTGAAAACACATACAACAGACACTCTGAGACAGCACATACACTGGACACTCTGTGACAGCACATACACCTGGCATTCTATGACAGCACATACAACAGACACTCTGTGACAGCATACACACTGGACACTCTGTGACAGCACATACAACAGACACACTGTGGCAGCACATAGACCTGGCACTCTGTGACAGCACATACAACATACACATTGTAACAGCACATACACCTGCAAATCTTTGACAGCAGATATAACAGACACTCTGTGACAGCACATACAACAAACACTCTGTGACATCACATACAACAGACAATCTGTGACAGCACATACACCATGCACTCTGTAACAGCACATACACCTGGCGCTCTATGACAGCACATACACCTGGCACTCTGTGATAGTACATGTACCTGGCACTCTGTGACAGCACATACACTTGGCACTCTGTGACAGCACATACACCTGGCACTCTGTGACAGCACATATACCTGGCACTCTGTGACAGCACATACACCTTGCACTCTGTGACAGCACATATACATGGCACTCTGTGACAGCACATACACCTTGCACTCTGGGACAGTACATACACCTGGTACTCTGTGACAGCACATACACCTGGTACTCTGTGACAGCACATACACGTGGCACTCTGTAACAGCACATACACCTGGTACTCTGTGACAGCACATACACCTGGTACTCTGTGACAGCACATACACCTGACACTCTGTGATAACACATACACCTGGTACTCTATGACAGCACATACACCTGGTACTCTGTGACAGCATATACACCTTGCACTCTGTGACAGCACAAGACGCCGATGCCAAGTCTGGAACAAAGCGTCAGTGGATCACAGTCGATATTACCCATGGCTGCTAATCCAGGGTCACAGTCGATATTACCCATGGCTGCTAGTCCAGGCTCAGAGTCGATATTACGCATGGCTGCTAGTCCAGGGTCACAGTCGATATTACCCATGGCTACTACTCCAGGGTCGGGTGTCTGAGTGGTGAAGTGGTTAGTGTTCTGGTCTCTCATGGCGAAGGTCGGGGGTTCGAATCCGGCCGGCGGCACCCCAGTCACCCAGCTGTAGAAATGGGTACCCGACTTCCTCTGGAGTTGGGGAAGGAAAAGGCGGCCAGGCGTGATACTGACCACATCACCCTCTAGTGTGCTGACAGGTCAAGGAAAATATGGGCACTAACACCATATCCCTATGTGCCTCTAAGGCATGACAGGATTACCTTTACCTTTACTACTACTCCAGGGTCACAGTCGATATTACCCATGGCTGCTAGTCCAGGATCACAGTCGATATTACCCATAGCTGCTAGTCAATGACTGTGAGTGTGAATTTTATTTTCACACCGAGTGTAGACAATTACTTATAAGCCCATTCTGAATTGTCTCACATTTAAGAATACATCAATTTTATGTCAGTGCGTGGAAGAAATGTACAATCTGTGGTTTTTATATATTTTAAATCTAGTAAAACCCATTATGGTTGAAAGAAAGTGGTAATTTTTTAAATTTCAGATAGCATATGTTCCTCATTTTGTTAAAAAAATGCTGCATGTGCTATTGCTATCCTTGTTGTGACTACTTCAGTGCACCTGCCGTCCGATGTTAGACCATACCTAAAGATTTGTATCTGTTGATCTGTCTTAGTAACTTCCCATGCACTATCATTCTGCATTCTGTTGCTTTCTTTCTTTTTCTTTGAGCACCTTTACTTCTAGTTTATTATAATTCTAGCCCCAATTTTGTAGTTTCTTATATGACATTTTTCATATATATATATATATATATATATATATATATATATATATATTTGTGAGTAATACAGACCAATAAAGAAATTTACAGAGTCATTAGTCATTGTAATAAAACTGAAAAGCAAACTTTATTAATGACAAGGGAAAACTTTAAACAGAAGACCAAATATTTTATCACTTGAAAGGCGGTTCATAAAATCTCTCTAGGCCCACCATTAAATCAGAAGCAAGACGTCATCCTGTAGAAGTGAAAAGAAGATCTTGATAAAACAAAGAAATTCAGAAAAAATTAGTATAATAGTAACGAGTGTGGTTCTTGTTATTGGAATATTAATATGGCAGAGTGAGATTTAACTATTGTGGTTTAATAATATTTAGTATGGTAGAGTGAGATTTAACTATTGTAGTGTAATAATATTTAGTATGGTAGAGTGAGAGTTAACTATTGCAATGTCATTTTTAAACAGTTTTTTTTTTCAAAATGTCACTGCTCTATTTCTGACACCCCTCGACCTTAAGTTGCGTAGCTACCAGAGATTAGGAAACAGTTGTGCTACACACAATGTATCTTAACAAATGAAGAATTTGCATTATAATGAAAAATTAACGAGATATATTTTCGTTCTGTTTATATCAGCAGGTAGACAACAGTTCCTACGAGGGTTTATCCTTAGAACATTTGATTCACTCGGCAAGGTGCAAGATGAAGTCATGGATCGAAGTGAAATAGAGAAATATGTCTTCGATGTTCTTCTGTTCTCAGATAACCCAGTAACATCTGTTATCATTCGCAAGGAAAAAGTACTAAATGAATATACTTTTTCTACAGGACTCGTTCTGTGCGAAGTTCAAACATTTGGTGGTTTGTCAATATGTAATACATACTTAAACTTGTAATTATCAATAGACTAAAAATTATCACAGGCGATTACAGAAGAAACTGATATTGATCGTATCGTTACTCATTTCATAGACTTTAATTTTTGTTTGTTTGTTTGTTTAAGCTTGTAACATGAAGAAACGACGTTTATATCTTTGACATACACTGTAAACGTTGAGAATAATGCTTGGTGCTGAAAGAAATGCAGCTCCCCCCCCCCCCCCCAATTATGGCAAGTACCTAATTTACAGCAGCAATGTATAATAAACAGTAAACTGATGTAAACGTGTAGTTAATTAATATTAAGTTAAACAAAGTTAATATAACGAAAATAAATGTCAAATGTTGTCGCAGATAAATAACAAAACCACAATTTCCAACTGTCAAGGTGTACAGGAATGTATGAAGCTTAAGGGGTTAGACATATTTGACACTGAAAACTGGCAAATTAAATCTAAAATCGTTGCACACGGTATTTGGAAAACATTCTTGACTCTTGACTGTAGGAAATAGCATCACCGCGCTCGAGGCACACCCAGATATGCTCTGCTCTCTGTGGCAGTAACCGCCGAATGGTATGAGCATTAATTGTGGTAGTCAACTGTTGGTTCTGGTACCCTCGAATTCTACCAGCCACCCACCCGGTTCTACCTTACCCCCTCCTCACACCTCTATCCTTCATCCTCTGTATATATATATTATCAGCACACGCCCTTTCCTCTCACTTCACAGATCCTTGGCCACCGATTTCAGTATAACCGTTCTATCAATAGGAATCATACCTGTTTCTATAGCTTTATGAGCAACTTGATCGACTACCTCATCGCCTCTCGCTCCGCCATACATCCACGTCAGCTGGTGATACTGGATTTTCACAAGAGCTGAATCCATTCATGACGTAGCAAAACCCTCTATCACCACACCTGCCAAACTAGCAACGACATAGCCTTTGTCACTGCCTCATTTTGCATCATCATGGTCGATGCCGTTTCATAGGAGACCCTTGCTTTCTGTGGCACCAGTTTGTCTCGTCTATAGGCAACGAAGCCCCATTCAATCATTTTGCCTGGCAGCACTGAACCGTCTGTAAAGATGACTGGGTCATATGGTTGAACGTGAGCATAAAAGAGCTCGTAACTGCAAACTCAGTCCTGCCTCCATCCATTCTCTGCATTCTCCGCCAAACGCAGTGATGATCACTTTGATATGGCTTTATGTAACATCTCTCACCTCTGTTCATTTCGTCCATTTTGCAATGTCCTCCACAGCACGCACAGCACTAAAGGACGTGTCAGCCTCAGCCATCAATGACCACGTTTAATACAGGCTTTCATTACTGCCAGTGATTTATGCAGGGGATGAGTGGTGCTATCGCCCACTGCGAGATAAGCCTTGACCTGTGCAACTTTGTCTGATCCTCATGCCTGACAGGACCAACATATATCACGTGATTACATATGGGGTAGCTTTTGTGCCAACCGGGACGGTCTGATAAGCTTTATTTTGAATTTGTTCAATTTATCAATTTGGGTTTTGGATGAGATCAGTAGTCCCATCCCGTAATCGATCACTGCTAGTACCAGTGTCTGCATTTGCTTTATGAATATCCATTGCTGTATATCCCACCTAGCCACTGTCTTAATAGCAGTAAGTCTTTTTCTGCTCGTTTATGACATGGTCTATGCGGCGACTGTAAAACAGCGATCGATCAAATGTTACACCCAGGTAGTTTAGATGGTTCACTCTTTTGATCTCCCATTGCTGGCATCTCATCTTTAACGAATCTGGTGTTCATAGAACACCATAACACCTCCACCTTACATGGGCTGATCATTGATTGTAATTATCACACCATCTGGACAAGTGATCTAGAAACACTTGAGTATCCAGGGCCATCTCAGGCCTATTATGCACTTGTGTGTATGTCAGTATGTCATTGTTATAGGCGAGACTTCTGCTACTCCCATATTTGGCAACCTGATGATATTGACAGTATCTGCATTAAACAAAGTTGGTGACAGTGTAGATCTTTGTGAAAGACCCGGTGTTACTTTTACTGACACCGAGATCCAAGAACCAAACCGTAACAAGACCGACCGGGATACCAACATGACAGCAGTCCAGCGAGTCAGGCAAGGATTATGTCCATCTCTATGAGGAGGTGGAGTAGTCTGCAGCCACACACGTACGAGCCCTCTAAGCCGATGACAGCCACCACCGTCCTATTCTGTCTTTGAAACCATCCATAAATATGTGAACTAGTATGCTAATAAATGTGCATAGTATGGCACCACACTGACGTCGTGTGCTTCTACTGTGTCATTCAGGAACCACGGTACGACATGTGATACTACATTTTAAACTTTTGCCAATGGAAAAAAACAGCTACCTCACTTTGCTAGATGCTGAGTAAAACAATCACCCAAGAACAATACTACACTCTTCAACATTAACATTTGTGGCACAGAACAAAACTGACCAAAATCCATCAAGCATACAACATTACTTTAACAAGGAAACATGTTGTAAAATAAGAGTTACTAGATCATTTAACACATAATTTGAGAAATAAATGGTGTGAACCTGATTAATGGAAGAAAATAAAACAATCACCACAATACATAAAACAAACAAACAAACAAAATAAACAAGACAAAGAAACAAGCACAAATGAAATACCAAAAATATACAACTATCCCTACGAAAATGATTTGGTCATAGGGAAACACATGTGCTGAAAATACATATCAACCTTCTCATCGAAAAGATCCAAATCGAAAAACTCCACACATTTCCAGGAATCTTTCATCTGTCCTAAAAAAGGACAGAGCGATAGCTAAACCTACATTCTATCTATCAGTTAAACAAGACGACAAATATGTCCTAAAAAAGGACAGAGCGATAGCTAAACCTACATTCTATCTATCAGTTAAGCAAGACTACAAATATGTCCTAAAAAGGACAGAGCGATAGCTAAAACTACATTCTATGTATCAGTTAAACAAGACTACAAATATGTCCTAAAAAGGACCAAACAAAAAAAAAAGCACCAACTTCATGTATTTCTTACATTCTAACTCAGACAATTCAGACATCCTGTCACTGACCAAACCAGAAAAAAAAGCAAACACATCTACTCAGGATCAGAGCTCATTCACATCTCCCTAACTCTCTCTCTTTCTCTCTCTCTCTCTTTCTCTCTCTCGTAACCCTTTTGAGATAAAGATCAATGAATGAATCAATCAATCACTCAACCTGCGTATGTGTTCTTTAAAAAAAATAAAGCAGACTTTTATATTACTTCTTTTCTCAAGTGCACTTTAAGGACTCTCTGAATGCCAGTTTCCATGCGAATCTCAGTGCGCTCAAGACACGAACTACCTGTCCGTTCTCAGTGCGCTCAACACACGACCTACCTGTCCGTTTTCAGTGCGCTCAACACACGAACTACAAGTCCGTTCTTAGTGCGCTCAACACACGAACTACAAGTCCGTTCAGAGTGCGCTCAACACACGAACTACAAGTCCGTTCTTAGTGCGCTCAACACACGAACTACAAGTCCGTTCTTAGTGCGCTCAACACACGAACTACCAGTCCGTTCTTAGTGCGCTCAACACACGAACTACCTGTCTGTGTCTCATGAATAAGGGCATTCACTCTGTCTTTACTAGAGAGACCTCGTTCAAAACCATTTTATGTCCCGTGTACTGGAATATGTGAGGCCCGAAACATTAGTTACAGTGTCTTTGCCAACATATATCAACATATAGAAAACATATACGCCAAAGGATGCTTTTTATACACACACACGCAGAGAGAGAGAGAGAGAGAGAGAAGATGCTCACATACGCATGCATACGCATATACATACAAAACCCACACATAATATAAATCACATGTAAGCACATTTGAAGATGAAAACAGAGAGAACAAATGTGACATTTTTTTTCTACTCTACTGTTGTGGGATCTGTTAAATAATTACACATACAAGCCAGGCATTAGAGAGGAGTAGATGTAACTATGAGACACAATTTAAAATCTATTGACGTCAGAAGAAGATGGAAGTTACTCAACAAACATTAGTAACAAAAAAGAGCAAGGGCGATACACAGTGAAACACGCATGCGAAGTAACCAAACAGCTTTAGAAAAACAAAATGAAACACATTTTTTGTGATTGGATATGTGAAGGGCCCCAATCATAATTAAAAAGAAAAGACGATGACCAAAACCTATACACAGTACCACTATACACAATACCACTATACACAGTACCACTGTATACAATACATATACACAGTACCACTATACACAATGCCACTATACATATTACCACTTAACAGTGTCAAAGGTAAATACAACGGCTGTTTGAATTGAAAACGTTATAAAAAATGGACTAGGAATGATTCATAATTGTGAGCACAAAAACTTGGAGATACACTTAAAAAGAATGTAAGCTTATGATAAGTATAGTGCACATTTCTGCTTATCACAGACAAGCATTATTTGTGATTGTTGTGTATACAATTCGAACAAATGTAGACAGCTAAGACAGTTTATTACATTTCAGAGACTGTATGTCCGGACAACACTTATGGTGTGGCCTGTAACAAACAGTGTAAATGTTCGGCCCTTCAGCTGTGTGATATAATTTCGGGTGCATGTCTACGGGGTTGTCCTACAGGAACGTACGGTACTAAATGCGCAGACAAGTGCAGTGAGACGTGTGCAGAAAACAAGTGTTTAGCTCGAACTGGCCGCTGTTTAATATGTCCGCCTGGTTATAAAGGACACTTTTGCACTGACCGTGAGACATTCATATTTACTGGTTTTAATAGATTCTCTTAATATTCCATATAATATTCTCTGCTTTATGCCTAAGTATACGTTTTGTGTTTATTACAAGCACACTTTGTACACGTCTGGATGCCAGTGCGAGAACAATAACAATAATGCTCGTGTGTGGAGAGTATTCATGAAGACTATGAGAAATAAGCGATTAGCTTTTTAAGACATACTCAGCATGTTATGTTGTTTTCGAGCAATCTTGGTTTGTAACTAACTAGTGGATAGCTTTGAATGACTTGGATCATTACTAACTATGGAGATACAATGAGGGACTTTAAAAGGAAGACATTGATCGCTCTTCTGAAGCTAAGCAGCTTAAGAAGATGTGAAGCGAGTCAGATGGAACTATCAAAATTACATTTTTAGGGACATGCATTTTCCCATTCCAACACATGCTTGTGAGACATGGAAACTTGACAAAACAGCTGACAAAGTGCCTTTGAATGTAAATAATACAGAAGAGTCCTTAAAAATATCCCGGACGGAAAAAAAGGACAAAAATATACATAATATAAGAATTTAATATTGAAGAAATTGATTACCAAAAAAAACTTAAACAGAGAAAACTGAAGTATTTCGGTTATATTAAATGTTATGAGAGTTTAGAGAAGACAGTCGTGGGATGGTTCTTTATGGGAAAAAAAAGAGAGGAAGACAAGTCGAAGATGGCATCAAGACATTGTTGATGAATCGTGAATGGATGCATCAGCAGCAAGGCATTTTGCTTATAATCGAGAGGCCTTCTGGATATTTTTGGAGCAAAGTTCCACAACAGACATGCTAATAAATAAATAAATTAATTAATTAATGTGTTTAATAAATAACAGAATAAAGGAGTAGGACGTCTTACAAGGAGCCTGCAACGTCAAAATGAGACTAAATGCAGACTACGGTGAAGGAATGGTTATTCTGTTAAGGAGTTGTTCTGTTACTTCCCTTGAGATTAATTGTATGACCTTTCAGTTGCTATGAGCATTGACTCTAACATGGTTGATGTAATGATCTTACGTCACATGTACATTTTAATCTACTACATTGTTAGTTTAAATGTGTCTGTTAATTTTAATACTGTCTTTCAGACTTTTCAGCGAATACAAAGTATAATAGCTTATGTCTTATTTGGTATTCGTTTCATACATAACAAAACAAAGTAACATTATAATTTTAATCATGGAAAAAAATGTTAAAACACCTGGTTCCAAGGGACTCTGTTTTTTTTTTTTTTTTTGGTTTTCACCATATACTGAATTGTGACAGAACTTGTGATTCTGTGCAGAGAGAAAAGTTGTCATGTTTAAAAGTGTGTAACTCAATACACACACACGCACGTGGTGCATGCGTGTGCACACTCGAAGTTAAAGTAACAGAAAATTCATTAGTAAGATAAAAAAAACACCCTTCTTTTGAAATGTTACTGCTTCTTCTTGCTGACATTTTTCTTTCAAACAAAAAAAAACCATAAACCCAGAATATATTTTCTCTAAGAGTGATTCATCTGTCGTCTGAGTGCTTTGTTTTGAAATGTCTGGTGCTGCTGGTAATCATTAACTTCCCAACATGTCCAGATCGTGAGACATACATAACCTCAGGCTAGGAATATAGTAAGTAGATAATCCGTAGCGCACTCTAAACATCCGAGCCACCTGCCTAACTGTAATTCTAACTCTCAGTTTGACTCTTGTCTTGTAGAATTCATTTTCCGTCTTGACAAACTGTAGCTTAAACAAATCATTCAGCGTACTTGATATATAAAGCCGTATACCTAATTATAAAAGCTGGTGACGGATAGACACAATGATCTGCACTACGACTGAGTTGGCAATTCACTCCAGAGAGAAAAGATTATGATTGGTGTTTTCATGTCCTAAGTGCAATTATAGGAGATCTTTCGCAACAGAACAGGATAAGTGTCTGGCATTCAGTCTTAAAGCCGTCCAACAAATAAGGTCAAACGAAATCTTCAGATAACTGCCCCTTACCTCAGCTCAGCAGTTTCTGAAGTTAGAAGACATCATAAGGCACTATAGCTTTTAGCAAGAGAACACTTGTGTAGGATTAGACGTCGAAAATATCGTAGACAAAGCACTTTAGTGAGACGTGAGAGAAAGAAAAATCACAAGAGGGATTCGAACCACGGACTCTGGTAAGGCGAGCAGCCGTCTAGTCACGAGAGAACAACATACTAACGAGCTTTGTCTATGATTTTGTCGAGGTCTAATCCTACAAAACTGTGTTAACTTACTTTTCCGTACGAAAGCCTCGTTGTTTCCTATTTCTAAAAATAAAATTGTTCATGAAACTATACCTGAAACTAACTTCATGTACAAAGTATACTTTCGTTTCCTGTTGTTGTTGTTGTTTAAGTTTGCTCCAGCCATGGCAGAAGACCCTGTGTATCTTTTGTCTAAAGCTGTTACCTGCTAGAGAGACTGGATCTAAGCTACGGAACTTCTGTGTCATGACCTAGTTTTTTTTCCGGGTGTCACGGTTATCGTGTTGACTGAACAGTTACTACTGACTTCACTTTTAAACACCGTTTTTTAGAGGTGCGAGATAGCGCAGTTCATTAGTACGCTGTTCTCTCGTGGCTAAACGTCTGCTCGTCCTACTGGAGTCCCTGGTTCGAATCCCAGGTAATTCTCTTGTGATTTTTCTTTCTCTCACGTCACACTAAAGTGCTTTGTCTACAATTTGTTCGAGATCTAATCCTACAAAACTTTGTTCTCTTACTTTACCGCACGAAAGCCTCGGTGTTTCATATTTATAAAAAAAAATGTAGCTGTTAGTAGATCTCAGTGTAGATGGTTAGAATTTTTGACACATAAACATATATAAATTACTACAATATAGTTGCGATTACGTTATGAGTCATGTATTACATCACATACAGGGAATAATTATCATAGTAATTAATGCATTACTATTGTAGCTGATAATGCTACTATTAAGGTAATCGTTACTGCAACGCTGTATTGTTTTCACGTAAAACTGCGTGTTTTTGTTCTCACTCCAAATATCACTTTGATTATTGTTCTAATGCCAATGTTGTTATCCACTGTTATTTATTATTTTTCTTGCGCTTTCATTCACTCAGTGACCTGTAGCTACAACTTTCATGACTGCTGGAGAATCAAATCGGTTTATCCTTCGGTTCTACAGGTCTCCATGTACTGTACCAACGCGAGCGGTCTGTTACATTCATCTGCTGATACTAATCAGAGCAAATTACGTTGAACTACAGTCTTTGAGAAGATACTGTCTTGATGATATGACAGACAAAAATGGTTTTCACTAACACTTGTTTCAGTTCCCTCATTTGTGTCCCACACTTTTCATCTTGACCAACTCAGTTGCCAACTGTTCACACTACTCTGTCTAGCAAGCCGACGTAGTATCAGGTAGCTTCTTCAGTTAGCTATAGTATCAGACCAACAGATATCAGACTGCCTTTGTTTAACACTAGAAGTACCAAACTCGGTCTATCATATAATTTATAATCACTGGTCCTGACAGTGTTGTACCGCTCCTGACAGTGTTGTACCGCTCTTGACAGTGTTGTACCGCTCCTGGCAGTGTTGTACTGCTTTTGGTAGTGTTGTATTGCTCTGGTAGTTTTGAACTGTGACTAAAATTTAGAAAGTTATCTTGCCATTTATATACCCTTTTCAGTCTGTCCGGAAGGCACGTTCGGTGACATGTGTTCAGAGATTTGTCCGGCTTTGTGCTCGGACTTCGGGTGTGACAGAATCAATGGCAGCTGCATACATTGCGAATTTAATCGAACAGGATCCAAATGTGAAGGTATTTTCTTGTATCATGACTAGTACTAACATGATGGCTACAGTCTATAAACCCACATTCTTTTTTTTTTAGTGATTATTAAACGTTACACTTATTATTTACATTTATTGTTAAACGTGACATGTACTGTCCATACTTAGTGTTAAACTTGATAATTATTGTGTATCTTATATCTTATATCCTTCCCGTGCCGTTAAGCGTCACAAAGGGCCCGCAAGGTAGTTCGCCAATTTTTCCTTTCTTCTGCGAGTCTTTCAACCTCATCAAGGGATTGTGTGCCTGTTAATTTGGCCTCTCTTAATAATGTCCTCTTCAGAGTTTCACCCGTTCTGCCTCTTTTTCTTTGGCCTGTTGTGTTCCACTTGATAGCTTGTTTTGGGATTATCTGATCATTTCTTCTCATCACGTGACCAACATATGTCCATCTCCTTTTCCTGATCACCCATGAGACTGGTTCAGCCATCTGTCTTATCTCTGCATTGTTCTTGAATTCTTTCCAATTATTGTGTATACTTCTTGTTAAAGTGGACACTTATTTTGTATAGTTAATGTGAAACATTACAGATAAAGCATAAAGCTTCTCTCACAAATCACAAGCGCTTTTCCAAAATCAATCTCAGACTGTCTGGTTAAAAAGTCAGAACTAGGGAAAACATGAGGACGATGTCCGAATTGGTAGCCAGCGATCCATAGCTCATACGTTAGCGTCAGGTTAGGCGAACCATAGGTGATATGTTAGCGTCAGGTTTGGCGAACAATAGGTGATATGTTAGTGTCAGGGTTGGAGAACAATATGTGATATGTTAGCGTCAGGGTTGTCGAACCGTAGGTGATATGTTAGCGTCAGGGTTGTCGAACACTGCTGACCAAGATAATGCCCCACCTCTCCGCTTATACAACCTGAAAGAGGGCTCGCCATAGTCGCCATAGTCGCCATGGTGGTGAAGTCCGCTAACGAAGCATTGCACACCCCTGCTCCTCCTCAGAGACTGATAAAATAGCTGCCATAACCAGGCGTACCTACGGCATCAGCAAGAGGTTCCCCAGCCTATCCTGCCCGCAGCAGCTCAAACTGTGCATTCCCTGCTTTCTTTAGTCCTTCCCATATTGTGTATCTCCACGTCCCCAGTGGCATGCCTCTCTTTCAATTCCAAAACGTTCATCTAAATTTCCTTCGCATGTTTGGAGACTGAGTGTGCATCCCTTGTTTGGACTGTTCCTTCGTCTCTACATTCACAATGTGAACCCATGCCTCATCCCTTGTTTGGACTGTTCCTTCGTCTCTACATTCACAATGTGAACCCATGCCTCATCCCTTGTTTGGACTGTTCCTTCGTCTCTACATTCACAATCTGAACCCATGCCTCATCCCTTGTTTGGACTGTTCCTTCGTCTCTACATTCACAATGTGAACCCATGCCTCATCCCTTGTCATAATATTCTGTACAGATTTTCGATTATCTCAGTCTTCTTCTTGGTAGCACAGAGCTCAGTTTGAGAACATCAGTCAGTTCTTTTGGCATCCACACTACACAGAACTTGTAGAACTTGAACAGCTTTCTCTGTAACAGTTTGAAACAAACTAGACCTCAAACTTTGAGGAAAATGAGTTAGAATTATCTGTCGTGAGGCGATGTTTTTCTACTTCCATGCGACGTCCTGGACTTTTTTGAATGAGTTCATCAGTCACAGCTGAGTGTAGTCATGGTCTCTCCTCGCCATGCTCAGATGTGCTCCTATCCCTGAATTTCCTGTAATGACCCATCACAGAACTGTCACTCATAGCGCTACTTCATATGGCATGCACTGCCCTTCTCCCTGAAGAAAACAAATCACACACAGACCTTACGACTGGCGGGAATGGCTATTTCAAGACCCATATTTATATGGTCACTAAACTGTGGGTTGGTATTTAACAAGACATCACGTTATCAGTTGCTGCAGAAAGTGTTCTGTGTTGTTATGGCAACTGGTTTACTTCTGAAAATCCCCACCCTCTAGGAGCCCAGTTGAGAAATGCTGACTCTAGCCTACTCTCATCTCTTATAAACCCAGTGAGAAAATACATTCCATTTTAGCTCAACCCATTTATTCACATAAGCTTTTTGCATGCGTTGGAGTTTTCAACATTTATGAATATGGAAGAAATAAATTAGTTTCTAGAAAGATACGTTAAGCAGCTACGTGACTTTGTTTTTGCCCAAGACAATATTTAAAGAAAGAAAAAAAAGCTAGTTCTGTACAGGCCATATACAGCAAGTCACACATGATTAACATATTGCATTATGTACATTTATTAATGTTCTTGTCCACAGCCTCTAGTAGATGACTTTGCTTTTCTGATTACACTAATGATTTTATTGGAATTGGTATATTTTATGGTGGGGGGAAGGGGTGGTGAAGATATGGAGGTGATAGCGAAGTGGATTGGGGGTGGGATATGAAACAAATGAGCGACAGTAAATATTATTATACAGTGGATTCCTGGAGATTACAAAATAAAGCTAATAAGGGCTGCTTTACACTAAATATTTATTTCCACTTATATCTAATTTTTAAATTCCTTTCAGTATGCCCTCGAACATCATATGGATGGGACTGCTCATTGCGGTGCCCTGTCACTTGTAAAGATGGTATGTGTAACTCAAAAACTGGGGTTTGTGATAGATGCATATTGGGATTTTCAGGCCCTACATGCGATAAAAGTGACTCTGAAAGTAAGTGCTGTATTTAAAAATGCATTCACAGATGTTGAATAAAACAAATGTACGTCCCGTTCTAAATAATCGGCAAACGCTGCATTTGATCAGAAATGACTGGAGAGGAAATGATAATGTGATTATTACATTAAAATCTACTTTCCCAAAATTGACGATACAGCGGGAAATTTTACAACTTTCTCCCAAACAGTGGTTATTGATGCTCCTGGAAAATCACTGGTCTTTTGTAGAAAATTTCATCAGGAAATGTTAAGTCTGCAGCCATGAGATGCTAACTGTTCATGATTAACTCCCAGAACATACTTAGAGCTGCTTGTGGAGCAACATGAACTTCAGCACCAGATTTTCATTAATCTGAAATTTGAATCGACCATTAACAGTGGTAAAGCCATGCACCAAATCAGTTACTATTTTATCTATCATAAGGGAAAGCACAGCTCTTGTATGTTCACAAGTATAACCATCTAAGCTTAATGCACATACGGAATAGGAGAAGATAACTGACAAACGTGATAGATTTAGGATATCATATATCAGGATTGCATAGTTATGGTATTATAACATAATTTTATTTCTTATGTATCTTTCAATTAAAATGAAAATCAAATTATGCCGACAGTAATGCACGAAATACTCGTTTCACAGTTTTAGATGATTATTAAAAAAAAAAAAACTAGTGGCGCACTGGTTCTTTCTAGAAGAAAGAGTAGTAACTGTAACTGAGTATCAATAACACCAGTTGCGTTTATTATATCATTTTTATTTTGTTACATCTGTGGAAGAAAAAAACAATTAAACATTTAACACTATCACTGAATACGAACTATTTATCACTGAATATAGATATCATGAGTAACATGTTTAAAATAGGTAAAATAAAGAATGTTCTAAGAAAACAAATGGCAGGTTTTGTAGTTTAGCCCTATTTACGAAATAATTATCATTGTTTTTTTATATGACTTATATGTGATACAATACATAAACCGTAGCAGTTATTAGTGTTTAATGATGGACTACTTACACGTCATACAATGTATACACCTAGCAGATATTAGTGCTTAATGATGGACTACTTACACGTCATACAATGTATACACCTAGCAGATATTAGTGCTTAATGATGGACTACTTACACGTCATACAATGTATACACCTAGCAGATATTAGTGCTTAATGATGGACTACTTGCAGAATCTGTCAAACACAATCACAGACATTTTGAGAACAAAATAAATATACACAACTTGATCCTATATACAGACCTTACCTGTTGGAGTGGATGAGAGAGGATGTATAAATATTATCATGTGGATGAGAGAGGATGTATAAATATTATCATGTGGATGAGAGAGGATGTATAAATATTATCATGTGGATGAGAGAGGATGTATAAATATTATCATGTGGATGAGAGAGGATGTATAAATATTATCATGTGGATGAGAGAGGATGTATAAATATTATCATGTGGATGAGAGAGGAGTATAAATATTATCATGTGGATGAGAGGATGTATAAATTATCATGTGGATGAGAGAGGATGTATAAATATTATTGTGTGGATGAGAGAGGATGTATAAATATTATCATGTGGATGAGAGAGGATGTATAAATATTATTGTGTGGATGAGAGAGGATGTATAAATATTATCATGTGGATGAGAGAGGATGTATAAATATTATCATGTGGATGAGAGAGGATGTATAAATATTATCATGTGGATGAGAGAGGATGTATAAATATTATTGTGTGGATGAGAGAGGATGTATAAATATTATCATGTGGATGAGAGAGGATGTATAAATATTATTGTGTGGATGAGAGAGGATGTATAAATATTATCATGTGGATGAGAGAGGATGTATAAATATTATTGTGTGGATGAGAGAGGATGTATAAATATTATTGTGTGGATGAGAGAAGATGTATAAATATTATCATGTGGATGAGAGAGGATGTATAAATATTATCATGTGGATGAGAGAGGATGTATAAATATTATTGTGTGGATGAGAGAGGATGTATAAATATTATTGTGTGTATGAGAGAGGATGTATAAATATTATTGTGTGGATGAGAGAGGATGTATAAATATTATTGTGTGGATGAAAGAGGACGTATAAATATTATTGTGTGGATGAGAGAGGGAATTGTCATGACAACAGAGTAAACATATGCTGTGTGATCCTAAGCTCAGAATTCATCATCATCATCATCATCATCATTATCATCATCATCATCACCATCCTATTCAATAAGGTGTTTGGCATTAATGAGCATCTTCTTTCCCTCGTCTTGATAGCTCTCTGCCAGAATGTATCCTGTCCACTCCCGTTTGGTGTCTTTCCAGTTACATTTCTGTCAGCCTCTCACTCTTTAACCTGTCACCTTTCCTTCTAGTGTGGTCTTTGGTAAATTATTTTTGTCTTTAGACAGAGCAAAATTGTTTTGTTTTCTTTATTTTTATTCTTGTTTTTTTTTTTAAGAAAACCTTATGTCGGACTTGGAGTTGACCTAATACTCGTAAATTTGTTCTTTTCATTTTCATGCAGATCCACTTTTCTGTTAGATGTATCTTTCTTTCTGATTGTTCTATTTCTGATACATAAATAGTTAGAAGTATTTTGTATTTTTCATTTCTGCTTATATTAACAGATGTCTGGACATCATCACTATCTCTATAAGTTGAATGTGCCAATCCTATTATTTTCTGTATCTGCACCAGGCATCTGCCATCTTTGTTTAATATTTGCACTTTGTAGTTGGGGCTTGCCACTTGTTCCTGGTTTTCGTTGTTTGTGATTATATTCTTTTGTCGCGGTAGATCTTCCCTGCTGAACACCACTAAAATGATTATATTCTTTTGTCGCGGTAGATCTTCCCTGCTGAACACCACTAAAATGATTATATTCTTTTGTCGCTGTAGATCTTCCCTGCTGAATACCACTACTTTCCTCTTTTTTTTGTTTGACTTGTAAAAAAGATCTGTAAACCTATTCTTGGCTTATGTTATTTATCTCATTTATTTCTGTGGATTCTTTGCTATCAAGACTACATCATCAGCAAACCTTAAATTGTTGATATGTCTTCCTCCTATGTAGAGACCTGGTAGTTCTTCTGAGTGTCTGAAGATGTTTTCTGTTTACATTTTGAGTAGACATGGTTATAGAACACATCCTTGCCTGATCCCCCATTGTCTATAAAATAGGCGCATAGATCTTCTTTTAACTCCCGTGTACTTCTCCATTAACTTTATGATGAAAAAAAAATATCTTGTTCCACAAGTGTGCCTGAAAGAAATTGTTCTTCACTGACTTCTTTACATTACTTCTGCTATTTCCAGGGTGGCTTAGAGGAGTGCTTTAGTCACGTGACTCATCAGATGTAAGTCTGACCAGTTTGTGGCGTTTGCTATTAGGTAGTAGGACCAACTTTTAGTGTTTCATTTCTTCACGTATTTATCCCAGTTCATTCTTTCAATCATTCATCTGCATGTCCGTTGCGGAACTTTGCCTCCCTAACAGCACTCCTGTAGGCATCTCGGTTGTGAGCAAGATAGATTGCTGGTGATGGATCCATCTGCAGATCCTCGACGACGTCTTGCAACCATCCTCGCCTTGGTCTTCTTCTCTTTCATTTTCCCATTTTGTACCCTTCCAAGACGATCTTCACTAGGTTAGTATTATTATATTATTATTTATTAGCTAGCCTTCTTCAATATTAAGTTCTTGTAGTATGGATATATTTAGTCTTTTTTATGTTCATGCTATTTGAAGAACTCTTCTGTAGCATTTATATTCAAAGGCATTTATGTGTTTCTCAGCTGTTTTGTTAAGTGTCCAGGTGTCACAGGCATATGTTGCGATGGGAAAGATGCATGCCCTTAAAAATCTTATTTTATAGTTCTATCTGTTCGGCCCCACAGATTCTTAACCTGCTTTACTTTCTGAAGAGCTATATATGGGCATGCATTCCCATCTCTATTATTAATCTTATATTAAATATATGGTATCTTGATGCTCTTCCTTACCTAAAACCAGCTTGGACTATATTGACTTCTTCTTCAACTTTATAAGAAATCTACCCATTATGATTTTTAACAGAATTTTACTGGCATGACTAACCAGGGCAACAGTTCTGTAGTTTGTGCATAATTTCAGGCTACCATTTTGCGTATAATCAGGAATCAATAACGTTTGTTTACTGGTATCTTGCAACCTCCGAACTTCTTCTGCTCTTTTGCCTTTTCTAAGGTAATATCATCTGATCGTGCTTCTTATTATTGGTGGGCCATCAGTGTTTCCTAGGACTGGCTTGTTTTCCTTTCTTATCTTCAAACGGTTCTTTCTAAAACATGCCTCTCTTTTTTTCTATCATTACTTATTAGGATGACTATGATAAGGACACATTAAATGTGTCACGTGATGCTATGTTTTGACGTTATCTGTGTACGTGTGTGTCTGTTTAGGTTGCCAAGTAAACACTTAAAAAGTATACGAAACCAGGTAAATATTATACACTTAGACACATTCAAGCACACATATGTTTCTTTAGGGCCAAGTGCAAAAATGTGTGTTTGTCCTTACAATGTTGTATATATGGATACGCACCACAATACCAACATTTTAACGTAACAACACATTTGGTAACATATGATGCTTTTGTAGCGACGTCCTAAACATTGTCACACACAGAGACGCCTTAAAAATGATCAGGTGTTGCGACATCTTAACCACTGTCACATGTAGCGACCTATTAAACACTGTCACATGTAGCGACGTCTTAAGCATGATCATATGTAGCAACGTCTAAAACACTGTCACATGTAGCGACGTCCTATCCTCTATCACATGCAGCGACCATTTATACACTATCACATGTAACGACTTCTTAAAGATGATCACATGTAGCGACGTCTTAAACACTGTCTCGTGTAGCGACTTCTTAAAGATGATCACATATGGCGACGTCTCAAATATTTTCACTTGTTGCGACATCTTAAACATGATCATATCTGGCGACATCTTACACATTCTCACATGTGGTGACATCTTAAACATTCTCACGTATTACGACATCTTAAAAATTCTCACATATTACGACATCTTAAACATTCTCACATATTATGACATCTTAAACATTCTCACATATTAGGACATCTTAAACATTTTAACATATTACGACATCTTAAACATTCTCACATATTAGGACATCTTAAACATTTTAACATATTACGATATCTTAAACATTCTCACATATTACGATATCTTAAACATTCTCACACGTGGCGACATCTTAAACGTGATCACGTGTGGCGACGTTTTAAACATGATCACATGTATTGATGTCTTAAACATGATCCTGTGTAGCGACGTCTTAAATATGATCGCCTTTGGCGACGTCTTAAACATGATCAGCTCTGGCGATGTGTTAAACATGATCACCTGTGGCGACGTCTTAAAAATTATCACATGTAGGGACGTCTTAAACATGATCCTGTGTAGCGACATTTTAAACATGATCACATGTGGCGACGTCTTAAAATGATCACGTGTGACGATATTTAAATAATGTCACGTGTAAAGATGACTTAATGATTGTCACATGTAGCAATGTCTTAAACACCGTCAAATGTAGCGATATCTTAAACACTGTCACATATATCGATATCTTTTACATTTGCCATGTGCAGCGGCGTCGTAAACATTATTAGTTGTAGAGACGTCTTAAACACTATCAGCTATAGAGACGTCTTAAACATTATCAGCTGTAGAGGCGTCTTAAACACTATCAGCTGTAGAGACGTCTTAAACACTATCAGCTGTAGAGGCGTCTTAAACACTATCAGCTATAGAGACGTCTTAAACACTATCAGCTATAGAGACGTCTTAAACACTATCAGCTGTAGAGGCGTCTTAAACACTATCAGCTGTAGAGGCGTCTTAAACACTATCAGCTGTAGAGACGTCTTAAACACTATCAGCTGTAGAGACGTCTTAAACACTATCAGCTGTAGAGACGTCTTAAACACTAACAGCTGTAGAGACGTCTTAAACACTATCAGCTGTAGAGACGTCTTAAACACTATCAGCTGTAGAGACGTCTTAAACACTACCAGCTGTAGAGGCGTCTTAAACACTGTCACTTTTACCGGCGTCTTAAACATTGTCACATGTAGCGACGTCTTAAATACTGTCACATGTAGCGACGTCTTAAACACTGTCACTTGTAACGGCGTCTTAAAAAGTGTCATTTGTAGAGGCATTTTAAACACTGTCACATGTAGCGATTTCGTAAACACTGCCCAATGTAGCAATTTCTTAAATACTCTCACATGTAGCGATTTCTTAAACACTGTCGCATGTAGCGGTTTCTTAAACACATGCTTTCATAAAACATAATGGTTCTAAGGACTGCAAACGCGCCACAAACAGCCTCTGGCAGTCAAGTCCAGCTCCTGGCCTTCCCGTGGCAGAACTGTTTTAAACTGACAGGAGAAGGGGCGAGGGCGAATATCTGGCGCCTGAAAACCAGTTACTTAGGGTAGATGAGTGTCACGTTTGGTAGCTCATCTGCCGCTGTTGGCGAGATCTTCAGCTGCCGTGCGTGGAGCGGTGCTCTTCCCGGCCAATGAAGAAATTTGCAGATGAGGTTGCCGCGCAGCATCACTGCGGAAAAGGTGGTTGAAAGAATAAAGCGAAGCAAACAGTCAAATCACGGCACCTCTGGTCTGGAGGTCAGCCACGTCCTGAGTGCAGTCATATCGGGTGAAATGCATGAACCAGCTTGTCCCAGAGGTTAAGTCACTGCTGGCTTAACTTTTCAAATGCCGCGCGTGGAGTGAAGCTCCTCCCGGTTAAGGAAGTAAATGCGGAAATAAAGGTTGCTGTGCGGCGCCGATGGGAAAAGGTGGTGGAAAGTGAAGTTTAACCTGGTATGTCCAGTAGTATCGCTACGAGAGCTATACCACGGCACCTCTGCTCTAGAGGCCGCCTACGTCCGAAATACACCTACACTGGTGAAATATGCCTAAACCGGCATACACCAGGGTTGGAACTCGATGGCTAGACATGTCATGCCACCTCCGCTCTAGAGGTCGGTAACGCCTGATAAACACCCATACTGGTGAATTTTGCCTAAACCGGCTCATACCAGGGGTGAATCTTGAAGGCTATGAATGTCACAGTACCTCTGCCCTAGAGGTCCGTCCCGTCCCAAACACGCCCATACTGGGATAATGCCTAAACCGGCTCAACCCAGGGGTAGAAGTCACTAGTGGCGAGGATTCATCCTCCTGGACAAAAGCTCCATCCTGGGCACAACTAGGAAGGGTAGCGGCCACAACTGCAAAATGCTGAAGTCGGAGACACTGGACCAGGGAAGTCTAGATAGGCAACCACCTCTCACCCGGCGGGGATGTCTGCG